>CP139509.1:19027994-19584514 GCA_021014915.2 Artemisia tridentata subsp. tridentata
ATCATCGGTGATATCACCTGTGATATCACAGGTGTTTGAGCTTCTTCAGTTTATTTTATGGATATGTTGTACGTGCTTTCTTCAACCACAATTGCAATTTTTGACTGGGCTGTTGTCTGCAATCAAACATCCGAACGAGGAAGAGATGAAGCATTTTGTGAAAGAACGAAGAAATACAGAGATTATGTAAGTAACTAGAAAAGTGCATGTCATATTATATAGTTTAACTAAGAAGCATTTTAAATTATTATCAAATTAAAAAATTACAAATAATACAACTTTAATATGAAGCAATTAGAAAAACAAAACACATCAAACGAGTTTTGAATATCAAATTTTTTCCTATTTTCAACAACTTATAACCTAGCACATGAAAATCAAAAGATATCTCCGTTGATATTCATTTTGATAACTTGCAAGTTCGTACTACTTTACCTTTTGTAATATCACAAGTGTGTCGGCTTCCTTTTATTTGTTGAATCAGTGTTGGTGATGGAGGAACCTGTGATATGACATGTGCTATCACCGGTGATATCACAGAAGATATCACATGTGATATCACAATGGATATCACCGGTGATATCACCCACAGGTGTTTGAGCTTCTTCAGGTGTTTGATATTCTGCATATCACAGAAAATCACTTGTGATATTTAGAATATCACTTGTGATATTCTAAATATAACAGAATATCACTTGTGATACTCAGAATATAGCTTGTGATGTTTAGAATATCACATAATATCACTTGCGATATTCAGAAAATCACTTGTGATATTTAGAAACATATGAAGTTCGTACTACTTTACCTTTTGTAATATCACAAGTGTGTCGGCTTCCTTTTATTTGTTGAATCAGTGTTGGTGATGGAGGAACGTGTGATATCACATGTGTTATCACCGGTGATATCACATGCGATATCATAATGGATACCACAGGTGTTTGAGCTTCTTCAGGTGTTTGATATTCTGCATATCACAGAAAATCACTTGTGATATTTAGAATATCACTTGTGATATTCTAAATATAACAGAATATCACTTGTGATATTTAGAATATAGCTTGTGATGTTTAGAATATCACAGAATATCACTTGTGATATTTAGAAACATATGAAAACGTCTGAAAATGGCAAAAGACATTTAAAAGCAGACGAAAACAAATGAAAATGTATGAAAACGGAAGAAAACGTATGAAAGTGTAAAAACATGTATGAAAAGGACAAAAACGTTTGAAAATTGGACGAAAACGAAAGAAAACGGATGAAAATGTATGACAACGTATGAAAACAAATGAAAACGTAAGAAAACGAACAAATATGTATGAAAACGGACGAAAACGTATGAAAACGTAAAAACACGTCTAAAAACAAATGAAGACATGTGAAAAATGGACGAAAACGTATTAAAACGAACTAAAGCGTATGAAAACGGACGAAAACGTATGAAAACGGACGAAAATGTAAGAAAACAGATGAAAGCATATGAAAATAGACGTTAACGGGCGAAAACGTAAGAAAGCGGACGAAAAACATATGAAAACGGACGAAAACGTAATAAAACGGGCAAAAATATATGAAAACGGGCGAAAACGTATGAAAACAGTAAAAGACGTTTGAAAACGGGAAAAAACGTGAACTAAAAAAAGTTAATTAAAATAAAGTGAACTAAAAGAAAAGTGAATTAAAAAAAAAAAAAAAAAAAAAAAAAAAAAAAAAAAAAAAAACCTACGTGAAGAAAGAACAACAAAAGAGAAAGAAAAAAAAAAGAATAAAAAAAGGAAAGAAATAATCAACGTGAATTGATAGAAAAAAATAATAATAAGAAAAACAAAACGAAAAAAGAGGAAAAAAACATGGACTTATGTTTCCCCATTTAATATTAGGTTAATCCCTACCATTAAATCAAACTAGATGGATGGTAGAGATTTGTCCATTGATATGCACCAAAATTATAGTATGCAAAATAAAGTGCCCCCAACGTCTTCTATAAATAAATTATTACCCCATTCTTCATTCTAATATATAAACATGTTAGTAGTATGTTTTACCATAAGCCCATGTGTATTTGTACGGGCTAAGGCCCAAGCTTTAGAATACTCTATGTATTAGTATATATATACCGATTCTGATTAATAATAGAGACGATTTATTATTATCCTTCAGAACCCTTATACAAATAATAAAAGAAATCCATCGATCGGTGTTCCAAATTCTGGATGAAGTTTGAGGTATGAATTATATCTTTAAACTTGATTTTTTTTTTTTTTTTACCATTGTTTTGTTGTTAATGTTCGATCATAAGTTACATATGTTTGCTTTGGCTAAAGTTATCATTAGTACCATGATGTTCAGTTATTGTTCGATCATAAGTTACGTATGATGCTTTTTAAGCGTTTATAAGGTTATATATTTTTTTTCTAAATAAACACTTACTTTTATAAAAGCAATAAACTTTGTGAGTGTTTCGGTTATTTTGATTCTAAAGACACACGTTTTCATGCAGTCGGTTTTTCGAGTGTTTAGATATTTTGATTGGCTATTAGCTTATTAGAAGTTTATGGTTAGATTAAGCAGCAAGCATTAAGGTGTTTGAGTGTTTGGATATTTTTTTTGACTTGCGCTTATTGATGCTACAAATACTTTTTTGCATATCGTGTTAAACTTTTGGTCATAATAATAAAAGCCATAGTTTAATAAGTAATTAAATTTAATAGCTGATATTGAAGAGTTTTGACAAGTTTAGAAATAAGAATGGGTTTTAGATGCATGTAACTTGATTAAAAGTGTTATAATTCTTCTAAATAGATATATGTACAAATTAAGACTGTAAGAGTTGTATATATGTTCTTCGTAGTCGATCGATTTGGTTAAGTTTTCGAGTGATGTTTCGAATCAATATAACTATCGCTAGCATACTATTACACGTCAAAGAGTAAGCAACAAATTGTGTTCTAATCTTTGATTGCTTTGTGCTGATGTTGCTATATAGTCTCTATGTTTCATGTTCAAAGACAAAAGAGATTATTTCCATTACATCAACCACACTTGAATAACAATAACAAAATGTGTGTTTATTGAATATATATATTGATAGTTACCCTCTAAATATTTTAACTTAATGCAGTAAAAAGTTAAAATACTGAAAAGACATATAAACTAAAAAGGATTATTGTTTTCTTCTTTGAGCTTTTTGAGTGTTTTAATTGTTCTATTAGGTTGTTACTGTTAGCATGTTTTGAAGGGATTACTTAGCCATTGGACTCATACTTTAGAAAATAACCTCCATTGAAAAGGTTGATTATTTTGTTGTTGTTTTTTTTCCCTATTTTTTTTGTGTCTTTTAGTGTATTTTCCTTTTTTGATTAACCTTTAAAAATTACATCCTTTGATTACTGTTGTGTGTATTAACCATAAAAAAATTACTATGAACATGTTTAGATGGAGCCGATTTCGTGTGGTTCGGTATGTGATCGGTTCCCCCCCTTAACAGCAAGATATCCATGGTTGATTTCCCAGAACCTAGAAGACGACAATCAAGACCAGTATTTCTACACCATACACGACGAGTTACCTCATTATCAATGTCGAATCCCCGAGTTGCTTGGGAAACTTATCCAAGGTTGTTTTCATGGATGGGTGGTACTCTCCAACCATCCGCATAACAATAAATGGTCTCTTTGGAACCAAGTGACTTCTAAGATCATAAGTCTCCCCACCTTGATTTTAGAAGACGGAAATTATGAATCTATCGGACACTGTTGTTTGTCAGCCCCTCCAGATGATCCGAGTTCAGTTCTTTTATTAGCCAGAACTGATAAATCTACCTTTGTATTTTGTCAGCTAGGTAGTAAAAGAGACAAGTTTAGGTGGACCGAAATGTCATATGCCAAACAACTCAAGAGGTTAAGCTTCGATGGTAAATTACTACGTAACCTAACTTGTTGCAATGATAAGGTGTACGCATTAAGTACCGATGGTTCTTTTACTAATTTGGTTATACAAGTTGACATTATAGTTGGGCAGAAAGAAGTTGTGATAACGCTAATGCTGTTTGGGGCATGCCCTCTTCCTTCCTATTCTTCCAATCGCTGTAGTGGTGGAGACATAAAGTTTTATTTGAAAGGGTCTTGTACAGAATTATTCTACATAATATATTATGAAAACAAATCACTGAAAACATCTGCTGATGTGTGTCTGTTTAAATTGGACATGACTAGTATAAAGTGGGAAGAATTAGAAGGCCTGAAAGACTGGGACATAAGTGATCTCAGATTTGATGATTGGGTATACGATGATTACACAGACTTCCACAAGAGTCTTCAAATATGGGAAGAAATAGATGACCTCAAAGACGCTAATTTATTTTTGGATCTTTCTCTTGATCAATCGGTATCTTATAGCCGTTCGGAGTTAGGAGGTTATGTGCACATTCGTGGCAAAATGGGCAAAACAATATACTCGTACCATGTGAAAGATAAGACCGTCTCCCAATTTCCTATACCGTCTCCAATACTGCCGACAAGCCATGTGTTGATTTGGGAATGCAGGTATTGCTATAACCTGATTCATGCTCATTTTTTATATCATATGTTTTACGTTTGTTTATATAAATTACTCGATTGGGACACTTTTGATGACACGTAGTTATAAAGAAAGCTAAAAGATTGTTTCTTAAAATCCAAATTATGTAGGTTAGAAGATGACCATGAAAAAGCTAAATGCATAGTTGATTATAAAGTAGAGACCGTATACAACAATGAGATATTGTTAAGATCGGATACGAATGATGGGTGATTTAATCAATTTTAGCAGATAAATTGAACACTTTTCGGTCCCATTTAAACATAAGTGATTTTCTGGGTTGAACATTGCCTTTCATTCAAGATTTCATGACCGTTTGGAAAATCCCTTGCTTAAGGTGGTAGCTTAATGGGGTGAATTTGGAAGGAAAAAGTATGGTGATACAAGAAACAATAAACGGCACCTTCTCTTGAATTCTCAAAACTAATAGGAAAATCGGTTGTACCTGTTTATATCTAAGTATTTTAATGACAAGTTGCAAAGTAGATGTTAATATCATTACCATTGCATTGACTGGTTGGTGGTATATCAACATTGCAGGTCACAGGCAACTCAAAAGCCCGAGTTTGGTTAATATCATTACCGTCGCCGTTAAGGAATTGACACATGCACTATGGCTGTGACTGGATCAAGATGGCGAGCTCTCTGCAAATGGTGTCAACGTGTTACCATGCTGATTAGTTTATTTTTCTATGTATTCAACTTCAATGTTTAGTTTGTTTCAGCAATTGGATGCTTATGTTTTTTACATATTTGACTTTAAAGTTTGTTTCTCGTTAACTAGTTATCTAATCAATATGAGGTGTTTGGCTCGAGGAAATTTTTTTATTTGTAGAGTAGAAAATTTTAGTCTTTTGCTGTCTCTTTTTGCCCGTTTGACCTGGGACGGTTTCCTGAACCCGCCCGTTTTGCCACCTCTACTTAAAACAGATGTATTCATTTAACAGCAGTTCTAGAATATTTTAGACTAAAGTCTTAAAGCTAATCTGTAAATTGATCAAATTGCATAAAACATACTTGCATGTATGGTCAGTGCATTTTGTTTTAGGTGTTTGCATTTGTGGTGGATTAAATGGGTAATGGGATACATTCTGTCATCATTCACATAAATAGTTTGTATGTTTGCATAGATGTTTATCTTTTCTATTCTACCCTAAAAACACATAGCATGCAATTTTCACATAAATTGAACAAGTAGAAATAGATATAAACTCTTCAACACAAGTATGAGTTGTGATCCAAACTTTTATCTATTCTTGATAACTTGACACAAATGACTACAAAACCTAACAAGTGTAGTAGGATCTTTTGTGTCAAACTTCCTTGTTCAAAGAACATAGTATGGACATGTAGAATCTAAGATAGTATCAATCATCGTTTGAATAATGCATTGATAAAAATATTTCTTCTCGGAAAACATTTATTTGTATTTCCTTCCATGCCTTCACATAAGTCCTAGTCACATAAGCACAAATGTTCTAAGAACACACAAAAGGACCATACAAATTACCAACTAGACATCTCACCTCAATTTGAAAGATTGTTTTCTATTTCTAATTATTTCTTAGCTTGTTTTATGTTTAGAAAGACTTAATAGGGTTCCAATGGAGTGTATAAAGCAAGTTTTAAGACTCATGGACTCAAAATGAAAGTTTTTCAAAATTTTTGCAAAACTTTTCCGAGGCTGGCGCATCACCGGCGCGTCAACGCGCCCCAACGCGCCAGGAGCAGACCTAAAATCACTCACAAAAATGTAGATCTCCTTTTTCTCTTTCCGTGGCCTTTTGAATCAACTAAATCGGAGTTCGGATGAAGAAATTCTGATCAAAATACTAAAGCAACTTTTAAAACTTAATTTCTTCTTTTGGGTTTAGTTGTTGATTGTTTTTAGATGATCTTAAAGACCTAAGACATAGATTATGATGTGTTCAAGTTATGCAAGGTTTAAGCACATAACTATATTTCCTAAACACATAGTATTTTTGACAACTAACATATAAGGCACATAAAGATTCATAAGCATAAGGGAAAACTTAGCTCGACTTTAATGGATGATGACCACGAGAAAAAGATTCACCATTGATACTTAGACAACCGATTATCATTCCTCTAAGATTACTTATGTACACCATCATGATCCTTATGAAGTAAACAATCTTCTACTACGTCATGTGCTTGGAACAACCACTTTCAACAATCTAATAGGTCGGTCCAAGCATATACCTAACAAACATATAACTAAAAAACTTGGTCCGCAATGTTTGTTGGGTCCATTGTGGTTAGTATAAAGCATTCCCAAGTTGAACATCCTTGGGTCTTGAAGTAAGACACTAAGTGTTTCGAGACCATACCTTGAGAAAATTGACCAATGATTATTTTGAAAATTACTTTGGTGTTGAAAACTTGGTCTAATGTTTTGATAGATGTTCGGTCTAAAATATCTTTGGTTTGGGTAGGATTTGTCTCTCCTTTGAGATGAGTTATATGGTTGATGATGTCAAGACCTCCGGTTGTTGAATGAATATTTTCTCTTTTGAAATGAAGGTCGTTTGTGAAAGTTAGGTTTTGGTAGAAGTGGTCTTTGGTCGACTCGAGTTTTAGTGTAACCAAATCCATTACTTGAAACCGTTTTGTAAAATCATTTTATGGTTTCATGATTTGCAATGGGTTCTTGAATACCGCGAGTGTTTGAAAAACGAGTTTGAGGAATTATGGATTTTGACTTTACGTGTTCACTTTCTTTTACAAACATGATTGGTTTGTTTTGACTTGTTGGAGTAGTTTTACGAGTTTTTGAAAATCCAAGATCTTTCTTATCTTGAGACAATTTTTGTTTACTCAACATATTATCTAAAATGACACTACTCTTTTTGAATTTTGAAAAACTTAAAGTTTTATCTTGAAGGTTAGACAAGTTGTTTTCCAAAGAGTCAACCTCATGTGTAAGTTTTTCACAACTTAAGCAAGATTCAACCACCTCTTTGGCTTTTGCAACTTTTATTGCCACAACTTCAAGTTCAAGCTCCTTTGCTCTATTAGCAAGTTTGTTTGTTTCTTGTTGCAAAATACGCTTCTCTCTAAGTAAAGCATTTATCTTTTTAATCCAATTCTTATTCATTTCTATAAGTTCCAAATTATTATTTTGTAGGTCATTAGCATTTAATGTTTTGTTTGAGCTAAAGGGTTTAAGATGTACCTCTTGAGATGTGATTTCTATATGACATGTTGCGTCCTTCTTCGGTAGAGCATCGTCTTCACTATCGCTCCATGTAATCTCACCAAACGTCTTTGCATCATTCTCATAGGAGTATCCATAAACACTTGTACTTTCACCCAATGATCTAAGGTTATCTTGAGCCATGGATCTAATACTCAACTTTTCCAAAAATTATCGTAGGATTTTGAAATTTTTGAAAAAGAAGTTTTTGCTTTAAAACGACTTCTCGGGAAGGTTTTAACGCTAAAAAACTTGAGTATACCGCTCTGATACCAATTGTAGAACCGTAGAGGGGGGGGGGGGGTGAATACAGTTTCTTTGGCTTTTTAAATGTTTAAAAACTTTAAGCCAAGAAGAACACCAAGTGGTTTAAACAAGAGCAACCACTTTCACAAACACAAGCACAAGTATATAAAGCGATAAGATAACACCACGATATATATTGGTTCCGGATGGGGGGTTTAGACCATCCGTACGTCCAGTTGCGAATCCACGACACCGATACTATTACTCTAGTATAATCCTTTCGGTGGACTATAAACCGTTACAACTTCACTCCACCGATATGCACAAAGATCGGTGCTCACAAAGAAAGAGCTACTCCCCAACGGTATTCCGCCCTCGGAATCCACCCAAAAGAACCTCGTGACTCGACTTAACCAAAGGGTCACCAAGACCACAACCAAACTTCCACCCGGAAGTATCAAACCCCAACTAGATCCCCAATGATCTAGGCTTGGTCACAAAGATACAAGACTTCCCGTACAAACAATTGAATGAATGAATGAATGTTTTTTCAATCAAGACCTAACCTAACTTAGGGACTCGATTGTAATAGAAAGGGTAGAGGAAGACCCTCGACA
The DNA here is from genome assembly GCA_021014915.2 of Artemisia tridentata subsp. tridentata. NCBI lineage: Eukaryota > Viridiplantae > Streptophyta > Magnoliopsida > Asterales > Asteraceae > Artemisia > Artemisia tridentata. The sequence goes on from CP139509.1 coordinate 19,036,656, forward strand.
CAATCACAAGAGTGGATTAGGTTCTTGTGATTCTTCCCTTGCAAAGAAGAAGTGTTCTTTCAAAAGATATTATGTGATAATCAAGAACACTTGATTAGAGATAGAGAGATTTGAGAGAGAAAGATAGTGTTTAGAAAGAAAGAAACTAGAGAGAAAGAGAAATGGAAAGGGGTGAGGAATACAAGAGGCAAGGTGGGGTATTTATAGGCCAAGAACCCAAAGTTGGGAATTTTTACCGAGGCCGGCGCGTCAGCGCGCCAAGGTCGCGCCAGGCTTCGGTGAAGAATTCCAACATTTGAGTTTCGGGTCTTGTAAATACCATACCTTGCTAAACCCCCAATTGTACTTCACACTAAACCTTAACATTAATCATTCTAAGGTTTACCAACTCAAATAGCCAATTGGAAAATCATTTTGTGAAGTAGATATAGAGAAAACAAATTACCAAGGGTTAAAGAGATAGAAAGGGTAATTTGGAAGGGGTGTAAGTGTAATTCCTCACATGGCATAAGTAAGAAGAGAATATGCCATGGAATATTCCACAAGGGAAGGTTAAGGTTAGGTTAAGGGTTTAGAAGGTTAACCATGGTTAGGTGTGAAATGGGTTAAGTGTAAAGTGGGTTAACCGTGGTTGGGTGTGTAAAGGGTTAAGTGTTTCAAGTGGGTTAGGTTAAGGTTGATCATGGTTAAGTGTAGGAGATGGAGGTTAACCAAGGTTAGGTTTATGGTTAAGTGATGTAGGTTAACCATGGTTGAAAGAGGTGAACCATGGTTGGGTTGAGAAGGCTAACCATGGTAAGATTAGGGTTGCATGAGAGCTAACCATGGTTGGGTTAGGTTTTGTGTGATGGAGACTAACCATGGTTAGAGGTGGTAAACCATGGTTGGGTTAAAGGTAATATTCCAAAGGAATATTCTTTCCTTGGAGGGAAAGGGTTGATGGAGGGTTGAGATTGATTGGTTTGAAATGGAGGGTGTAGATGTGTGTAAGAGGATGAAGGGTTGAGATGGGTTTGATTTGAAATGAAGGGTTAGGATTAAAAACATGTGTTTAATAGAATGGAGGGTGGAATGTGTAAGTGTGTGTAAAGTTGGGTTGTGAGGGAAGTGTGTGTAATTTGAATTTGAAATATTTGAATTTGAATTTTGTGTGGGAGGATGTGAGAATGTGTAAGAGTGTGTAAGGGAATATGTAAGAGTGTGTAAGAGTGTGTGTGTGAGAGAGATGTGTGTATTTTGAATTTGTGTGGGAGTATGTGTAGAGTGTGTAAGAGATGTGTAAAGAATATTGTAAGGATGTGTAAGAGTGTATTGGCAAGAGGTGTGAGGTGGTTTAGGGTTTGGAAGAGTGGTTTTGGGTTTGATGGTTTTGAAATAAGTGGTTTTGAGTTTGATGGTTTTGGGTTGATTGGTTTTGTAGTAAATGGTTTTGAGGTAAGTGGTTTTGGTAGGAGGTGGTTTTGATGGAGATGGTAATTTGTTGAAGAAGAAAATTAAGAAAGTAATTAGGAAATAAAGAGAAGATTAGTAAATAATCTAATTGTCATTAAGAAGAAAATTAATTAGACAATTAAGATTATATGTTGAGAAAATCATAAGTTACTTATATACCCAAGTAACGGCACGTCGAGAATCCATAATTTCATATCTCGTGACTTTCCACGACTCGACGTTCTCAACTAACACCTTGGAACAAACAAGTTAAGTGCTTTGCCATATGTAAAGCATAACCCAAGTGGGAAAGGATGCGTTTACGCAAAGTGACCTTTGACTTCGTTTGACCAATAAGGGAGTAAACCCGTTACGTGATTAGAGAAGACGTAAGTACGGGATATGATCCTATAGATGCTTTCACGTGTTGTTACGTGAAATATATAAGCTCCCTAAGTTTATAAAAGCCTTGGCTAGAGGCAAGTGTTAGAAAATATGAGTTGGTGTTTTCCCGTAAGTGGGTGTTTTAGAAAAGGGATCTCTCAAATCTCAAAACTCATTTTGAGTGTTTTCAATTAAGCACATAACATATTCATACCTGAATTGAAAGATCCACATTTGTCGGGTAAGGGGAAAGCCGACTTTGAAAATTCGCCGAAATCATACAGTCCCCTGGCGCGCCCCCGGCGCGTCAGCGCGCCGGCAGCGCGCCAGCGTCAGACATGCTTTTGGCGAATTAGGCTACCGTTTGACGTTTTAAGTGTTTCGAAGGTTTATTTGTCATCATCAAAACATTAGGAGATCTTGATCATGTTGCCTCAACAGTCTACTTGAGGGCAAGTAGAGTTTAAGTGGGGGGATATTTGATAACATCAAATAAGCCTGATATTTTAGTGTCAATTTCCCCTCGTATTGGGTCATTTTAGCTTATTATTTTCTATCTTTTGGTCTAAATTACTTCCTATTGTGTTTCCGGACTATTGATAAGGTTCGGGGCGGCATTCGAAGGAAGTTACATTCAAGACAAGACTTAAGCTTATTTTGTGAAGACTACGGCGTAACTACGTGATTAGGTTACGCCGTAAAGATATTATGACGTGGAAATTCCCTTTTATTGAAGACTACGGCATAACTAGTAATGAGGTTACGCTGTAAACTAATGATGACCTGGAATTATCCAAAGTTTGAAGACTACACCGTAACTAGTAATAATGTTACGACGTAATGAAGAGTCAGAGGCTAACTTGATGAGCACGTTGAAGACTACGGCGTAACACCAACAGCCAACTACGCCGTAACCAGACCTACGGATAAGATCAAGTGAAGATTACACTAGCTACGGCGTAACTAGTAATAGCGTTACGCCGTAGCACCTTCTCAGCCTATAAATACCGGACGATTTTGCCACTTTAAAATCATCTCCCCTTTCCCAAACCTCTCTAGGGTTTGGGGAGAGCACCCACAGATCAAGATGATAGAGTTATGAGTTAGAAGATGGAGGCTATCGTTTACATTACTATCCTTGTATTCGAGTTCGAATTCTCTTACGATTTCTTTTAATCATTTGATGAATACTTATTATTAATTCAAGTTCATTTCAGTTAATTGCTCATTTATATTACTTTGTAAAGATATCTTCTGTGTCCATTCATTTTACTAGTTTCGGTAGCATTATAAGCTTGTTTGTATCTGTTGCGCCTTCACGAACTGAATTAAGACCCCATTTTAGTTGGCAGGCTAGTAGAATTTACAATAGGACCCTAGCACAACGGATTGCGAGGAAATGGGAGGGATGACAACTGACCATATTGCCTTGCGTGAGAATTGACCATAGGACCACCTTACAAGCGGAGGTACTTAAGAAGCGAGAGAGATTTAGATGTCGAAAGGCCGGTCTCTACCAAATGTGATCTATTAGATTTGGCGCTTAATGACTCTACCGAATTTCCAACCTCGGCTTACTTCATGGAGGCCCCATGGTTCCTGAGGCGATAGGATGGGACGATAGGCGGGATGACCTTACACTACAATTCCTGGTGATATTTATGCCACTTTATAATGTTTTGAGTTTTAACTTGATCTGCTTGGATTGATGCCTTATTTCTCTCTTCTCTCTCTTGATTCTAATCTATGGTGTGCATTGTGACAACTACTATTCCAATGCTTTCATCTATCAACTCAAGATTATCTTTACTACATAACATTCTTTGACTTCTTTCACAACAGCTCTTAGGGACGACACTCGGATTTACCTAGGCTCTACTACGTACGATCGAGTTCTCTGCCCGTTAGTATGTGTTATCCTTGTACATCTAAGTTTATAAATATAAAACAGGATGAAAATACGCATCACCACACGAACAAGCACTCTTGTCCTACTAAGATCGACACACGATCTAAGCCTTCACATGAACGAGCACTCCCGTTCACTTGATTCTTCACATTAAGACACACTTGGATCTTCACCCAATCCAAGTCTTCACACACGACACACTTGGATCCTATCCCGATGCAGGCCTTCATACAATGACTCAACTAAGTCCTAACCTATCCACTAGGACATCACTCTTCCTCAAAACAAATACATAAACTAGTCTAGTTACAAGACTTCTTGGATCTTCATCTTCTCCAAGTTCACACACATATATCTCCATCCTCGACTCACACACAAGTCGAAAGTATTTAAAGTAAAACCTCTATAAATTAATACTCGATAAATTAATAACCTCGATAAAATTAATAATTTTTCCAGTCCCAACTTGGGACCAGTACAAATTTGGACACCAATCGATAAAATAATATGATAATAATTTTTTTTAAATCTAATTTATATATATTAGTCCCAACGAAACTATAAATTAATAATTACTCAAAATTTCATATCTATGTATATATGCATGTGTGTGAGAGATACCTTCAAAATCCTAAGATTGTTTAGTTAAAAATAAACTCATTGTCACTTGTTATTTTTTGTTGAACTTCAAGTCTATATTGAGTTTATCTCAAAATCTTCTTATTGCAATAAAGTGTTGGTGTGTTGTCTTCTCGTATTGCAACAAAAAGTGTTAATTTTATTTTCGTAAAGTGTGAATATGAATTCATTAAATTTTCAATTGCAACTTGTTTTTCAAATTTGTTTTTCATCTCTAATGAGTATACATTGTATCTAGTATATTATACTTGAAAACTTAAATGTCATATGTAAAATCTCTTAAAATTAATAAATTATTAATTTATTGATATAATAATATCCCGCTAAATTAATAAAATATCTCGGTCCCAACACTATTAATTTATAGAGGTTTTACTGTACAATATTTAAAAAACCTATAACCGTACCACTTGTTACGTTTGTGTGTGGACACCTATAACATCTCGAATCTTCATCTACGTCGAGAGTTCTTCTCTTGCACTTAAGAAAGAGGCATTGACTTTAACATCTCGAATCTTCATCTACGTCGAGAGTTCTTCTCTTGCACTTGGCGAAAGAGGAAATCCCTTATAAACATATACCGACATGTTATAGTGATCAAAGACTAAAGAAAAAATAAACGAGAAAGTTTTTGTGTGTGTGGAAAGTTATTTTCTGAAATAAAACAGTTCAGTGTTTTATTCATGCAGTAATATTATTTATTGTTATTTTTTATTTGTTTTGTTACTTTTGTTTTGCTTCGAGCCGAGTGAGTGTGTTGTTATAGGAACAATTTTCAAAGTTGTATCTGATCAAGGGTGATATTATATGACGTGTACTGTTTGTAAAAGTATAGTCAAGACATTTTCAAATACGGAAAATGGAAGAAATTATTGTGAAGCTTGTGGGGTCCAGACGAAACTTTATCCGAGGTATGAAACAATACAATTAAATATGGACAGGTTGGTCGATAGTAGGAGCGTTGATACATCTGACTTCAAGTGAATGTTCGACTCTTTTTGTTACAACATTGTGTAACTCAACTATCCTTTAGCAACTTATCTGTGTGTATTGTATTACTTGGTGATTTTTTTTCTAACTGATAATTTAAACATGGATATGTTGGTCGATGATAGGAGTTTTAAATGGTTGATATATATATTTTTATCTGAATTGTCTTTCTTAACAACAATGGATGATATCTGTTTTTATAGGATAAGGTTCAAATACGTGTTCAGGATGATAGTGGTTCGGCTACTTTTTTTTTTTTTTTTATTTCTATTTATTTTATTTTTTTGGAACTAGAGTTGTGAGTTGAAAACACAATATTGAGATAATAACTTCTACAACATAATGCCAGACACCCTAACTTGAAACATTCATATTGATTCTTAGAAAACATGCATGTAAAATTTGGTTTCATCAATAATTTCCTTTTCCTGACTATAACGATCATAGTTTGATCACCGTAGTTTGATCATTGTAAAAGAAACTAAACGATTAAAAAACCAAGAGATGTGCATGGTCTGACCGAAAGCAATAAAACTTTGTAATTTGAAACAATTTGGTGGTTTTGAGCAGAAAAGAGAGTTGCTTTAAACATATGAATATATGGTTACATTAATCTGAAAAGTTTGGTGTTTTTAACTCACACTTTGGTGGTTTAAACATACGATGATATTTAAACTCACAGATTAAAGGAAACATGAGGTGGCAAAACTTGGTAGATAAAGATGATCACCTATATACAAAAAAGTGAAAAAAACTATATATCATCTCTTACCTAATTATAAACAAAAACAAAAAATAATCTATTTTTTATTTAATAGAAATAAAGCATTATTAATTTTTTTTTTAGAAAAAACCTCGTGCGTGCACGGGCATTATAACTAGTACATATTGGTAACGTTTCATTATAGGATTCTGTAAATCAACTCAACCCATTCGATTTAATATCAGATGTTAATGGGTTCAAACCCATTTTTCTTGATCCTTGTTTATTGAATGGCGATTGATAAAACATGATGTAGTTTTATTATTATTTGAAGATCCTGGAAGTATATAAGATCTATATAAGACCTGTGCAATAATCGAATTCAAGTTTATCAATAGTGCTATCATTTAAAGAAGAATTAGTTGTGTGAGACAACCGCAAAGAAGAAACAATCTGTGATAGATTGAACGATCAAGAGAAGTGAGGAATGATCATGCGATATGATCGAATGGTTTATCAAGAAAAATTGAAGTGGCTGTGAACATGGAAAGGATCGAATATGGTTAAGTAAGAAGCGCCTCAAAGGAAAAGAAGTGGTTGATGTCCAGAATGATTACAAGGCCTGAAGATGGGGAGAACCATCAGTGTTCCAGAGTACTTCTCAATGTCAGAAAGGCCAGGAGAAGGGTGTTTATGATCAGTGGGATCATCAAGGGAACTACGGAAAAAAGATGTGTAATCAGGATATCTATCCGTCCAAAGGCATAAGTTTTCAATGGAAACCAGATCGTATGATGGCAGACAACGCAAGAATGCAAGTAGTGATGATTTCATTATCAACACATAAAGAAGAAAGAAACTGAGAAGAAGATTTTGGCATCTTGACATTAGGGGAACTGTTGGACCCGTTTAATGTCTTGGACGCCAAAATTATGTACATAGATTACTTATGGTTCAATAAAGCCTGCAAGTTTTCTGATTTGTGTGAACATGTATCTCGATAGTGCTTCATCATTCAAACTCGAAGGACAAAAGTTGTCAGAAAGAAACTTAGAAACCGAAAGTTAGTTATTTCGATTATTAGTTAAAGTCAGTAATTTAGAAAAGTAGTTATTTACCGAAAGGTTGTGTCGCTTGGAACACACCTATTCGAATAGACATGGCGTTTGGCACATAACCATTCGGCCTCTATATATACTTATGTACATGTAACGTTTACAAGAGTTAGACAATTTAGTTATTCAGTTTATACTTATTGCAATTTCATATATCGACTCACTTTGGGACCAACATTTGGCATCAAGAGCCACACTCGTTACAAACATTCAAAATCCAGAAACCATTAACGAGACTTAAAGAAACTAAAACAAAAGAACACTCTGAAACCTTTGTTTCAGAAGAAGAAATACGCGACGTTCAGAAGAAAGGAATGCCGCCTGGATAACTAGGACGCAAGGAAAGTAGTGCACGACCGTACTTGTGTAGAAATTGCAAACAAGAAGACACCAAACGAAGTGGTGACTTATTGGTTTGTGTTGGTGTGACCGTTGTACGCGACAGGAACAAAAGAAAATGAAACATAGTTTTTCAGAACTCTTGTTTGTGATTAACATCACACGACAACAAAACCAGGAGACCCTTTGTTGCATTTTAACGCAACAAATTTGGAAGAAAAGGACGTCAAAAGCAAAAGACCCACTGTTGCAAATACATAACCATAGTTGTCAAAAGCGAATGCGGTTGCAAGGCGCAAAGACCCAAAATCTCGCCTAGGCGAGAGGCGCATAAAAAGCGCGGGCCCGAAAAAAAAGCGCAGGGTTGCAATAAACTTTGATTTTGATTCATTTTAATGAAGTCAATTTCTTTCTTACTATGTGTGTTTGGCACGTCAATGAATTCCTAAACTGCGTTCTCAAATTCATCCACAACTTTATCCTTAAATTTGTCCTTAAAAGTAAATGGTTCAAATGATCAAAAGTGTCTAGCGATTCGAGAATGCACCCAAAGTGTAACCTCCTGGACCATTTCTTTCAGTAAACTTAATTTTTTATTGAAATGAAAAATGTAAATCATATACTTAACACACCAGTTAGTATCTATCAAAAGCATCAACAATTATGAAGAAAAACTGCTGCGGGTTTTTCTTGACCCACTCGATATTGCCTAATTCAACCCACTACATAACCGACAAATCTTGGGCCTCTAGAGAAATAGTAAGCATAAGGGAACGAGTATTAAGATTTATCTGCAAGATACGACCAAATAGTGATATCTGCAACTGACAAAGTATGACCAACCAAGAAAGTGCGCTGCAGTAGATATTCATCAACATGCTATCAGACCCCCTCATATTTAGAGCCAGAAGAAAAAGTAAGAGCATACTCGAGCCAATAATCAATCTACAACAAGCACAACACAACCGATAAAAAAACATTTATAATCCTTAAACACATAAAACAGAATTCTCATGTAATTATGGAAATTAAAACAACAAACGTGGCTCACCTGAGAAGTTTCAGTGTGCACTCAAGATGCACACAAAAAACGGGTTACCAAGTCAAATGAAACGGCTGCCAACCGCTTCCGATGGTCACAATGAGTCGTTTTAAGGTTGGTTATTCACAATGAATCATTGGTGAAAGTATAACACCCCTAAAATCGGTATAGAAATGGAAAGCAACTAACGGTGATACTTCATAATACAAAGAGATAGTAGTAGAAACGACCTTTAATGAGACATTTTTAAAAGTTTCCATCCGATAATAAACATCAGAGTTACAAATAAGAGGTCCCAAAGAGTTAAGTTACATAAATATTTTAAATAACATCGAATGGTACAAAAGTATGCATAAGAGTCTTCAACATGCCTTGCGACTAAACTGTTATAACCCAAGCTATAGCCTTACGAACCTGAGATAAACATGTTAAAAGCGTCAAAAAAATTGTTGAGTGAAATTCATATGTTTATATTTAAAGCAGTGGACCACAAGATTTTTAGTGTTAGCGACAATTATAACTACAGAGTCGTAAAGCATTTATTATTGCACTAGGCTTATGACACCGAATACGTTAACAAGTGTATCAATATATATTGATACAATAATTGCCCTAGTAGGTAATCATACATAAAAAACTTAATCAAGACAGACTAAAAGGGTTCCAGGTGAGCCCCACCTGACCCGTATCATAAGTAAATATTATCCATCCTACCCATTTTACCAGTTCTAGAGAAAGAGGTGGAAAAACGCCCAACCTCAAATTTATCTATAAGACTGAGTAAGAGTCTGTCTCTAGAACTTTCTTGCTCCACATACAGTATTTATTTGTTTATAATGATCTCTTATTTACAACTAATTTGGAATGGAAGATTTATTCTTATCCAAACAAATTTATATCAGCATAGTTTCTGACAAATTCACAAGTTATATAACTTCAGATGTGACGAGAGACTTGATAGCTAACTGTGTATTGGCCTCTAGCAGTTGTTGCTTTGACAACCTATGCTTTTTTTTCATTCACGTAATGATACCGCACATCCAATTAATCCTAAGAAACCAAAAGTAGTAATGCAACAATTTAAATTATCTTTATTTCTCCTAATCCAGATTGATTCGTCAAGAACGAACAACAGCAGTAAAATAATAATAATAATAATAATAATAATAATAATAATAATATAATAACAAGTTTCTAATAAAGTGATGTTTTATATATAAAAAAAAAATTAATAATAATAATAATAATAATAATAATAATAATAATAATAATAAAAATATTGGTAATGTTTCATTATGTATATATAGTATAGGATTCTGTAAATCAACTCAACGTACCCATTCGATTTAATATCAGATTTTAAAGGCTTCAAACCCACTTTTCTTGATCCTTGTTTATGGAATGGCGATTGATAAAACATGATGTAGTTTGATTATTATTTGAAGATCCTGGAAGTATATCAGACCCTTGCAATAATCGAATTAAAGTTTCTCTACAGTTAGTTTATATTTAGATAACAAATCTTTTATATTTTAAACCGTATTATGATAAAGTTGGTTGTTTGGTAAATATGAGTAATTTGAAGTTTTTAAAGGATATTGATGTGATTGTAAAAGTTGTAAGGATATTGACATAATATTCAAGTTTTCTAAAGATATGAAATGCCTGTCAAATTCAGAACTTTAAGATTTTAAGGAGCAACTATTAACATTTGGTTTCCCAAGTTAATATATATCAAATACTGAAGTCCTACACTAGCTATAACTAAAGCAATGACATTTAATTAAAGTTATATATTTCTAGGGAAAAGATTCAGACCTACTGCAACTAAATTTAAAATAAATGTTTCTTATTAAAAATCTAACATGCACATGTATTACCATGAGAACGAGTAGTTAAGAAAAGGAGTAGGGAATACCTGAGTAACATCAGGCCCCTTTTCTGGTTCAGGGCCCAAAGATAGAGATTTTTCGTCACGCTGTTTGATCAACTTAGCTTCTCTTTCAGCAGCTTCACGTGTCTCTCTTTCACGAGCTTCTTCTTCTTTTTGTTTCTTCTCAGCTTCAGCAGCTTCCCTTTCTAATGGTTCGTCCTCTTCCTTCCTCTCGCGCTCCCAAGCCTAATTTTGCATGAAAAAAGTTTAGGCAATCAAAGCATATTCCATAAAACTCTTCCAACAACCATGAAAAACAGGTCTTTTTAAATGAGGTAGCAAGATGGGTGGATGGATGGATGGATGGATGTGCGGGTTGGGTAGCTGGTCAAAACAGGTTTGTTTGGGTTCCCATGAGTCCATGACTCACAATTACGTTTTGTATAATCAATATTTATCCATGATTAATAATATTCTTGGTCACATCACACAAACTAATGAAACTAAACCTAAGCTTGCTAGATTGTATAAAACAAGAAGAAGTGGTTCGGCTACTTTATTTTTGTTTGGGCAGGATGTTTGTAAACTTACTGGCAAATCACAAGCATACCTAATGCAAAAAATTGACAAGGTTGTATAATTGTCCATTGTATAGTTGTGTTAGGATTTATTTTTTGAAAATATCAAATAACGTTTATCATGTTTATGTAGGATTTACCAGTGGAAACATATCCAGAAGATTTGGATACCCTAGTTGGGAAAAAATGTGTGTTTAAGATACAAGTTTCTAATTACAACCTGAATAATAATTATCACGTTTTCACGGTCAACAAATTAACCGAAGATGAATCAATTATAGAATAACTCATAAAGAAACATCTAGGGGAAGAGGTATGTATTGATATTTTTAATTTCGTTACAACACATGTATTTTTTTTCAAACACTAGCCTTATTTTCAGAGTATTTGTTTATTCAGAGTCATGCCGAAGATGGAGACGTAGGATTAGTTGAAGAGGAGCAGGTTGAAAATCCTTTTCCAGTTGACGAAGATGATGTTGAACCTTCATCATTAACTGGTAGCAAGCGCAAGACCAAAACACTCCCGAAGTGGGGTGGTAAAAAAACTGCAAAGACGGACCAAGATGATAATTAATTTGGAGTTTCAGATAATTTTGCTAATATTTTATTTATTTATGTGTTTTCGTTTGGTATAACAATTACATTTGCGGTACATTGTAAAATTGGTTTCTCATTTGTAAAGATGGACCAAGATAGATGATAATAATTTTTAGTTTCAAACAATTTTTCTAAGATTTTATTTATTTATGTTTTTTCGCTTCGTACAACAATTACATTTGCATGGTAATTTGTTTCTAATATTATGGATATGTTTATTTTTTAAGATTGTGTTTTGGTTGCATATCAGAATTACATATTCTTCTTACATTACAATATAATTTTGGTATGGCGACATATTATAAAATTGGTGTTTCATTAGCATATGGATGATTTTTATATTTGTATTGTTTTTGGGTTAAGAACGTCGCAATGGAATACAAAAAAAAAAAAAAAAAAAAAAAAAAAAAAAAAAAAAAAAAAAAATACATTGTTTCCTATATTACTATTTAACTTGGTTATTTGCGTGTGAATGTGTTTTTTTTTTTTTTTGTTCAGTGAAAGTATGCATTGAATGAATTTAATGTTGGTTTTCTACATTTTCATTTTATTCTATGTGTATGATTTTAGTTTAAATAATGTCGTATCTTAAATTATATGTATATGATTCATAATGCAACTGCTCTGACTATTTTTAATTCGATTATTTGTATATACGTGTTTTCTGAAAAATAAATGTTATGGTTAGTAAAGATAAATAACGGTGACTTTATCTATAATACTTAAGTGGTAGAATTAAATGTTTCGATATAGACAATCGCACAAGAAAAAAAACAATGTATATCATATGCGCGATATCCGAATATTTTAATATATTTGTCGATGTGACATTCCTTAGTTGAGTATTCTTGATAATCATATTGAGCATTATGATTTTCACTATAAATATTTGGATATTAATAGGCAATAATATTTAATAAAAAATGATAACCGTGTTTCCAAATACAAATTGCGCGTATTGTTTTGCTTTTTATATTTTCAAGTCGTAGGAATATTAATGGTCGTGTTGTTTGACATTTTGACCATTCTCACTCTATAAATGCACATGATATTAATATTTTACATTTACTTACTTACCAGAAATCCATAAATTTTTTAATACACACATCAATGGCAGAAAATATCATCACTAACAACAGTGACGATGACTCTGATTTTGGTTATGATAGTAGTGACGCTTATAATAGTGACAAGTGTGGTTCTACTTTTGAAGAACCAGATGATTATTATGAAGAAATGGCTGAAATAAATGAAGTTAAGGTATTATAATTTTGTAGAAGATGCATTATTCACTATAATTCGTATACATTTTTAACCAATTATTAACTATCTTGCACATTTTGCAAAGAAAATTAAATCTCCGATGGACCGCGAAAAATCATTAAAAAATCTGAATGAAGTTCTTGAGGTCTATCAGAAAGCTATAAAAAAATTTCCATTTAATAAGAGTATCCGTGAAATGAGAGAGCAAGCTTTTACGGATCTAGATGAACTTGAACGGAGAAAAAGAAGAAGAAGATGAATACAGAGGGTGGTGATTCTGTTGATCTGTTGGTTTCTGATGTAAAATTATGTGCATACTTTTTTTAGTGTATGTATTAATGCAAAAAAATAAGTTTGTTTCTTTGGCTCCAATGTGTTTGTGTTGTTACCGTCATAATTATTTAATTGATTGTGTAAATATGTAAAAAAAAGGACATAAATCTGAAAACCATGCATGTTTATCATCCAAGAAACAATTCATAAAAAGGTACATATCATATAGTTATTTTCATCTACATTATATTCGTTTATCTAAATATTATTATGTCTTGAAAAACAAAGTCCTCATGGATGTAGAAATGAACTTGACGCATTTCATAACATGTGTCGTATGTGATGTAAGACATGATGAAACTTACTTGGCTAATCGTCCTTAATTGTAGTTACACATTCTAGCCAGGCATTGTCTTGGTCTCTAGCTATCTTGGCCTTTGGCTATCTAAACACGCACATTGTCTTCTTTATTTACATCACTTCAAGACTTGTAGATTAGTACACCAACTTGGTTGCTTATGTGATTCTTGTCGGCAACGTTACCTACAACAAAGACATTCAAACTAGTAGTACATGATTCTACTTAAGCTAAGTGACTTACTAACAACATATTTTCATCATCTTTGGCTTGAACATTTCCTTGATAAAAGTTTAAAATATTTTGCCACATATCATTTACCACATTACATAAAATGGTTTTGTCAAAACATCTTTTAGGCAAAGCTCTATAAACTAATATGGGAACTTCAATGTCTAGCAAAAGTTTCTTATGAAATTTTGATTATTAAAAATATCAAAAGAAATGATATACCAAAGCCAATGATCAATTGATTTCACATAACTTTCAAATTCATTTTTCCAAATGACAAAATTCACATTTTCGAAAAATAATGGCACAGTCAAATAGATCCATTCTAAGTATCTTTCAGACTCCGTAGATCGATTCAAGTTTTAAAGCACAGTGTGCTCTAAAGATCTTGATAACCTGGCTCTGATACAAATTGTAGAAACTAGAAGGGGGGGGGGGTTGAATAGTTTCACCGTTTCTTTTTAGTTGTTAAAATGTTTCGCCGTTTTTATGTTCGGTTAATATTCTTTTGTAAACTTATTGAATTCTACTTGTTATGTGATATCAAACTAACTATTAACAAACATAAGTAAACAAGTAAATTAAAGAGTAAGGAAAGAACACAACAAAGGGACGCGGCGATTTATAGTGGTTCGGCCCGAAGCTCACTCTTCGTCCTACTCCACTCCCCGAGTACCACACTCGAGAGTAATCAATCACTCTATCAGCACACTCCTTCAAGAGGAGCAATCCGTACACATGCTTACACATGGCTTAACGATACTAAGAATAATGTCGAGTTCTAATCGTAGCTAGAACCAATCTACTTCAAGGCCCATGAGGCCACACGAACAAGCACTCTTGTCCTACTTAGATCGACACACGATCTAATCCTTCACATGAACGAGCACTCCCGTTCACTTGATTCTTCACATTAAGACACACTTGGATCTTCACCCAATCCAAGTCTTCACACACGACACACTTGGATCCTATCCCGATGCAGGCCTTCATACAATGACTCAACCAAGTCCTAACCTATCCACTAGGACATCACTCTTCCTCAAAACAAATACATAAACTAGTCTAGTTACAAGACTTCTTGGCAACGGCGCCAAAATCTTGATGCGCGTGCGAGTCGTTGCGGTATAGGTGTTTTATAGCCTACTCAAGTTTTACATTTATATTTAGCCGAATTATCAATGACACACACACTTAACGAGCAGTGTACCCGGTCAGTATGCATATAGTGGTAAGTAGAGTGTCGATCACTAAGAGTGGAACGTATTATCTAGTTATTCTGATCAGTATTTTAATATCTAAGTTAGCTTTACAAACTATGTACAATCCTAATCTAACGCAAAGGGGGTTTTCAGCCTGAGAGACTGACACGGTTTTGGTTATGATTAAGCTAATTAAACTAATCTACACTACTGACCAATTACTACGATACAGATAGAAGTAAACATGTACACAAATAGATACTTGAGACAATAAGTGGTCCTGTCCTCATGATTAAGTTAGTTTGTCACTTGTTTTATTTCCAGTTTTATATGAAGTGTATATAATTAAACCTTTCTCGTTGGCTCTAATCTTATCGGCGAGTAAACTCTTAATGATTACTTATGACTATCCTATCCTTCTAGAACCGCTAGAACAAATAGGCGAGGAAAGAGGCATGGCGACCCGATCAATGCTCAGCTAGACACAGAGGTTATCAATGCACTAATAAAAGTTACCAAAGACATCAAACATATAAACTTTAATCGATGGGAAAGCAATTTTAAGGCGGGCAAACGGTCGTTATCGCGAACTACCGGCCATCAATCCTGATGGATTAAAGTGTACTATTACAATAAAACAAAACTACTTAATGAATTAAATACATGCAGGACCTTCTTACAGCTCTTGTATCTTCTGTTTGGGAGTGT
The DNA here is from genome assembly GCA_021014915.2 of Artemisia tridentata subsp. tridentata. NCBI lineage: Eukaryota > Viridiplantae > Streptophyta > Magnoliopsida > Asterales > Asteraceae > Artemisia > Artemisia tridentata. Next base: position 19,052,293 of record CP139509.1, read on the forward strand.
CTTATGCTCCTTCTTCTTCTGAAATCGTCTTTAGGGTTTGGTAAAAGGTCCCTTAAATTCGTATGGTCTTGGGGTATTTATAGTTTCTGTCTGAGGGATCGATGCGGCGCATGTAATGAAGAGATGCGGCGCATTGACTTAACTTCGCGTGGGGTCCAAGATTAATATATTCTGGAATATTCGTACACCGTCTTCAGATGCGGCGTAACTTGATCTTTGTATGTGGCGCATGTATATTAGCAGTCTTGGATCTTTATCTAGTGAAATCATGATAGAGATACGCCGTATGTAAGAAGTGTATGTGGCGTATCTGGAATAGAACAAGCTTTATCTTCTTCGTTGACCAAAGTTTCATATGCGACGCATGTCAGAATGGCATGCGGCGCATTCTTCAAAGTCAGGCAATGGTCTTCGAATTCATCTAAGTATGATATTGCGTCGTATCTGCTGAGTGAGATACGGCGCATCTTCTGGATTTCAGTGGACTTTTGACATCTTGCTCGGTTTGCTCCATTTTTTGTCCAAAATCGCCAACTTTCACCAAATACCTGTTTTTACCTGAGAATTACAAAAGTAAACATAAAAGCACTAATTCTCATACATAATATAATAAAACAGGTCAATTAGATAGGATAAATGATGGTATAAAAATGTACTTATTTGAGTTCATCAAATATCCCCCCACTTGAACTTTACTTGTCCCCAAGTAAACCTCAGAATTTAATCTTATGAAAATGGGTCCCAAAGGATTAATATATGTTGCCTTTCAAAAAAAAAATAAATAATCATGCTGTATGAACAAAATCATAATGAGGTATGGTGTATTAAATATACCCTTTGGCCTGTCGGCCTAAAAAGGTGAAACCTTGGTTACCCAAAAAAAAAAAAGCTTTGGCCGATTTAATTGTTCTCTTTATTGTTCTCAGTTTCTCACGCATATGGTTTTGTAGATTATGCACCAGAGGAAGTTGTGGTGCAGCGCAAGATACATTTTGCGGTCCCTTTGGCAGACCTTAAGGTACAAAATTACCTGTGTATCTTCGTTATGTGTAATGTGAGTCAACCCATGTAACAGGTGATCTTTTTCCTATTGAGTATTTATGCCATCCATGAAATTCTTTGCTGTGAGTTTTTTTTTTGTGTGTCCTTTGAGTCCATCTCTTTATGTTTATCTTTTTTATGGTCACATGTTTGCTCCAAATTATTTTGATATACCATTGCTTTATTGAAAAGAAATACAGTATATTGTTAGTCACTCTTCGGCACAAGGCATATTTTCTGAACCGGAAACTTTGCATATTACTTTTGTTATGTAAACAGCCCTTTGGGACGAAATATATTGTCAATCACTCTTCTACACAAGCCATATATAATTACGAGAAGTATATTGTCAATTACTCTTCTGCACCGGTTATTTATAGTTTTCTTTGGGACGAAATGCGTTTTGGGGCAAACTGACCCGTACACAATATTACCCATTTTGACCCTACCTGACATTAGTAGTTGCTGCTAGAGAATATCGACAGGTTGCCATTTGCCTGAAAACTTTGAAATGTTCTCTGTCACAGGAAATTGAAGTCATTGCGAATCACAAAGGCCTGTTACAGGAAATGATTGACGAGGCCATTAGCAATAGTGCAAATAAACCTTTGCGTATTCTCAGTCAATATAGGCTTCTGGTAATTATATTGTACTTTTGTAGAAACTGCCCTTGGCGAGATGAGTACTCGGATGTGACTTAGAAAATTAATTGTTGATAAGTTTTATGTCTACTAGACATGGTCTCAAGTATTAAATTTAACTATTTTTATTAAGACTACAGTAATTTTTTTTTAAAAGATTATGATATCGTTACCCTAATGTATGTCTTTATATACCATTTCTTTGTTTTGATTTTTGCTGATTTTTACTTTTAATAGAACTATTGTTAAAAATGTAATCTCAACTTGGTACCTTTGGTTTGATCTCAACTATATTTATGTTGACTATCGAGCCTGCAAAGTAAAAGATAAAAATCTCAACTTGGTACCTTTGGTTTGATCTCAACTTTATAGGAGGACACCCTCTCTGTTGCTACATGTGGATGGCGTTTTGCCATGGCGATTCACCGTATAATACCTCATTTGTAAAAAAAAAAAAAAAAAAAAAAAAAAAAAAAAAAAAAAAAGACAGTCAAGAAGTTGTCATTTGACTTTGTTAGCGAGTCTGGTGTGAGGAAATATAATTCGTTACCTATATCTTTATTCTCATTGAGTCACTTAGCACATATATCTCAATTCCTGTAACTTTACACATAAACAAAGATTCAGCGGGCTAAAAGGTAGGCGGAAAGCTCAGACATCATGGGAACCTAAAAAAAAGAAAAAAACAAAATAAAACTTCCAGTGGATTTGGTAGCATGTGCTTGACTAGCCTGAGTAGCTTAGAAATTGTGTTAACACCTGATAATAATTCTGTTGAACTGCAGGTTACTAACCTTTCATTATAAAATACCAGCTTAAGGGGCTGTTTGGACAAAGTCAAATGCCACGTTAGATATCTTACTTATTTTCAGCTGTAAATGCCAGTTACTTTCGATATGCCGGCACTGCAGGTTACTATCCTTTCATTATAAAACTCTATTCAGAAGCGATAATGCAACTCCTAGCATCAAATCAGCAAGTTACTATTGACATCTACTAAGTCGGGTACTTTCTTAGAGCTTTGATATTCACACACATATATAATTTGAGTAAATAGTTTCTTTTTCCCTGTTTACTTTAAAGATTCTGAAATGTATGTCTTTGTTAAGCTTAGGTTTAGTTTTTGTCAAGTGAAATGTATATAAATTATCAATATCGATGCCGATGATATTAGGTTCATATAGGTACCAGCAAATATAATATTATCGTCATTGTTGTTGTAGTAGGATATGATTATGCTTGGTTGAAGGTAGTTACAAATTCAAGTCTATTACAGTAGTTTAGTCTCTTTAATTTATTATGTTAAAGTTCATTTTTACTAAAAAAAATCTTTTTTTTTTTTTTCTTTTTTGTAATTGTGAAGGGTTCTAAACTTCCTAATATGATGTTTGCATCAAAGCGAAGTTTATCTGATGCAATGAATGTTGTTGCTAAAAAGCTTGATGATGTTTACTCGTCACTTGCTGTATGTCTTCTGTTATTCAGTAGATCATTATCAAACTTTTATGTTATCTTCTTGAATTGATCTTTACTGAAAAAGAATTCATTAATTTAGTATAAACAAATATTACTGTTACAATGATAATCTAAATTTGAAATAAAATTATTTAGGAGGTTGTATACATTAAAAAAAGTCTTTGACCCGATCAACTAAAAAGGACCAATTTGACCCGTTTATTTCTAAATGGGTCGAGATCGCCACCTTTAATACACAATAACAGCCTTATAATAGTTAACGCTATTTACTTTGTTGTTCAAACTACCAAGCGGCATTTAACTTCAGAATCGATCACGTCAATTCTAGAATAGATGCGTTTGTAGAAATCAACGAGCCTACACAAGAGGAGGTATGTACTGAGAGAAAGTTTACTAATTTCAAATATTATAACTATTGACTATATTTTTTACTTTTGTATTAAACCACATAGGTTTCTTCTATACGGAGAGTTTCCAGAGACTGTTCAACAACTTAAAATTGTGCGCCATGCCGTTCTTTCCATGGTACTTATTGACTTTTAACTATTTCTTTTAGGAAATTTTTTTAGTACGACATTTTTTTCGCATCCTATACCATCTACCTATCTCACAAATGACACCAACGAGGCTTGACGTTAGATGGTCAATTATACAATCCTCCAATCCTCCAACTATGTTTGTCGTAAGAGACTTCATTGGAAGGGATTGAAGGGAGGCAAGTACCGATTCTCTTATCGATTTTTTTAGCTGATCAAGTATATGCGAGGTGACTCCACTATTTTCTACTTTATATTTTTAGCTTTGTTTTTCAATATGTTTGCTTATGATTTACAGATGGAGGAAGAAAAAAGTGTTCCACAAGAAATTGGACCACTAAAGCCAAGGTCTTTTGTTCAAAATGTAAAATACAATGATGTGCTAATTTAAAGTTAGCTTTTTGGAGAATAAACTGGGGTTAATTTGATATGTGATCTTTTGAACCTTTTCATTGATAATAAACATATTACTAATCGTTCTTAAATCTATCATATAAAACAGATTTAAAATAATAGAGTGTTTAAGTCACCGTAGCTAAATCTATTATACAATCCTCCAACCTATCATGTATGCTTATTTTATATATGTTCAGCAACTGAGAGTTTGACTTGCTTCAACGTTTTATTCAAGCCTTGACATAGATGAATATGACATATTTCTATCTGATAGTGCAAAATATGGTATTTCTCGCATTTAGTTTTGTGGTTTTCAGTATTTTATCGTTATTTTTATTACAAATTAATAATAACATTCAACATTTTGATAATGTTCAGTTTACAGGATGAGGACGTGATCTAGAAATAATGCAAATTCTGTTTGGGGATATTTAAGACCCTTTTTCAACCACTACCTTTCTCACAAACATAAGATAAGCAACCCCAATCTTATAGGTCGTTCACACAATGCATATTAATCTCCAAAAGGCAGCCTTCTGTTTTCATTTACAATATAAATGGAAGATGGCACGTGTGGTTCCTCTTGTGTTGCGTGTCTTACTATGACAGAAGAAAACAAAGATCTTGCTGTAACATATGTAAGTCTGTTTGTTTCTTCAAGTTTCATGTAAAAGTTCATACATATTAATTGCGGGACTAATGTCTAACATGAATTTTAGTACTAACATGTGTTTTGTTATTAATCTCCAAGGCATACCACCTCTTAATGTTAGAACAAATTGGCTAAATGATCCTTATTAAGATAGAGTAAAGGCGGGAAGAATTTTGTATACATTAACTTATAAATTTAAGAAGTTGATTGTTAGTGATGGTAACATTCTCATTCCCACTGATGTTCAGTTTAATAAGCGTTAACTTGGAATTTGAACGTTGGCAATTGTCCATTAAAGTAAATGGACAATTATATGCCATTGTTAATAAAAACAAAATACAAATCTGTATATACATATCTTGCTATTCGTAAACTAATACATTCAAAAGATATTTACAAGTCATGATCGCGCATCGGGCGACTACCAAAAAGACGCTAAAGGAGAAAGAGGGTGGTGAATTACCCAGTTGTGACCGGAAATAATGCCAAGGAAATCCCACTGCTACCCTTTACCGAGTTATATATTTTATTGGCTTAATGTTTGTTTAGCGTCGGGTGAATACATAAGAAATAACTATAAAATATCACTATTATCCGTACATGTTTAAATAAAAATGTAAAATTACAAGTCATGCCCGCCCATTGGGCGGGCTTTGAGACTAGTTATATATATATATATATACTTTGTCAAAATATTTTGTGAGCAAGTTAATTTTATTAAACTAAAAAAATAAAAAAGATGAAGGTGCGGTAAAAAAGAAAGTTACCGATTAGAAGAAGAAAAGAAATGAGAGTGATGCGGCAGTAAATGCCTCGTGCCGTTATAAAAAAAGAAATGAACAAGTGTTGGTCCCCCACGTTGCCCTAGGGCATCATTTTAATGAGCCTATTTCTTGGGATTTTTATGGGCTTTAGTATATTTTAGTTTGGCTTGTCAATACTTCACTAAGCCCGTCTCAACTATATAGCAAGGGTCCGTCGTTATTTAATGAGTTAGTTCCAACATCGACTTTTGGATTCATTATATATATAGTTAGAGCTCAAGGTGTCATAACACCATTAATAACAAAAAGTAGGGTTGAGCAAACTACCCGAACGGACCGGACGGACCGACCGAGACTGGACATACCACATTCGGTCCGGTCATCGCTCGGCTTTTGGGCTAATTCGGTCTCGGTCTTGTTCGGTCCGGTCCGGACCACAAACCGACTATTTTGCCTTGTTGGACCGGACCGACCACATTCGGTCCGGTCATCGCTTGGCTTTTGGGCTAATTCGGTCTCGGTCTTGTTCGGTCCGGTCCGGACCACAAACCGACTATTTTGCCTTGTTGGACCGGACCGACCACATTCGGTCCGGTCCTCCTCGGCTTTTGGGCTAATTCGGTCTCTGTCTTGGTCGGTCCGATAGCCCTACCAAAAAGTGTTATCATTTCGCATTTCCACTTTTAATACAAACATACTAAAATAACACTTTACCCATAACACCATTAACACCATATTTTAGAGTCCCACCATACCTTATTAAAACACATAAAGTGACAAACCCAATTAAAAAAAAAATCAAAAACAAGTTGTCACAAAGCACTCCAACGAACGTTAATGTATCAGCGCATGTCCCAACAGCGTTGCAATTGTGTTGGATCAGGTATGGTAACACCCAAGGCTCTTTGAGTTGGTCAAATGGTCAACTTGACTTTATGGTTGGAGATGAATTTGAGAGGTGACACCCTCTTCACATCCAAGTGACATATACGAAGACCACGCACAAAAGATTAAGTGTCGATAACAATCAACACTAATGCAACTCTTTTGCTTTTGACCTTTGAGCATTGATAGTAAAGTTCTATCGATGGTGAAACGTGATTCTCTACCCCCTCGCTGCATGTGGCACTATATACACTTATGGATGTGCAAATTCTATTTTAGCACTACATAAGTTGATGAAAAATAAAGGCACAACTTAGCTGATAAGTTTCTATACGATGAAGTAAATAATGTGAACTATTGTGTTTCACCAAGAAAAGAAGAAAGAGTTTAACTTTTGGAAAATAAGTCAAGCCCAACTATTGATGCTTGAGATTATAATAGTTGGAAATATTTTACACATGTTTTATTAGATGAAAAATGATGTTCTGCTTTTACCACAACATCATATGGGAAACAAGAAACTAGATTTACATATGAAAGTTCAAATTGATATTTGACCAACTATTTGAGCAATGATACAACCACAAAAACAAATCCACAAAATCATCCACAAAAAGAGTTGTCACTTCCTTATTGGTTTAATGATAGAGAAGAGAGAGAAACTATATAAAAATGCACCAATCAAAGAGTGACACCTCCTTTTGTGGATGATTTTGTGGATTTGTTTTTGTGATTGTATCATTTCTCTTTTGTAATAGTTGTACAATGTTTGGCTTATTAGAGGTGGTTGTATTAGAATGAAACATACACCGGTGACTAGAAATATTTAAGAGCTGTTAAATAAAGAATTATTGAGTGACATTTGTTTCCTATTAGAAAAGTTATTTTTTTTTTTTGAACATTCAGTCGGGATACGACATCAGGGAAACCTCACCGTATAAAGGTGAAGCCTTGCACGAACCCTTAGACAATGAGGTGTTGACCAAGGGCCGAAACAAGTATTCGGAAGGAAAAACCCCAAGGTTTGCCATCCCTAAGGATCGAACTCAAGACCTTGGGTAAAACCACGGAGGTGCATCTATCCAGCTGAGCTAGTTTGTGAGCAAGTTAATTTTATTAAACTGAAAAAAATAAAAAAGATGAAGGTGGGGTAAAAAAGAAAGTCACTGACTTACCGATTACAAGAAGAAAAGAGAAATGAGAGTGATGCGGAAGTAAATGCCTCCTGCCTTTATAAACAAAATATAAATAAAAATAACAAGTGTTGGTCCCCCGCCACGTTGCCCTAGGGTATCAGTTTTAATGAGCCTATTTCTTGGGCTTTTTATGGGTTTTAGTATATTTTAGTTTAGCTTTTCAATACTTCACTAAGTCCGTCTCAACTACTACCTCCGTCTCACATTAAGTGTCCACTATGACTTTTCTAAGTCTTTTTTTACCAACTTTGACCTTAAATATATTTATTTGTATTATATAATACTTAATGAAAATTATACAAATGAAAACACAACTAAAAACTTAATCCATTCATATATCTTGCATCAAGTATTATATAACACTGACAAAAAAAATTTAAGTCAAAGTTGAAGAAAAAAGACTTAAAATAGTCATAGTGGACACTTATTGTGGGACGGAGGGAGTATATAGCAAGGGTCGGTCGTTATTTAATGAGTTAGTTCCAACATTGAGTTTTGGATTCATTCTATATATAGTTAGAGCTCAAGGTGTCAGAACACCATTAAAACCAAAAGTGTTGTCATTTCACATTTTCACTTTTAATACAAACACACTAAAATAACACTTCACCCGTAACACCATTAACACCATCATTTTACAGACCTACCATACCCAATTAAAACACACAAAGTGACAATACCAATTAAAAAAAAAAAAGAAAAAAAAAAGAAAATTGTCACAAAGCACTCCAACGCACGTTAATGTATTAACGCATGTCCCAACAGTGTTGGAATTGTGTTGGATCAGGTATAGTAACACCCAAGGCACTTAGAGTTGGTCAAATGGTCAACTTGACTATATGGTTGGAGATGAATTCGAGGGTGTCACCCTCTTCACATCCAAGTGACATCTACGAAGACCACACGCAAAATAAATGCCGATAACTCTTTTGCTTTTGTCCTTTAAGCATTGATAAGAAGTATAATCGTATTGATGGTGAAACGTGATTATCTATACTCCTCGTTTCATGGTGAAACATATATACTAAGGGTCGTTATTAATTCAGTGAATACCATCACTGTATATCAATGACGGTGTATCGGGTCCTTGAGGACCCGATCCACTGACGAAACAAAATGAGATTTACTGACGAACCAAAGTGAGATCCACTGACAAATAAAATTGACAAACCAAAAGGAAGAACCAAGGGTTCGTCACTAGCTAACAATCTCCATGTTATTCTGAAAAGGTTGTCCTAACCATTGGGCTATACGGACAAGCGCATCGATCCCATGCTTAATTATCGGAACAGGCGAGTAGTATAAATAGCTCTAACTATTGACAGTTCAGAGGCATCATATCCTCATGAGGAATTACTCCGAACCGAACGAGCACTTATATATATTGTCATACTTACTTTATACTTTATGCTTCATTCATATCACCCATACTCATTCTCACACCAGAGTTGGGTTTAAGACTAAACTCTCAAGGATAAGCTAACGTGTCTCATCGCAGCTGAAGATTTAGCAGGAGATACGAAGCATGTCAATTGATCCGAACATCCTTGAAAACCTGAATTTCTCCTCCATATCACGGGTGCTAATTATTGCAGCTACAATCAACTATATTAGTTGTCAAATACTTTGGACTTTATTTTTATTTGGCTTTTTTCTCAAATGGCCCATCGATACTCCGCTCAACCCGTCTCCACTTTTTGTGTTTTACTTAAATGAACGTCGTCCACCATAAAAACTTAATATTAAAAAGTTACAACATGTATGTAATGACAAACAGTTGTGTCTGTTGCATGAACCAGGCCATACCACTAAAATGAACCAGGACCACTATTAATGTAGAGCCAAAAATAGAAAAGCAAAGTCGGAAAGGAAACTGATAACTAATTGCAAGATGTTAACACTATGAAAACTAAATTTGAGGAGTTGATATATGATAACGAATCAAATACAGTACATATATTATATAATCATGCATGCTAATTTAGATGTTTGCATGAACCCAAACCACCAAAATGAACCGGGACCACTATATATTAATTTAGAGCCAATAAATAGAAAAGCAATGTCGGAAAGGAAACAGATAACTAATTGCATGCAAGAGGTTAACAATTTGAAAACTAGTAAATTTGAGGAGTTGATAGATAACGAAGCAAATACAGAATCATGCATGCTAATTTAGGCTCAAAATTCATTTGTTAGTTCATGGTCGCCATATTTATTAAATGCATTCAAGGGAAAATTTTGCATGATAGAGTCCATGATTGGAAATGATGTTGATCGATGGAGAGGTGAAAGGTGACCCTGTTCACTTCCAAGTCACGTCAGAGAAGCTACTACATACACGAAATTAAGTAGATAACGATTTTCAATTAATTAAGTAGTGAAACGTAATTTTCAATCCCTCTTGCTTGTTGCATTACATTCATGCATGCATGTGGATGAAATAAAAGAGAGTCGCAGTTGACACTGATAATTTTCTTTCCGATTAATAATTAATATTTATTACGGATAATAATGAAATAACGTAATAATTTTGTGATTAACATTATATATGAGTACATAACCGTGTATTTGTTTATATGTTTATAGTTTATACCTTTTGATAAGAACAATGGCATGCATAGTTTACATTCACAACGTTCCTTCGGTAACAAGAAAAAATATCTATATTTGTTTGTTTGGAAGGTAAATGAGTTAGAGCTAGTGGCGTGGCCTTATGTCCCTTCCATTATTAGCTATCAAAACAAAAATACAAAACCTTATCTCATTTTTATTTATCAAATCGATCTTGTACTATCTATAGAAGTTTATCTTCCACCTAGCTAGATAATTTCTCTGAATAATCACATGGCTTCACTCTACTACTCGGATATGCTTCTCCTTTTCATTCTCTTCTTGATATCCGGTGTCGTGTTTGTTTACCGGAGGCGCCTCCCTATTACGAATTGGCCTGTTCTTTGTTGGTCTAATTGCCTGACCCGAGCTCATGGGCAGCAGCAACAATGGACCAGCAGAAGCAACCAAGCAGCAGCAGCAACCAAGTACTGTAGCGGCGGTTACTGTAGCGTCGGTTACTGTAGCACAGTTGCACTCTAATTAGGATTCCTTAGTTCTAGTCGGTTTAGGGTTTAATTAGGGAATTCGAATTGTACTAGGAGTAGGATTGGTAAGCATGTATCAATGCCTATATAAACACAACATACCGAGCCTGTGGTAGTGTGTGAAATCATCAGAGTTTTAGAGCTAATATTTCTCTGTTAATTGAAAAGCAAATTTCAGTTATTGTTGTGTTCTTTGTTTCCAGTTTTATAGTCTTCTTGTTCTTGCGATCTGGTATAGCATCTGGTATAGCGATCTTGAATTGGTATCAAGAGCACAGGTTTTCGAACAAGGTTTACTAACGGGCTGGAACAACAACCAATTACACCTGTAACTTATACCCGAAGGCGTAGAAGGACGATGGCAGAGGGTGAGTCCAGTCGACCACATGATACCAAAGCCACTCTTCAATGTCCGATGTTAACAGCCACGAATTATAACATCTGGGCAATAAGAGTTAAAGCAGTATTCCGAGTCCATGGAATACTCGATGCACTGGAACCAAAGGAGGGAACACCAGTCGATGATAAGCAAGATCATATGGCGGTGGCGTTACTTTTTCAGGCGATTCCAGAAGAACTTGTTTTTCAAGTGTCACGATTCAACACAGCCAAAGAAATCTGGGGAGCATTGAAGACCAGGTATGTGGGTGTTGATCGGGTTCGAGAAGCAAGGTTGCAAACCTTGGAAACGGAATTTGAAGCCTTAAAGATGAAGCCAAACGAATCAGTTGACGACTTCGCGGCCAGGATGGGCAAAATTGTAACTGAAGTAAATAGCTTGGGAACAGTTTATGAAGACAAGAAACTTGTTAAGAAGCTACTTGCATCCGTACCGGATAGGTTTGTTGCAATTGTTGCCTCAATTGAACAATTTGCTGACTTGAATACTATGTCTTTTCAAGAAGCTATTGGAAGATTGAAAGCATTCGAGGGTAGAATGAAGGGTGTTGACACCACCTCTGAAGATCAAGGCAAGTTGATGTTCGGAAGGGCTGAAAGATATGATAAGAACAAGGCTGAGAAAGGTCGAGGAAGGAACTCCTCTGGTGGCAACGGAAAAGATCAAAACAAATCCCGTGGTAGTGGTCAAGCCAATAACCACAACCGAGGAAACCAAAACAACACCGGGAATAATACGGATCAAAAGAAGAACAAAGGCCGAGACCTTTCAAAGATTAAATGCTTCAGATGTGATGAATATGGTCACTTTGCTTCTAACTGCCCTGAACGACGTGAACAGAAGCAAAAGCATGAAGCAAATCTTCTGAAAAAGGAGGATGATGATGACCCGACACTTTTTATGATGAAGAGCATTCAAGAAGTCGTATTCTTGAATGAAGAGAAGATTATCCCAAACCAATTGAATACTAAGCCAAACGAGGAAGACACTTGGTATTTAGATAATGGAGCAAGTAATCACATGACGGGGATCCGAGAATACTTTTCGGAGTTGAATGAGAATATCTCCGGCAGAGTGAAGTTTGGTGATAACTCCTACATCGAGATAAAATGGAAGGGTTCGATAATCATTGAAAGGAAAACGGGCGAGCAACGATTGATCACTGGAGTATATTACCTACCCGAGCTGAAAAGCAACATTATTAGTCTTGGGCAAGCTACCGAAGGCGGATGTGACATTCGTTTGAGAGGTAGTTATCTCACCATGCGTGACTCGGATGGTAAGCTTCTGATGAAGGTTCCTAGAACGAGCAATAGGCTCTACAAAATAAAGCTCCAAGTTGGAAGTCCGGTGTGTCTTAAAGCAAAGATGGAAGATGATGCTTGGTTATGGCATGCTAGGATGGGTCACATTAATTTCGAGACAATGGAATTAATGGCAAGGAAGGGCATGGTTGAAAATTTGCCAATAATTCATCAAGAGAACAAGTTGTGTGAATCTTGCTTGGTAGGAAAACAAACCAAGAAGGCGTTTCCTAAGGCAGCAAAATTTAGAGCAACACATTCTCTTCAACTAATACATGCCGACCTATGTGGACCGATTTCTCCATCATCCATAGCGGGAAACAGGTACGTATTCGTTTTAATTGATGACTTTTCACGGTTTATGTGGACTTTTGCCTTGAAGGAAAAAGGAGAGGCATTTGAATATTTCAAGAAGTTCAAAGCTTTAGTCGAGAGGAAGGCGGGAAAGAATATTATAACCCTAAGGACCGATAGAGGAGGTGAATTCACTTCAAGAGAATTTACCAACTTCTGTGAAAACGAGGGTATAACAAGACATCTAACCACTCCCTACACACCGCAACAGAATGGAGTAGTGGAGAGGTGAAACCGTACTCTCATGGGAATGACTAGAAGCATCTTGAAAGCACGAGACGTACCAAACTATATGTGGGCTGAAGGAGTAAGACATGCTACGTTCTTGATTAATAGAGTTTCAACTCGAGCTCTAGTTAATCAAACACCATACGAGGCTTTCAAAGGAAAGAAGCCTAACTTGGTGGGTTTGCGGGTATTTGGATGTGTGGCTTATGCAACGGGAACAAGGCCATATTTACCTAAGTTAGACGACAGGTCAACACGACTCATTTATATCGGAAACAGGCCTGGAACTAAAGGTTTTCGATTGTTCAATCCAAGACTAAAGAAGGTAGTGGTATGTCGTGATGTGGAGTTTAATGAGGAACTTGGCTGGAAGTATGTTGCTGGAAGCGAGACACACGAGCTAAACCCAGGTATGTTTGTCATAGAATGGCATGGTTCTATTGATACGGGTTGTGGATTTGTAAACCCAGGTGTGACCAATGAAGAAGAGGCTGAAAATCAAGAGGCTGAAAATCAAGATGCTGATGAAGATCAAATGGTCAATACCGAACAGCCTAACCCAGCCGAAGCTGTGAATGACCCTGACCCAGTTCAAGCGACAGAAACTCAATCAATTGTGAGGCGTTCTTCGAGGGTTTCAACTATGCCAACCAGATTTAATGACTTCATATTGGGGTCCAGTTCAAGAACCTCAACTGTTAATGAAGATCAAAATCTGCTCCTAATAGAAGATGATGAACCAAGAACGTTTCAAGAGGCAAAAGGTTCAAGCAAGTGGATGATTGCTATGAAGCAAGAGATTGAGTCGATTAAGAAGAATGATACATGGGAGTTAGTTGATCCCCCGGTTAATGTTAAACCCATTGGACTAAAGTGGGTGTTCAAAATTAAGAGAAATCCGGATGGTTCAATTAATAAATTTAAGGCTCGTGTAGTAGCAAAGGGTTATGTTCAAAAGGAAGGAATTGACTATGACGAGGTATTCGCGCCCGTAGCACGGATTGAAACAGTGCGTTTGTTAATCTCATTGGCCGCAAAAGAAGCATGGGAATTACATCATCTGGATGTAAAGTCAGCTTTTTTACATGGAGAATTAGAAGAGCAAGTGTTTGTTACACAACCGGAGGGGTTCGTGAAGAAAGGAGAAGAAAGGAAAATCTACAAGTTGAAAAAGGCGCTCTATGGACTTAAACAAGCCCCGAGGGCGTGGAATACAAAACTTGATAGTGTACTTAAGCAAATGTCGTTCAAACGATGCCAACACGAACAAGCGGTGTATGTGAAGAAGACAAACAAGTCAATCTTGATTATTGCGGTTTATGTAGATGATCTCTTGGTAACCGGTTCGAGGCTTGGCGAAATTGGTGAATTCAAGAAACAAATGCAAGAGAGGTTCGAGATGAGTGATTTGGGAAAATTGAGCTATTATCTTGGCATTGAAGTAAAGCAAGAGGATTCGAGTATCTCAATAAGTCAAGTGGGCTATGCATTGAAGATATTAAAAGATGCTGGAATGCATGAATCGAATTCTACTCAATGTCCATTAGAACCTGGAGTCAAGTTAAGCTTGGATAAGGAAGGAAAACCAGTTGATGCAACATTGTATAGACGACGAGTTGGTTGTTTAAGGTATTTACTACACACACGACCCGATTTATCTTATTCTGTTGGTTTGGTTAGTCGTTACATGCAAGAACCAAAAGAATCACATATGGCGGCTGTGAAACAAATACTACGGTATATCCAAGGTAGTTTGAATTTTGGAGTGCGATATAACCAAGAAGAAACCAAGGAGTTGGTGGGGTTTAGTGATAGTAGTTATGCTATGGACCAAGATGATGGTCGAAGCACAACTGGGCACGTATTTTATCTGGGTAAATCACCTATCACTTGGTGCTCACAAAAGCAAAACACGGTGGCTCTATCGTCTTGTGAAGCCGAGTTCATGGCTGCAACCTCAGCCGCGTGTCAAGGGATATGGTTACGTGGATTGTTGGGTGAAATAACCGGAATGGAAGAGAGAGTGGTGGTCTTATTTGTTGACAACAAATCGGCTATTGCACTTATGAAAAATCCAGTCTTTCACGGGAGAAGCAAGCATATAAATACACGTTATCATTTTATCCGAGAGTGTGTTGAAAGAGGCCAAGTACGAGTTGAATTTGTAAGAGGTGATTTGCAGCGTGCTGATATTCTGACAAAAGCTCTCGCAAGGATTAAGTTCAAGGAGATGAGAGAGTTACTCGGAGTTGAAGACCTTCCTATCTCGAGTCAGAAATTAGGGGGGTGAATGTTGGTCTAATTGCCTGACCCGAGCTCATGGGCAGCAGCAACAATGGACCAGCAGAAGCAACCAAGCAGCAGCAGCAACCAAGTACTGTAGCGGCGGTTACTGTAGCGTCGGTTACTGTAGCACAGTTGCACTCTAATTAGGATTCCTTAGTTCTAGTCGGTTTAGGGTTTAATTAGGGAATTCGAATTGTACTAGCACTACACCAAAATGAAACATTTGGCACGGCCCAAAAATTTGTCTCGACATTGTGGTCCCAAATCGCAACCATGGCCCACAACATTTTCAACTTAAAAATCCAGTCAAAACAGGTCGCAAAATGGCACGACAATGTCGTGCCAAATCGAGTATATATTTTTTTTAATTATGAAGCAGTATGGGTCGACAATGTCGACCCAAACTGCCAATATATATATTTTTTTTATGTAAAAACTTTTTTAAAAACTTTTTATTTAAAAAAAAATATTAAAAATGTTTTAAGTAAAAGAATTAAGGAAAAAAAAATATGCTAAGCAATATGGCACGACAATGTCGTGCCATATTTTACCCCCAAATTTTTTTCTCCAAAATTAAAAAAACCCGCCAAAAAGAAATAATAAAACATTTTTAAAAAGAGGTTTGGGTCGACAATGTCGACCCAAACTGTGTTAATATATATATTTTTTTTTGTTTTTAACTTTTTAAATCTGTTTTTATTTTAAAATAAATATTAAAACTTTTTTTTATTTTAAAATAAATATTAAAACTTTTCTACTATATAATTAAAATTAAAAACTTTATATTTACAATTAAATACTTTTATAAAATTAATATTAAAACTTTTCTACTATATAATTAAAATTAAAAACTTTATATTTACAATTAAATACTTTTATAAAAACTTTAAATATTAAAACTGCGTTGTTGATGTCGTTATCATTGTATAGAGCTCTATAGTCATCTCGGGTCAATCGTGTGACATCTCGTGTAGAACCATATCATCTCGGCTCATTCGTTAAACATGTCGGCTCGTTTCATACAGACTCAAACGAAACATGCGAGTTAATAAACTGCTTTACGACTGGTGAGACATTGTGGTTAACACTTGGCCCATGGTTAGGAATTGCATGTGATGTGCGTTGTTGATGTCGTTATCATTGTATAGAGCTCTATAGTCATCTCGGGTCAATCGTGTGACATCTCGTGTAGAACCATATCATCTCGGCTCATTCGTTAAACATGTCGGCTCGTTTCATACAGACTCAAACGAAACATGCGAGTTAATAAACTGCTTTACGACTGGTGAGACATTGTGGTTAACACTTGGCCCATGGTTAGGAATTGCATGTGATGTGCGTTGTTGATGTCGTTATCATTGTATAGAGCTCTATAGTCATCTCGGGTCAATCGTGTGACATCTCGTGTAGAACCATATCATCTCGGCTCATTCGTTAAACATGTCGGCTCGTTTCATACAGACTCAAACGAAACATGCGAGTTAATAAACTGCTTTACGACTGGTGAGACATTGTGGTTAACACTTGGCCCATGGTTAGGAATTGCATGTGATGTGCGTTGTTGATGTCGTTATCATTGTATAGAGCTCTATAGTCATCTCGGGTCAATCGTGTGACATCTCGTGTAGAACCATATCATCTCGGCTCATTCGTTAAACATGTCGGCTCGTTTCATACAGACTCAAACGAAACATGCGAGTTAATAAACTGCTTTACGACTGGTGAGACATTGTGGTTAACACTTGGCCCATGGTTAGGAATTGCATGTGATGTGCGTTGTTGATGTCGTTATCATTGTATAGAGCTCTATAGTCATCTCGGGTCAATCGTGTGACATCTCGTGTAGAACCATATCATCTCGGCTCATTCGTTAAACATGTCGGCTCGTTTCATACAGACTCAAACGAAACATGCGAGTTAATAAACTGCTTTACGACTGGTGAGACATTGTGGTTAACACTTGGCCCATGGTTAGGAATTGCATGTGATGTGCGTTGTTGATGTCGTTATCATTGTATAGAGCTCTATAGTCATCTCGGGTCAATCGTGTGACATCTCGTGTAGAACCATATCATCTCGGCTCATTCGTTAAACATGTCGGCTCGTTTCATACAGACTCAAACGAAACATGCGAGTTAATAAACTGCTTTACGACTGGTGAGACATTGTGGTTAACACTTGGCCCATGGTTAGGAATTGCATGTGATGTGCGTTGTTGATGTCGTTATCATTGTATAGAGCTCTATAGTCATCTCGGGTCAATCGTGTGACATCTCGTGTAGAACCATATCATCTCGGCTCATTCGTTAAACATCTCGGCTCGTTTCATACATACTCAAACGAAACATGCGAGTTAATAAACTGCTTTACGACTGGTGAGACATTGTGGTTAACACTTGGCCCATGGTTAGGAATTGCATGTGATGTGCGTTGTTGATGTCGTTATCATTGTATAGAGCTCTATAGTCATCTCGGGTCAATCGTGTGACATCTCGTGTAGAACCATATCATCTCGGCTCATTCGTTAAACATGTCGGCTCGTTTCATACAGACTCAAACGAAACATGCGAGTTAATAAACTGCTTTACGACTGGTGAGACATTGTGGTTAACACTTGGCCCATGGTTAGGAATTGCATGTGATGTGCGTTGTTGATGTCGTTATCATTGTATAGAGCTCTATAGTCATCTCGGGTCAATCGTGTGACATCTCGTGTAGAACCATATCATCTCGGCTCATTCGTTAAACATGTCGGCTCGTTTCATACAGACTCAAACGAAACATGCGAGTTAATAAACTGCTTTACGACTGGTGAGACATTGTGGTTAACACTTGGCCCATGGTTAGGAATTGCATGTGATGTGCGTTGTTGATGTCGTTATCATTGTATAGAGCTCTATAGTCATCTCGGGTCAATCGTGTGACATCTCGTGTAGAACCATATCATCTCGGCTCATTCGTTAAACATCTCGGCTCGTTTCATACAGACTCAAACGATGTTGAAACAACTCAAACTAAACAACTCGACAACCAAACGTTTTTAATGTCGTTTGGCCTCGGTCAAGCTTTTTTTTGTCATTTTCTGCGTGGAACAAATTCGTACGGTTTAATGTCGTGGAACAAATGATAGCCGGGATCTCGACTCTTATGAACTAATTTAAATAATTTTTAATGTGTTCATTTATAATTAATTGAAATTATTTTTAATTTATTTAAATAATTTATAACAAATTTAAATTATTTTTAATTTATTTAATATTAATTATTTTTAATTTATAAGTTAAATAGAAAATTAAAAAAAAAAATAAATAAATAAAAATATACACTAATAATTATGGCACGACAATGTCGTGCCAAAGGTTGGCTCCAAAAAATTTCACCAAAGTTAAACTCACCCGCCAAAAAAGTAATAATAATTGAGGTAGTCATTTGGCACGACATTGTCGTGCCATTTTGACAAACAGAAAAAAAAAAAAAAAAAAAAAAAGTTAAAGGAGGTGATTTGGCACGACATTGTCGTGCCAAATCGCAAACTATTGACTTTATTCTGCTGCTTCCCTTCTTCTCTCTCAATCTTTACCAAACCTTATCTAACCAAAAAAAAAAAAAACGACGCAGCATATCATCACCACCTTCATCACCACCTTCAATCCTTGATTAATTGACCACCTTCAACACCACCACAACCACCTTTATCACCATAGCAACCACCTTTAACAAAGAAAAAAAGAAAAATAGTTAGATCGGTGCCATCTACTCCATAGCAACCACCTTCAACACCACATTGGACACCACCACAACCACCTTCAATACCACATTCTTCTTCTTATTGATTAAAAGGTATGTTCTTTTTCTTTTTTTTTTTTGTTAACCGTATATTATTTTTTTTTTCTTTCGTATATGTATTTTTTTTTTTAATTTTTGTTTGTTTTAAAAGTTATGTTTTATTTTTATTTTGGTTTGTCAAGTAAATTTGTTTTGGTGTAGGACGAGCCGAATTTTTTTTTGGTGTAGATGGCACCACAGCCGCCGTGAACCATCTATCACACGAGCTCCACCACAGCCGCCCCACGTACAGGTAGTTTAAAGGTTTTTTTTTACTGTGTTAATGTATTTTGGGACGACAATGTCGTCGTTAAAGTTTTTTTATTAATTATTTTGGTTAATTTAAGTTTGGTTATTTAATTTAGGTTGTTTATTTTACGAGATTGTCGCGGGACAGCCGGGTCGGGACAGCCGGGTCGGGACAGCCGGGTCGGACAGCCGGGTCGGACAGCCGGGTCGGGACAGCCGGGTCGGGACAGTAGCCTTTCTTCTTTTTCTCTTTTCTTCTCTTCGTTTACTTCAGCCGTGAACTAGGTATATAATTTAATTCCTTTGATGGCTGCGTTTTTTTAGTAAAATGCGTTTGGTTAGTAATTGGAGTGTGTTTGGTAATATGTGAATGTGAGATACATGCTTTTTTCCACGTTCTTGTTTCTATCAGTTAATAATTGGAGTGTGTGTGGTTATATATGAAGTAATGAACACTGTGAATATGTCGTTTAGTTAGTATGCTATTGTGATTGTCAAAATAATTTCGTTGTTATTATATATGTTTATGTCATTCATCGATTGACATAGTATGATATTGTGAATATGTCGTTTAGTTAGTATGCTATTGTGATTGTTAGACTTGTGTGAATTTTTGATGACTTATTCTAATATCATGAACTTTTGTAGTGAATTTCCTAACAAGAGCGTGGAAACAAGCTTTCCTCCCTGGTTCAATCACAAGGTAAACACATTAGATATATTACCTTGTAGTCCAGAGTTTTTGCTCATCTGAATCTGTTTGTATCTCTTTCGTAGATCCGTGAAAAAAGCGTGGCAAAAGACCCAAGCTGTAATCCCGAGTTATTCTCTTTGGCATGTGGACCTTCATCGCGTGCATTTACATACCCCACTTGCATAGTTAACGGTGTGAAGTTTTTGGTGCATGAGCGCGATAAACTTCATACCACTCAATGCAGTGGAGTTTCAACACCCGGGCCTGATGGAGAAATGTATTATGGTCAACTGGAGGAAATTCTGGAGCTCGATTATTTGGGCGACCGAAAGGTTGTGTTGTTCCGGGTTTTATGGTTCGACACCCGTAACCCTAATAATAACCCTACGGCACACTCTAGGCGTTCTTACATTGAACGTGGCATACGCCATATTTTGACTGATAAGGATGCTTTTAGAAATCAACAATACATTCTTGCGACACAAGCAACACAAGTCTTCTACCTTGAAGACCCTGCTAGACGACCACCTCATTGGAAGGTCGTCGAAGATGTTCATCATCGGAAGATCTGGGATCGGGATGTGGTAGATTCTGATCAAGATGTTATACATGGAAGCAGTTCATCAGATGTTGCATTGTCTCTTGGTTTGCCTGGTTTGGAGTCTGCGAATTTGAGTGTAAATCATGAATCAACAGAAGTAGACGCCCCACCAGATGATGCTGAAGAAGATGCTGATTTTGTTAATAATGAAGATGATGTCGTTGCTCATGTCCTTGATGATGATGATGTTGACGTGTCTGATGATGATGAAGTGAACCCAACGATTGTTGTTGAAGAAGTTTTATCTAGCGATGATTCGGATGATGACAATTGTTCTTAATTTGTAATTTGAATGAAATTGTTACTATATGTTTAAACTTGTTCCTTTTATTTAAATGAAATTGCATGTTATGTTATGTTTAAATGTGTATATTTATATGAATGTGTGTATTAGTATTAATTGGTCCACGAAATTTTGTGTTCTTGTACTTGTAATTTTACAGATGGCGTGTGTAGCTCCGCAATCACACGGCGGGGATGCCGGTGGTGATCCACCACGACTGCCCTATTTTACTACGCCGGGCTACTGTGCAAGTAAGAAATTGTGATGTTTATTTTAAGTTTTTAATTGATAAAACTAAATTTTTTTACTTGTATTTTCACGACTCAATAACTTATGTTTGCAGGTTCGATGTCGATTAATACTTCGAATCGGTCCTTAAGGAAGGCGTATAAAGCGAACGGTAGTCGTCCTTTGCCGATCGGCTTTGACAATAATGATCTATTGACCTTTACGCCTGTGGGCACGTATGCCACGCAGTTCAGTAGTCTTTTGGGGGAAGTAGTTAGTGTACTTCCCTATGACTGCGAGTGGCACGAGATTCCTGCGCCTCTTAAGGCTCACATACTACCCGTTCTCGAGGTATTAATTTGTTTATTTTATTTGTATTCTTATCGTTATCGACCGTTTAGATATGCGTGTTATATTTAAATTGTTTGTTTATTTAAATGCGTATATTTATTTGCAGAATTATTTCCAGATCGCGGAATGGTTAAACAGCCAGGAGCGAGTGACGGATGGGGAGAATGAGTACACGGTGGGGGAACGGGTATCTCTTGGTCTTCAACTTCAGCTCCGGAACATATGGCGCAAACATAAATATAGGTTGAAGAAAAATTACTTTGACTCACAGCCGATAACCGAGACGGCAAGGCAAAATCCGCCGCCGTCGAAATGTAAAGATTGGGGTAGCAGAAGCCGAGAGGAGTGGGAGTCATTGATCGACTGGTGGTTGACTCCTGAACGAATGGAGAGATCTGCCAAAAATGCAGAAAATAGGGCAAAGAACAAGCATACAACCTACCAAGGGAGGAAGTCGTTCGTGCAAGGACGAACCGAGCACGTAAGACTCATTATAATTTTTTGATTTTCAAATGTGTATATAATGTTTATATATAACTCGTTAATTAATTTATTTTATGTTGTATGTATAGCGGGTTAGAAGCGGGCAGAATGAAGAACTCGTGGAGACGTTTAGGAGAAACAATGCATCAAAATCGGGCGTCTTCAAAAATAAAGAGGACGAGGAGGCTTATGTAAGTAATTTATCTCTTAACATGCGTCATTAATATTTAGTTACTTGTTTTTTAACTTACCTCTTTTTAACATAATTGTTTTTTTTTTTTTTTTTTTTCTTTTTTCTTTTTTTTTTTTTTTTTTTTTTACTTACACAGTTGAAGATGAAGGATATGTGGGGTAAAGTTAAAGCCGGTACGGTCCCGCCGATGACTGAGAAGCAAGTACTCGATGCGGCAGCCCATAGTGACAACCGGCAAAATTTTAGGGGCGTTGGCAGGAAAATGCCAGGCGCCGGAAAAGCTTCATCGAGGTCGGCACATCGGCCTTTTGTACCAAACTATGCTACTGAGGAGGCTGTTTCATCGGTGATAAGGCAAAAGGAAGTCGAGCTTGAGTTGTTGAAGAAGCAAAATGAAACGATCCAACTTCAGATGCAACAGCAGCAACTTCAGTTCCAACAGCAGTTCCAACAGCAGCAATTTCAGTACGATCAGCAGTTCCGACAACAGCACTCCAGACAAGTGGGCCTCGAATCTTTCTTAGGGCAGTTTCTGAGCCACTACAACAGCATTAACCCAGGTACTCCGTGTCCCATTAACGTTCCCACATTTTCTGAAATGCCCCCAATTCCCCCAATTCCCCCATTTCCCAACCTTAATCCTGGCCCTAATTTCCTTGACAATTGTTATCGGCCTGTCTTTCCCGGATCTACTTCATGCCCCGGGGCTTCTAGTTCTAACCCGGGTCCTAGTTCTAACCCGGGTCCTAGTTTTAATAATGAGGTCCTTAACCATTACGTGAGACAAATGAATCCTCATTTGAGCAAAATTCCCGATGATGCTAATGCTAATGCTAGTGGTGGTGATGAGGAGGAGGGGGGAGGAGGAGGGAGAGGAGGAGGGGGAGGAGGAGGGGGAGGAGGAAGAGGAGTCGGAGTAGGCGTAGTTTAATTTGTATCGTATTTGACTATTTGTTATTAGTTATGTAATGAAAGAATATATTGCCGAATCTTGGTTTGTTTTTGTATAAAGTTCGTATTTGTTAGTTTAATTAGTATCGTATTTGGCATTGTATCATATTGTCGAATTGGTATTGCGGATATCGGTTGGCTTACAGGTGTAACGGTAGGTTTTTTCCGAAAAAAATTCCGGAAAAAACCTGGAAATGCAGGCTGCTGCTGCATTTTTTTTTTTGCATACTTGACACTTTGGGTCGACATTGTCGACCCAAAGTACAAAGAAAAGCTCGACCCATTTTGTCAAAAGTGCAAAGAAACAGTGCGTGTAAATTACAATTTGTCTCGACAATGTCGAGACAAATTTTAATCTTTTTTTAATAAAATTACACTTTGTCTCGACAATGTCGAGACAAAGTTTAATTTCTAAATTATTTTTCTTTATTAAATAACTTATTTAACAAAAATAAAAAAATGTTTGTCTCGACAATGTCGAGACAAAATTGAAATAAATGTCGAGACAAATTGCTTTTCCAGTATTTGACTGGATTGTGGGTCCCACGTTTATGTCGTCCCATTTCTTTATTAAAATGTCGAGACAAAAAAACTTGGGTCGAATGGTTTGTCTCGACCAAAAAAGGTCGACTTTGTCGAGACAAAATGTTTGTCTCGACTTTTCTTTGTGATTTGGCACTACATTGTCGAGACAAAGCTTTCCTATTCTTGTAGTGTAGGAGTAGGATTGGTAAGCATGTATCAATGCCTATATAAACACAACATACCGAGCCTGTGGTAGTGTGTGAAATCATCAAAGTTTTGAGCTTGTTTTCTTTGTTAATTGGAGAGCTTTATTCCAGTTATATCGTGTCTTTTCCAGTTTGTTTGTGAACTATCGTTTCTGTGATTATCAGACCTGTGAACTTGATTCTTGGCATGACACCCGATATCCTTTTAAATAGTCATCGTATCCATGATTTCGCGACTCATGTTGTCAAACTTAGTAATGCTACTTTCATGGTGAAAGGTCCTTGGTTTGCTAACGTAAACATGCTCCTAACTTCTGACCCTTCCAATATCCACTATATGTTAAGCAAAAACTTCCCAAACTATCCTAAAGGTCCTGAGTTTCGTAACATGTTTGATCTCCTTGGAGATGGCATCTTTAACTCGGACCACGAGTTATGGGAAATCCATAGGAGAACAACCATGTCTTTACTTAAACACACCGACTTTCAATCTCTTTTAGAAACAACTATTGTAAACAAAGTCGAGAATGGGCTTCTTCCTATCCTTGAGTTCGTGTCCACGCGTAATCAAGAAATAGACTTGCAAGAGATATTTCAAAGGTTTACTTTTGATGTGATATGTCTATTGCTTCTAGATTATGATCCTGAAAGCCTGTCTATAGATTTACCATTGATTCCATGCGAAAAGGCATTCACGGATGCTGAAGAAGCTCTTTTATGGAGACATGTCTTGCCAGAAAAAGTTTGGAAGTTGCAAAAGAGATTTGGACTAGGGAAAGAAAAGAAGATGAATGAAGCGACAAAGGCTTTCGATGAGTTTATATACGAATGTCTGTCTCGAATACAAGAAAGGGTTGGAATGGTGCATGATAAAGAGACTGGTTTGTTAACATTCTTAGTTAGAGGTTTTGAAGGAAAGAGTGGGATGCCAAGGGACGCAAGAAAGTTTTCAAGGGACACAATACTTAGTCTAATGATTGCGGGGAGAGACACCACGAGCACCGCTCTTTCGTGGTTCTTTTATCTCCTTGCCCAAAACCCGATTGTAGAATCAAAGATCCGAGCTGAGATTGGTGAGAAATGGGGTGTAAAAGAGCTAGATAGACTCATTTATCTTCATGGAGGTATATGTGAAGCATTAAGGTTATATCCACCTGTTGCTTTTGAGCATAAGGCTCCATTGAAGGCAGACATGCTTCCAAGTGGTCATGTTATTGATGCGAACACGAGGATTATTCTGTGTTTTTATTCAATGGGACAAATGGAAGATATATGGGGCGAGGATTGTATGGAGTTTAAGCCCGAAAGATGGTTTACAAAAGATGGAGGGATAAAACATGAACCGTCGTATAAATTTACGGCGTTTCATGCAGGACCGAGGACATGCTTGGGTAAAGATATGGGTTTGATTCAGATAAAAATGGTGGCGGCTTCGATCATTTCTCGTTACCATGTGGAATTGGTTGAGGGTCATGAGGTTTGTCCAAGTGATTCAATCATACTGCAAATGAAATATGGTTTGAAAGTCAAGCTTTTACCGATCAACAACGTTTAGAAACTATAAGTGTTAATATATGTTTCCTTAAATAATACAAGGGATTTGGCTTGTTGTGGATTGTTTCCCTTGCGAACTAATGCTTTCATTGCTTTGTATACTTCTAGTTTCAAATCAATATCTAGAATTAAAAAACGTTTTTCACGTGAGATGTATATCTATCATGGTGTAGCATGTATAATTTTAGTAGTGAGATAATTGATGATACATTTCTTTGATTCTTTCCATATCAAATATATGAGAATTGGGTGCAAAACCGAGTGAGTCTGAGGAGTCTGTAGGGCCACTGGTGAGCTTAGGGCGTGTCCAGACTTTTATTCTCAATAATTTTCTGTTGGGGAAGAATGGCTAAAAATTGAGCCTGTGTCCCATATCTGAAGAAGAGACAAATGGTCTAGTATTCCCACATGACAAATGGTCTAGTATTCCCATATCTGAAGAAGAGACAAATTGAGCCTGTGTCCCATATCTGAAGAAGAGACAAGTCGGATAACCCGCAGTTTAACCTTTTAAAGCAATAGTACGTACGAGTGCGTTTTCTGTCAAAGAAAAATGGCTTCAATAAGATCCCAAGCATCTTTAGCAAACTTGGGATTAGCCGTAACGAGCCTACCTAGAAGGGTTTCAGTGAGGGTTAAAAAGATCAAAGATTTAACTATTGCATTTGCCATAAGCCATTCCACGGTTGAAGGAGCCAAACTTGTTGCACTAGAAGATGTACCCGTGTTGTGTTTTAACTCATCAAAATTTTCACAATGTTTAAAGAAGTAACACCACGCAACATTGTTTGCTTTGTCTATATCAAGTTTAATGGGAATTTGGTTTGTAATAAAGTTAACGGCATAGAGTTTATCGATGTGTGATAGGGTAGGATGTGGAGGAGTATTGTTCGTCATTATGAACGAGGGTTAAGATAACTAAAAAAACTAGCAGTCGACTTGTATTATAGTCGACCAAGAATAACCAAAAAACCAACAATCGACTTTGAAAATCAGTCGACTTGTTAGAAAAGTTCGTGGCAGTGGACTAAAAAGGAATCTAGAAAGTAATCTTGTGCTTTTGGATCAATGTAACGTGTTAAAGTAATCGACCAAAAAGAGAACCGTGTTAAAGTTAGAATAATGGACTAAAAAAGTGATTGACTAAAAAGCAGTTGAGTGTGTTAAAGTTGATAAGAGAGAACCGAAAAAAAATATGTATTAGGATTTAGGATCTTAGGCTCGATATTATGTTTGACGTGATTGATAAATTGATAATGTGAAATTATATATGTCCAAATATATATACTCAAACATTTGAGTTTGGACTCAAACTATACTAATGCTAATTTAATACAAATAAGTCGACAAACAAGTGTACAACTTTATTGATAGGGAAACTAACCTGTCTTGCTTGTGACACCACATTCATGCATGTGGATGAAATAAAAGAGAGCCACAATCGTGATATCTTATTTTCGATGAATCATTATTCTTCAATTACAGATAATTAAGAATTAATAATATAATTTTGCAATTAACATTATGAGTACGTAACCGTGTATTTGTTTATATGTTTATAGTTTATACCTTTTGATAAAACAATGTGGCTTAGCTACACTTAATTAACTAATAGCAACACTATATATGAACTACATTAGTTGAATTTCGAGTACGTACTTAGGAACAAGTGGATAAAAACAATCCAAGTCCATATCCATGTAAGAAGAAGATTCTCTCAAGTTAAAAAAATAACTTGACTCGTGTTTGTAAGCCATTAGATTTGATTAAATGGCTCAAATCAAAATACTTCTTTTGATTTGAGCCATTGGATCAAATCCAATGGCTCACAGTCCCTCAACTTGAGTCAAGTTATTTTTTCAACTTGAGGGGATCTCCTTCCATCCATGTATATCATAGGACCAAAAATGTAGTTAACTCTCACATTTATTTACCAAATCGATCTTGTACTATTTATAGAAGTTTGTCTTCAACCTAGTTAGATAATTTCTCTCAATAATCACATGGCTTCAATCTACTACTCGGATATGCTTCTCCTTTTCATTCTCTTGTTGATATCCGGTGTCGTGTTTGTTTACCGGAGGCGCCTCCCTGTTACGAATTGGCCCGTTCTTGGCGCGATACCTGATGTCCTTTTAAATAGTCATCGTATCCATGATTTCACGACTGATGTTATCAAACTTAGTAATGCTACTTTCATGTCGAAAGGTCCTGGGTTTGCTAATATAAACATGCTCTTTACTTCTGATCCTTCCAATATTCACTACATGTTAAGCAAAAACTTCCCAAACTATCCTAAAGGTCCTGAGTTTCGTAACATGTTTGATCTCCTTGGAGATGGCATCTTTAACTCGGACCACGAGTTATGGGAAGTACACAGGAAAACAACCATGTCTCTACTCAAGCACGCCAACTTTCAAACTCTTTTAGAAACAACTATTGCAAACAAAGTCGAGAATGGGCTTCTTCCTTTCCTTGAGTCCGTGTCCACGCGTAATCAAGAAATAGACTTGCAAGAGATATTTCAAAGGTTTACTTTTGATGTGATATGTCTATTGCTTCTAGATTATGATCCTGAAAGCCTATCTATAGATTTACCATTAATTCCATGCGAAAAGGCATTCACGGATGCTGAAGAAGCTCTTTTTTGGAGACATGTCTTGCCAGAAAAAGTTTGGAAGTTGCAAAAGAGATTTGGACTAGGGAAAGAGAAGAAGATGAATGAAGCGACAAAGGCTTTTGATGAATTCATATACAAGTGCATGTCTAATAAACACGACGAGGCTGTTGGAATGGTGCATGATAAAGAGACCGGGTTATTAACATCTTTAATTAGAGGGTTTGAAGGAAAGAGTGGGATGCCAGGGGACATGAGAAAGTTTTCAAGGGACACAATACTTAGTCTAATGATTGCGGGGAGAGACACCACAAGCACGGCTCTTTCGTGGTTCTTTTATCTCCTTGCCCAAAACCCGATTGTAGAATCAAAGATCCGAGCTGAGATTGGTGAGAAATGGGGTGTAAAAGAGCTAGATAGACTCATTTATCTTCATGGAGGTATATGTGAAGCATTAAGGTTATATCCACCTGTTGCTTTTGAGCATAAGGCTCCATTGAAGGCAGACGTGCTTCCAAGCGGTCATGTTATTAATCCGAACACGAGGATTATTTTGTGTTTTTATTCAATGGGACGAATGGAAGATATATGGGGCGAGGATTGTATGGATTTTAAGCCGGAAAGATGGTTTACAAAAGATGGAGGGATAAAACATGAACCGTCATATAAATTTACGGCGTTTCATGCAGGGCCGAGGACATGTTTGGGTAAAGATATGGGTATGATTCAGATCAAAATGGTGGCGGCTTCGATCATTTCTCGTTACCATGTGGAATTGGTTGAGGGTCATAAGGTTTGTCCAAGTGATTCAATCATACTACAAATGAAATATGGTTTGAAAGTCAAGCTTTTACCGATCAACAACGTTTAGAACCTATAAAGTGTTAATACATGTTTCATTAAATAATACAAGGGATTTGGCTTGTTATGGATTATTTCCCTTGCAAACTAATGCTTGTATGCTTCTAGTTTCAAACCAATATCTTTCATGGTGTAGCATGTATACTTTTAGTAATATACTTCTACTTTTATTAACAAACGTTTGTTATGTTGTTCAAGGTAAGTTTTCTAGTACTGATCTATACGTTATTATATAGTACCAAGACAGCAACATGGTTAAAATGTAGCATTTCATCAATAAGTTGAAGCTCCAATGGAAATCTTTTTCAACCATGTTGAGTACAAGATCAAGTTAGAGAACCAGCTAAGCTAAGCTGGAGGAACTAATGACTCGTATCAGTAACTTAAGTTTTACTTTGTTATCAATGACTTGAAGATAGCTAAAAACAAACAAAACACCATATGAAATAGAGCTAATGCAAGTATACAAGCATAGCATATTTGATGCCCAATAGCAAGAGAAATACACACAGAGCATAGGCAGATTTATCCTCATAAGCCATCAACATGTTGTTTAGACCTACAAAACGCAATTGAAGTGGTTAATTAACGTTTATTTTCTTTGTAGTTTAACATCAAGGTACATACGCATAAGCTTCAGAAACATAGGCAGATTCTCTGTACCTTCATGACCAAGCTTCAGAAGAAACCACTTGCTATAGATCAGCATTTGCCGTTCAGTAACAGCCATGCCAAAGTGAAATCAATAATGTCAGAACATGCCAAATATCACTCATGAAAAAGGATATCGCTTTGGGTTGATTCGGTACTATTTACCACGAAAAATATCATAGTAATCCTGTTTTATGTACTTCAGGATCAAGGTATATAAATCACAAATAACTAAAAAAACTTGCCGAACAAATGTGCCTACACCAGTAACTCTTTCATTTCCGAACGGTAAAAAGACATAATGATTCCATTATTACATTAGCTAAGAAGCAAATAAAGTTATGTGTGACATCCAAATTCCCAATCTCAAAAACAGATGTCTTAAGACATCATACCGTAATTTGCTAACAATGTAAACAGATTGCACAAGCATACTAAGGATGTATGAACGTGGTGCAAACCTAAAGTCCCGATAATCAGCTTATCAGCGTGTTCAGCTATCAAATTTTAACACAAGTTTGAGGGATAGTATAATCAGATTTGTGCATAACCTTTACAGATACAATTTCAGCTAATCGTTACAAGTCTATAAGAAGTTGATATAACCAACGTTTGAATAAAATTATAAGCAATTTTAAGTTGTGACGCGATGCTTTTATGTGAGATAATCTGAAAGAAAGCCAATAAACATCACCTACAAGAGAAAAAAGAAAGTGCGGTAATGGAGACTTACATGTAAGGCCCTGCAAACAAATCAAAATACATAGATAAGCAAAAGTAGGCCAGGTAAATGAACCAAACAAACACCAGCAACAAACTAACACGCACGCATAAACAAACAGGATATCGTGTAAGCTTTTTAAGAAGAAATAAGATTGTTGGTGCTTGTTTATGTCCGTTCATTAAGGTGTGTTTGTTTGGCTTATATAGCCAGGTTATGGCTTATTTGGTTTTGGGCTTATGTTTCATAAGCTCACTTTTTGTGAGTTATTTTGAAACTTTTCGGCGTTCATTATGACGTAATAAACTTATATAAGACGAAAAGTTTCAAAATAAGCCATAAAAAGTGAGGTTATGAAACATAAGCCGAAAACCAAATAAGCCATAACCTGGCTATATAAGCCAAAACAAACACCCCCTAAGGCGGAAAACAAATACAGATGGCCAGATGGGTGGTTATTAAACTAATTCATTTAAAAACCTATGACATTGAAGCCTGAACATTGATAAACATGTTGCAAACATTCACGAATAAAACTTGCGTTTATTTACTATTATTTTTGCCATCTAAGGATGAAGTCTTAAGAAAATTTGATATATTAAGAAAGAAACTTGAAAACCTACTTGATTGTTCTATTGTTTCAATTAAAACAAATCATAGTAGTGAATTTGATAAATTACAATTTGGTAGCTTTTGTGAACAACATGGAATATCTTATAACTTATCGGGCCCGTTCACTTCTCAATCGCATGAGATTGTTGAAAGAACACATCGTAAGTTAAGAAATATGAGTCGTGCAATGCTTGACGAGCAATCCATTCCACAAAAGTTTTGGTGTCATGCCCTAGATACCGCAAGCTATATATTTAATAGAGTGTACATTAGGAAGATCATTAATAAAACACCTTATGAAATACTTAGAAATAGAAAGCCTTCCTTAGAATACTTTAGGGTGTTTGGTTGTAAAGTGTTTATACTCAACACCAAAGAATACCTCACCAAATTCGACCCAAAGTCGTATGAAGGTGTATTCTTAGGATACTCTCAAACTAGCAAAACATACATAGTGCTTAATAAGGAAACAATGAGGATTGAGGAATCTCTCAACGTGACCTTTGATGAGAGCATGCCCGAGCCTTCATCATCTCCATCGGTTGAAGATGGTGATCAACGAACAAGTAGTTCAAGATCAAGAAAAGTCGCC
Organism: Artemisia tridentata subsp. tridentata; assembly: GCA_021014915.2. Classification (NCBI taxonomy): domain Eukaryota; kingdom Viridiplantae; phylum Streptophyta; class Magnoliopsida; order Asterales; family Asteraceae; genus Artemisia; species Artemisia tridentata. The sequence goes on from CP139509.1 coordinate 19,083,750, forward strand.
GTCATTACAAGTTAATGATTCGGTTGAAGGCTATCCTAAGAACGTGAGAGAAGCGAGGGGTCATCCTATCGAACAAGTCATTGGTGACTTAAATAAAAGAACACTTAGGTCACAAAATAAATAAGTTTAAGTTTTGGCATGACAGTTTTCAATAATCCAAATTGTTTTGGGATAGGTCTAGATGATCATGGTTGACATGCATCTTAAGGGAACAATCTTTTAAGATAGAAGTCTAGAAAATGTATACATTGTCCTAAATGCTCTTAGAGCTTATGTGCTTATGTGACTAGGACTTATGTGAAGGCATGGAAGGAAATTAAAAATTCCAAGAGGAAAAATATTCATCAATACATTATTCAAATGATGATTGATAATATTCAAGATACTACATGTTTATACTATGTGTGATGAACAAGAAAATTTGACACACATATCTTGTTAAAACTTGATAAGATTTAATAGATGCTTGTGTCAAATTTTCGAGTTTAGATAAAACCTTGGATCACAACTTACACTTGTGTTGAAGAGTCTATATCTATCTCTACTTGTTCTAGTTTTGTTAATTTTGTGTGCTTAATTAATTATGTAACTAGCATGAGTAACTAGATCATCAAATCTTAACTAAATCAAATCATCATATCTACCCATTTGGCATATCTCTCTTTCCCATATATTCACCACACCTTTGATTCTCACAATTTGTACACCTAGTCATCAAGATTTAGTACTAATTTCCTTTGACCAATGGATATTGATGCAACCATTACCCATACCTAACTCATATCTCACAATTATTTAAGGCCTACATGACATTATTAAATCTTGCACCATAATCTCAATCAATCAAACATGAATAATGAGCCCATATCAACTAACAATGTTCTTGACAACTACACCTTCTTAAGTAATGACACAAATTCGTTGAATGCCAACTATGGTAGTCAAGAAGTCATGAACAATTGTGAAGTTCCTCAAGAAACATATGAAGTTAATGTTGGTGTTGGTAATAAATGGTTTATGCATGGTGGTCAACCTTGCACCGAGACTAATCTTGAAGAAATATCACAAGATGATGTTTGGAACAATCTTAACAACAATCAACTTGCTAGGTCTCCATTTAGATGTCTTGGAGAAGAAAAAGTTTGGGAAAAGATAAGGGAACCCTTAAGCCCAAAACTTCATGAAGGAAATCATTCAATATGTTGTGAAAACACTATTGATATGCTTAATGCTATTAAGGATAATAGGGAAGAGAATCGTGAGATGTTTAAATCACTCCACGAGGGAGTTAAAATGCTACAAGCATTGGCTTCCAACATAACATGTCTTGTGCACAATGAAAGAGGTGTTGATGCTTGTGATGATAATCTTGAAGATGTCAAGTATTAATATCTTAAGTGTTAGTTTGTTATGATTGTTAGCATTAAAAATATGTATTTAGAAGTGATGGTCATTCTCATCATTGTAATGTTATAAAGTGTCGTAGGTCCAGTCAAAAGTAAAGTCAATGGGCTATGGACTTGGTTGAGTATTTAGTAAAATGTAAAGGTTTCATAAGCCTAGAAACCAAGCCCATAAACCAAGGTCCATGGAAAAGCCCATCAATATCCTTCACCTATAAATAGCACCACACCCCTCACTTGTAAGGGTTGGGTGCTTGGGAGGTGATTAGAAGATACTAGGTGTTTTATATGTGTGTTTAATAAAAGCTCTCATGTTTCTCTCTCTACTCACTTTCTCTCTCTAGAATCAAGCATCCATATTAAGTGTTTTAGTTAGTTATTGGTTCCTACAAGTGGTATCAATCGCCTAGGGATAATATTAGGTTAGTTTAGATTGTTTATTGGTGAAAAATTCGTATCTAGGGCTGGTCGTACGTGTTTTATCGAGTTCTCATTGGTATTAGCGAGTTTGGGCAGTTTTCAGCAAGTATCTCCTTGGTTTTAGCGAGTTTGGGCAGTTTTTAGCGAGTATATCAGTTTTCAGCGAGTATATCAGGTTTAGCGAGTATGGTTTTAGCGAGTTTGGTCTGTTTAGCGAGTATCTCGGAAGCAGTTTAGCGAGTATTGCAGTTTTAGCGAGTTTCTGGATTTAGCGAGTAACTGTCTTTAGCGAGTATCATCTGTAGCGAGTATCTCACAAAAAATATTTTAGCGAGTATCTAAGCTGTTTAGCGAGTATTGATCATTTTTAGCGAGTTTGTGAACCAGTTTAGCGAGTATTGAGCATTTTGGCAAGATAGCCTTACTTCCTTATCGTACATCGAGTAAGGACTTTTCTAGACCAATACTAAACGAAACTCTGCCCGTTTTACTTCAGATTTATCAAGTATCGAACTCATAAAGCATAGAACTTATTTCCCGAGATACCAAACTTCAAACGACTATAACTTTTGAACCGTAACTCCGTTTTAAGCGAAATACTTGTCAAAACGACCGTGAGATCGAGGAGAACGACACGTTGAATCATCTAAAGATCATTCAACCCAACCTTCGAAGCCCAAATCCTCTCCGAACGGAAGATATCGACGTTTTTCTGCTTTTAGACCTAATTTTCACCAAAAACATCTAATCAAACAACCTTTGTTATCTTTCAAAAGATACTCAGAACAACTATTCACTTAACATTGAATCCATGGAAACTCAACAAGACATTCATGCAGCCGGTGCTGAGAACCGACCTCCCATGCTTTCCAAGGGTGGCTATTCACAATGGGCTAGTAGAATGATGCGCTATTTAAAGAGTAAAACAAATGGAAAACTTCTTGTTAAATCCATTTTGGAAGGACCTTTCAAACCAAGAGAAATACTAGACCCAGGTGAACCAAATGCAACCCCCATAGTACAACCATTCTACCGACTACAGACTGAGGCTGACTACACTGAAGAGGATAGACAACAGATTATTGCTGACGATCAAGCGTTTCATCTTGTTGTTCTTGGTTTACCCGAATCAATTTATGCTACAGTTGACAGTGAAGAAAGTGCTCAAGCTGTTTGGGAAAGAGTTAAACGGTTAATGTACGGGACTGACATAGGGAAACAGGAGATGGAAACACAACTGCTTAAGGAACTACGCAAGTTTACTTCTGTTCCTGGTGAATCAATAGAGTCGTATTACCACAGATTCTGTAAGGTCATGAATGATTTGTCAAGGCATAACCTCACTCAGACAAACATTGCGAACAACACAATCTTTCTGAATGAGCTACAACCAGAATGGGGAAGATACGTGACTATTGTGTATCAAACGAAGAATTTGTATGAAGTTACTTATGATCAATTGTATGACTTCCTGAAGCAAAATCAAGATGAGGCTAATGAAGTACGAGCTGAGTTACTAGCCAAGAAGCATGATCCTCTTGCATTAATTGCTACTTCACCAACAACTCCACAAGTGAACACCATATCAACCATCATCATATTCCACTCACAACTATATGCAACAAGCATTCATCCCACAACCAACACCTGTCTATCAACAACAAGTCTACCCACAACAACAGCAACAGATCATTCCACAACAACAATATCCTCAGTTTCAAGAATCTGAATTCACAGAGAATGATGAAGCTACTGCTGCTTTGACACAAGCATTTGCGTTCCTGACAAAAGCATTCCAAGGACGCTATTCCACACCAACTAACAACAACCAAAGGATTTCATCGAACACTCGTAACAAGCAGATTGCTCAACCGAACTTCAATATGGGCAATGCAGGTCAAATGGTTGGAGTTATGGGGAATCAGCAAGCTTATGCTCCTATGGGAAATCAGATGGGTCAGTATGCAGGGAATCAGAATGTGAACCAGATGGGTCAGTTTGTTGGGAATCAGAGGGGTCAGAATGTTGGAAATCAGATATTGGGGAATCAGATGGGAAATGTTGCAGCTCCAGTTGTAGGGAATTATGGTAATGTGAATGGAAATCAGGGTAATTTGGTTAAGTGCTTCAACTGTTAAGGAGTGGGTCATATGGCAAAGAACTGTCCCTCGAAGCCGAAAAAGCGAGATGCTGCGTATCTGCAAAAAGCATTGATGCTAGCACAGAAAGAAGAAGCAGGATTTCAGTTGAATGCAGAGGAGAATGACTACATGGCACTGATGGATGACATGGAGGACAGAGAGGATATTGATGCAAATTGTATCTTTATGGCGAATCTTCAAGAGGCTAAGTATGATACAGATTCTGACACACCTCCAGCTTATGACACCAATACAATCTCTGAGGTACCCTGATGAACTCAAATAAGTACATTTTATTACTATCATTTATCCTATTAATTTGACTTGTTTTACTATATTATGTATGAGGATTGATACTTAATCGTTTACTTTTGTAATTCTCAGGTAAAAACAAGCATTTGGTGAAACTTGGCGATTTTGGACTAATTATAGAGCAAAACGTGCATAAAGTGAAAGTCTACTGACATGGACAAGATCAAGTCAATTCTGCTCCAGATGCGCCGCATCTCACTCATTACATGCGCCGCATCTCTATCAAGATATCACCAGATACGATCCAAGATACAAGAGGACATGCGCCGCATCTGATCATGGAGTTACGCCGCATCTTCTGGCGGTGTACGAATATTTCTGAATATTATAATCTTGGACCCCACGCGAAGTTAAGTACATGCGCCGCATCTACTCCTTAGATGCGCCGCATCTTCCCTCAGACAGAAACTATAAATACCCCGTAGACCAGACGAATTATAAGTTCCAAAACCCTAAAACAGAAGACCGAACAGTAGGAACAAGAGGACGAATTCAGTCAAGGAGGCAGCACAAGACACACCCAAATCAAAGATACAAGAGCTGTAAGAAGGTGCTGCATATGTTTAATTCATTAAGTAGTTTTGTTTTATTGTGTTAGCAAACTTTAATTCATCAAGATTGGTGGCTTGTGTAACGTGACAACGGAAAGGTTGCACTCCCTTAAAACTGCTTTCTCATCGATTAAAGTTTATATGTTGATGTCTTTGGTTACTACTTATTAGTGCATTGATAACCTCTGTGTTTATTAGTGGCTTGCGGGCATTTGACTGCGGGACATAATGTGGCTCCCACGGTTGTTTCTAAATTGATCACTTAGGAATAACTTTTAGACATAAGTAATCATTAAGGGTTTACTCGCCGATAAGAATAGGACCAACGAGAAAGGGTTAACTATATACACTTCATATAAAGCTATAAATAAAACAAGTGACAAACTACTTAATTATAAGGACAGCCCTCTTATTGTCTCGAGTATTTATCTGTGTACGTGTGTGCTACTTGCTGATTCGTGCCTATTGGTTTATTTTATTATTTACTTGCAAACAAATCGTGCCAGTCTCTCAGGCTGAAACCCCCTTGCGTTAGGATATTAAAATACTGATTAGAATAACGAGATAATACGTTCCACTCTTAGTGATCGACACTCTACTTACCATTATCTTCATACTGACCGGGTACACTGCTCGTTAAGTGTGTGTGTTATTGATAAGTCGGCTAAATATAAATTTAAAACTTGAGTAGGCATTAAAACTGCTAAACCGCAACGACACATCACGCGCATCAAGTTTTTGGCGCCGCTGCCGGGGAGTGAATTGTTATTATCTGTTAATTTGATTAGTATTTTAATTAGGTTTTTCTTTTTATTAGATTAATTGCATCATTGTATTATTTTGCATATTTGTTGTATTGTGTGTTATTTGTTTGCTTTTATTTTTATTTTTGTTTGTGTGTTTATTTTTGTTTTTTTTTTCGTATTTTTGTGTGTTCTGCTATCGTTGTACTGTGCTAAATCGAACGATACGGCGCATCTGATCTCTCAGATACGGCGTATTGCGTTCAATTTTTATTAAATACAACGCGTTTAATTAATTCGATACGACGCATCTTTTCCCCAAGATACGGCGTATCTGTTTTTAATAAGAAAATTTTTCTAAGCGATAAAGTGATACGACGCATCTTTTCCCTAAGATACGGCGTATCTGTTTTTGATAAAAAATTTTTCTAAACGTTAACGCCATACGACGCATCTGCTTTAGCAGATACGGCGTATCTATTATTTTAATTAAAAACAGTTTGCGAATTAATAAACAGATACGACGTATCGATCTCTGTCGATACGGCGTATCCTCTGAATCAAAAATCATTTATTTTTAAACGTAACGAAAATACGGCGCATTAACTTTCGTTAATACGACGCATTTAATTTTAATTAGATAAGCTGATTTTTGATTAATTAATTCGATACGGCGCATTCATAAATTCTAAGCGGCGTATCTATTTTCTGAATAAAGTCTGATTATATTTTAACGTTATAAGATACGGCGTATCCAACTTTTTGGATACGGCGCATCGCCTGCAGATATCAGCTATTTGTATTCATATATCCGTTTCTATATTCATTAATTTCCCTTCTAGCGAACAAATCCTACTGATGTTTTTCGTGATTGTTTCAGAAGGATAATGGAAAAATTCGGAGAACTGATTGACTTGGACTTCGAAGCCAATTTTATGAATGAAGTATTAGTGCATGAAAAATCACCCGAACATTACAATGGGGACTACATTGAACTTAATGACCTTGATGGACCATTAGAATCCAGTGACCTATTCATGGATGATGCGGAATCTGAACTGAAAGATGGAGAAATCCTAGATAGTCCAAAAGTCAACGCTATTACTACTAGGAATTATGATGAATTTGAGGGATATCATGGTTCTTGGGATTACGGTAGAAGGATCCATGCCGATTGTGCTTACAATTTGCAATTCACATGCATGATTGGGTACAAGTGTATTGACGCCAATTTCTTTCCTATTTTACCAATCAATGTCATGTCAAGAAGGTTTTACAATTCCATTATGAGAAATAAAGTAGAGTATAAGGGAAAGAATGTAGTTGGTGCCTTCATTAATGTCCCGATATTCGTGGGACGCTTTACTATTGTAACTGAGTTCGCAGTTGTTGATGACATGAATGCCTATTGTGACAGCAATATGGGTGACGTGATTGTTGGAAAACCATTTTGTAGGGAGATCACTATTAATGCGAAACGATTTGAAGGAAAGATCACCTTTCAATGTGGAAGCGACGTTATCACTTATATGATGCCCCGAACTCATCCTGGATTTAAACATGCTACTAGTAGGATTTGCTACAAATTTTCTCCATACCTTTTTGTTAGTGATGATGACAATAAGAGAGGGATTGAGTACCCATACCAATTGATGGAAGGATTCTACAATGGAGTGTTGAGGTTGGGACCTGAATATATATATGACGAATTGGTTGCTAAATGGATCCTACGTAAGCAACGTGGGAGTCAAAGAACCAAATGAAGAGCTGAACGTGAGTCTAACTTGAAGACTCTGGAATAAAGACAAGTGCTTACCGGGAGACAACCCGGATTTATCTTTTATTTCTGTTCTGTGTCGAGTCAGTCAGACCCGCCGAGGATACGGCGCATCTCATTCCTGAGATGCGACGCATCTCCTGCAATGGTCATATCTTATTTTATTTTTCTGCATTTTTATTTACGACTTTAAAACTATTTATCAGTTTATTTTAATGCGGCGCATCCCTGGTTAAGGATGCGGCGCATCTTTATTCTGATCCGTATTAATTCCAGGCTCGATACGGCGTATCTTCTTCCATAAGATACGGCGCATCGACTGACCTGATGATTTTCATTTTTAATTTTTATGTTTTATTTTCCCTAACTACTAATGTATTATGCAAGTTTGAACCTTTCTTATCTTAGGTGTGTTTTAAAGTGTCGGTGGTATTATAGTTTCCTGGATTTCCTGTGGATACATCAAGTATGAAGTTTTAACGTTCTAATCCACAAGAAGTAGATTTTTGCTCTTATACTAATGGAGGATCATACCGAGCAAATCTCAGGGGAGTTTTTCTGTTCTAATTCTTTTATTTTCCAGTTTTTAACCTTTTATACAAACAACGAGGACGTTGTTTAACTTAAGTGGGGGGATTGGAGAATTAGAACACTTAACTATTACTTGTCCTAAACTTTTTCAAAAATTATGCTTAAAATGTGCTTAATATATTAAAACTTAAAATTTTTTTAGCATGTTTTTTGTTTAAGATCTAAGTTACATAGCTGCACACAAGACGTTATTTTCAAAAATTGTGATTTTTCAAAATTCACAAATCTATGAGTGTGCCGGTGACTTGTAAACTTTAGAACTTGGCTTGTATACTATTCGAGACCACCATAATGAGTATTATTTATATAATTGGAATGACTTGTCTAACTTGGTAAAATTCTAGGATTACAACCAAATAGCCTATTATATGTTATGTGTTATTAACTAACTACACTGGTTAGTTAACCCCCGTATAAAACCTTTTGTTACTCTCATTTTTAGAGTAAGATACCCCTAGAAAAACACTCAGAGCCATTCCTTTCGTTTCTTACACCTATGTTTAAAATGTTTCGTTACACCCTTACACCTTAGCCTACCCTGTAGATTAGAATCCGTGGTTGGTTAATTGCTATAGGCAGAGTGTGTTTCCTTACATTACCTGTGTTCGCGTGCGTAATTCATTATCTATGGTTAGGTCGGGAAATTGCACAATGCAATTAAAGTGAAAATAAATATTGTATATCTTTGAGTTTATTTTTCGTGTGTTTACTACTTTCACTTTTACCGTTATTTCTGAAAGTATGAAAAGTATGAAAAAATTATCCGGAAAGAAAGTTATAAGTGATGTGGTGAAATTTTACACATCTAATATAAAAAAAAAAAAAAAAAAAAAAAAAAAAAGAAAAAAAAAAAAAAAAAAAAATCGAAAAAATAAGAAAAGAAAAAAAAAAAAAAAAAGAAAAGTTGGAAGTTAGTTTTAACCAACTTATGTAAAGTTATGTAAGTGGTCGATATCACCACTATTTGTTGTACTATATCTATGAATTGAATGGGAATTGGCAGTTATGGGAACGCCAATTAAGGTTTATTCTTTGATTAAGATTTTGTTGAGTATAATTCGTGTCTACCTAAAGCGTGTGTTTCAAGTGTTAAAGCGTGAGTTATTCGATGATATGAGTCTTATTCATGGGATGGTTGGGATAGTGATTAACCACACTTAGGATTTTAATTTATTTGTTTTGTTTATTTTTATTTTTACACCAATTTATATCCCAAATGTTATCCATACCCTATATTATTCTTTATCCAACCAAACCTTTGATTTATTGAGATTAGGAATTTGAGCAATCTTAAGTATCGTAGTCGTGGATTCGGCTATGTATTTATGATTTTGTCGCCCTTTTTGATATATTATTATTGGTGAAATTTGGACCTATCTTTAGCCTATTCGAGTTAAGGATTTGAGCAATTGCAAGTATCGTGTTCGTGGATTCGATCATGTATTTGTGATTTTGTCGCCTTTTCTGGAATTTGAGATCGATAGTGAATGAGAATAATTAACCCTTAAGCCTAAAAACCCTTTTTACCGCTTTAGACTTGTTATTCCTTAGCTTTAGTGGTGGAGATGTGTATACTTGCCAAGCTTATGATAGAATATTCGTCGCGACTGGACAGTTAAACGATTAGATTTGCTTTTATCAGATTATTTTATTTTACTTCTAATTCGTTAAGTGTTTAGTTGTGTGATTATGAAATAAACGAATACATGCTTAAATATAAAAATAAATCCTAACATCTTTTAGGATACATTTTCATAAGAGAAATTCTAAGGTTTACTTGGGGACAAGTAAAGTTCAAGTGGGGGGATATTTGATGAACTCAAATAAGTACATTTTATTACTATCATTTATCCTATTAATTTGACTTGTTTTACTATATTATGTATGAGGATTGATACTTAATCATTTACTTTTGTAATTCTCAGGTAAAAACAAGCATTTGGTGAAACTTGGCGATTTTGGACTAATTATGGAGCAAAACGTGCATAAAGTGAAAGTCTACTGACATGGACAAGATCAAGTCAATTCTGCTCCAGATGCGCCGCATCTCACTCATTACATGCGCCGCATCTCTATCAAGATATCACCAGATACGATCCAAGATACAAGAGGACATGCGCCGCATCTGATCATGGAGTTACGCCGCATCTTCTGGCGGTGTACGAATATTCCTGAATATTATAATCTTGGACCCCACGCGAAGTTAAGTACATGCGCCGCATCTACTCCTTAGATGCGCCGCATCTTCCCTCAGACAGAAACTATAAATACCCCGTAGACCAGACGAATTATAAGTTCCAAAACCCTAAAACAGAAGACCGAACAGTAGGAACAAGAGGACGAATTCAGTCAAGGAGGCAGCACAAGACACACCCAAATCAAAGATACAAGAGCTGTAAGAAGGTGCTGCATATGTTTAATTCATTAAGTAGTTTTGTTTTATTGTGTTAGCAAACTTTAATTCATCAAGATTGGTGGCTTGTGTAACGTGACAACGGAAAGGTTGCACTCCCTTAAAACTGCTTTCTCATCGATTAAAGTTTATATGTTGATGTCTTTGGTTACTACTTATTAGTGCATTGATAACCTCTGTGTTTATTAGTGGCTTGCGGGCATTTGACTGCGGGACATAATGTGGCTCCCACGGTTGTTTCTAAATTGATCACTTAGGAATAACTTTTAGACATAAGTAATCATTAAGGGTTTACTCGCCGATAAGAATAGGACCAACGAGAAAGGGTTAACTATATACACTTCATATAAAGCTATCAATAAAACAAGTGACAAACTACTTAATTATAAGGACAGCCCTCTTATTGTCTCGAGTATTTATCTGTGTACGTGTGTGCTACTTGCTGATTCGTGCCTATTGGTTTATTTTATTATTTACTTGCAAACAAATCGTGCCAGTCTCTCAGGCTGAAACCCCCTTGCGTTAGGATATTAAAATACTGATTAGAATAACGAGATAATACGTTCCACTCTTAGTGATCGACACTCTACTTACCATTATCTTCATACTGACCGGGTACACTGCTCGTTAAGTGTGTGTGTTATTGATAAGTCGGCTAAATATAAATTTAAAACTTGAGTAGGCATTAAAACTGCTAAACCGCAACGACACATCACGCGCATCATACCCATTTTCAATACATGCTACAATAATGATATCTTTGATATGTCACCTCATGAGAAACAGCATTCTGAGACACCAGCACCTACTTATGATACATATCTGGATACGCCGAATAGTAGTAATATTGATTCGACAACTCCTGATATGAATCATAGTGGAGGCTTAACCTCACAGCATGCTGAGAATGATGAGGAAACACGTGCTTTATTTGAAACATTATTGAATAATTGTGGTATTGAAATTGAAAAGGTCAAAAAGGTCAATCGCGAAGTTAAGGCCGCGAATGAGCAATTGACCTCTGAGCTTGAGAGATACAAGGAAAAAGAAAACAGTTTTCTAAATAATAAACAACGCGAGTCTGAATTTGAAACTGGTTATAAGAAGTTACTTGTTAAAGATAGGGAATTGCAACGTAAATTTGACACTCTTGAAGTCAATTCAATGAAAACCATTAAATCTTTAAAACAAGAAATTTCTGAATTAACAAACCAACTTTCAAAACAAAAATCAGCTTATTCCAATCTTGAAAAAGAAAGGGATGAGTTGAAAAAGGACTTTGCAAAGAAAGAAGATAAACTGTTGGAAGAAATCATAGAGTCAGAACATATGGTCAAAAAGCTTGAAAATTTGTTGGTAAAAACGGGACATTCGAGTCAAACAATTCATATGATCACAAATCAAACTGATCCGATTTACCACACAAAACACAAAATGGCTCTTGGTAACAAAACTCCTTGTAATCTCAAGAAAGCTCAGGAAGAACAGAATACTTTGTATAATGGTAATGTGATATATAATAAACATGATCCTCCTTATGTGCGTGATTATGTGGAAACTATTGAACTTGCTAAAGAGAGTCATAATAAAATGAAACAAAAGAATCCAGATTTGAAACCTATTGATTATAAAAAATGGAACAAGCTTCATGGAATTACTTTTGTCTCTCAAACCAAAACACCTGAGTTTTCCAAGATCCGACCATTTTCGAAACTAGTTTCTAAATCCGCAGTCATATCCAAATCTATTTTTAAGATGGAACAGATGTTTTCAAGCAAAATTCTTAACACCAGTGCTGCTAGAGGACATCTCGATGATCTTAAAAGGAGAATTGGGCTACTGAAAACGAGTTTAGAAGCTAGAGCGAAACTAAATGAGATTAATTGGAATTCCACGATTCATTTACAGTTGAAAAAGATTCTTGAAAGTGAATTTTCTCCTCAAGTTAACAACATAAATGCTCGTTTGATTCATTTTGAAAATGCCTTTTTAACTGAAACAGCTGACTTCGTTAAGGACCACAAATCCCTAATAAAGAAAGCTAATGAATCTTTGGAACATATAAATGTTTTGGAAAATATGAACGACTCTCTCTTGCAAGATCTTATGTCTACTGATATTATGTCCATTATCTTACAAACATATTCTGTTGAGGACGATGAAAGACTGAGAGTTGAGACCTCCGCAATTGTTTCAAAATATGAAAATGCGCTTATTAAACTTGAAAAAGAAAATGTGTCATATTTTAAACAACTTGATCGGAAAAGTGAAGAATGCAAGTATGACAAATTGTCGTATGAGCGTGCCTTCAAAAACATGAAAGCGCAAAATGATCTTTTGAGGTCTCAGCTTGAAAGTCTAAAAGGAAAGGGTGTGGATACTAAGTTTGCAAAACCATCAACTTCGGAGAAACCAAATGTTTCAAATATGGTTGTAAAACCAAAACTGTCAATCTCCCGGTTTGCTCCAAAAGTTAATGAGAATATTGATTTGACAAAACCAGTCACTCCAACACCTTTGCCTAAGCAAAATGAAAAGCAGGTTGAGAAAGTTAAAGCGGTTGTCGAAACACCAAAAGTGATAGCCCCAGGTCTTTATAGGATTACTCCCACTATTGCGTCTACCTCTAGGAAAGATGATAAGTGCGATAAGGATAATTCTAAAGAGTCTAAGGATGCTATAACTACTTCTAAGGACAACAACATAAATTCTAATGCGTGTGCCTTACCTTCTACAGGATTAGAAAGCACCTCTAGGAGCAGCAGACTAAAGCCTAGGAGCAATACAAGGAACAATAGAGTCTCGCCTGCATCTAAGAGTGATTGCAAGAATAAAGTGGAAGAAGTAGAAGAACTCCCTAGGAATTTATCGCTTTTGAATAAGAGACATAGTTCATCTGAATGTAGTGTTGAAAGTACTGTTTCTAAGGCATGTAATGACTCTGTTTGTTTAATGCGCGAGAAATCTTTAATTAATGATGTTCAGGATGAATGTGTTTCTGAGAATGAGAATGTGTTGCCCGAACAGAAGGATGTTCCAAAAGGACCTAGTGCTAAATCTAGATATGCTGGTAAACTAATTAAAAGAATTAGGAATACCACTAATATCCTAACGCCTAGGGATTACCTTAAGTTTTGTGCATGGAAACCAACGGGTAGAAAATTCAGTCTTCAGGCTAGGAAATTGAAAGTAGTTCAAGTTGAACAAGCTGATGCTTTCTATGAATGTGATTCTGAGTTTACCTCTAACCCAATGGAACCTAATTCAAAACGGTTTCCAAATACAAACTCTTCTGTTCTTGGCAGGTTATCGAAATATGTCTTTGGATCGTCGACTCGGGTTGCTCCAAGCACATGACCGGGAACTTAAAGCTACTGATCAACTTCGTCTGGAAGTTCATGGGAACTGTACGTTTTGGTAATGATCATGTAGCAGCTATTCTTGGTTATGGAGATCTTCAGTTTGGGAATATTTAATCACTCGAGTTTACTACGTCGAAGGGTTGGGACACAACTTGTTTTCAGTCGGGCAGTTTTGTGATGCAGATTTAGAGGTTGCTTTCAGGAGAAATACAGTTTTCGTTAGAAATTTGGCTGGCGATGATCTCCTAACTGGAAATCATGGCACAAACTTATATGCTATCGACATCAATCAAATGGCCTCTTCATCACCAATTTGTCTTATGGCAAGAGCAAGCGAAACAAAGTCCTGGCTGTGGCATCGAAGATTATCTCATCTCAACTTCGACACCATCAACAAATTAGCCAAAGACAACATCGTCACCGGACTTCCAAAGTTCAAATACACCAAAGAACACTTATGTCCATCATGTGAACAAGGAAAGAGCAAAAGAGCAACTTATAAACCCAAAACCGTACCTAGTTCGGAAGCAACGTTACACATGCTACACATGGACTTATGTGGCCCAATGAGAATCGAAAGTATCAATGGGAAGAAGTATATTCTTGTGATTGTCAATGATTACTCAAGATATACATGGGTAAGGTTTCTAAGATCAAAAGACGAAGCACCAGGCATCATCATCACCTTTCTGAAGCGTATTCAAGTCCTACTTCAAGCTCCAGTAAGGATAATCTGAACCGATAATGGCACAGAATTTGTGAATCAGGAGTTAAGAACTTATCTTGAAGATGTTGGTATTACACATCAAACATTAGCTGTTAGAACTCCACAGCAGAATGGGGTAGTTGAAAGAAGAAATCGAACTCTTGTGGAAGCTGCTCGCACGATGCTAATCTATTCTAGTGCACCGTTATTCTTATGGGCTGATGTTGTTGCTACTGCTTGTTTCACTCAAAACCGATCCCTAATCCACCCAAGATTCAATAAAACACCATATGATCTAGTCAACGACCGTAAACCTGATATCTCTTATCTTCACGTGTTTGGCGCTTTGTGCTATCCGACGAATGACAGAGAAGATCTAGGAAAGCTGAAAGCTAAGGGTGATATTGGAATCTTCATAGGATACTCAGAGAACTCGAGGGCATTCAGGGTGTACAATAGAAGACTAAAGAGGATAATGGAGACGATGAATGTGAAATTTGACGAGATTTCACAAATGGCTTCTGAGAGATACGCTCTAGAACCCGCGCTTAATCCAATGGCTTCTAATCAAACCAGATTAGGACCCGCACCAAACAGTCAGACTTCTGGACAAATCAGTTCAGGACTCGTACCTAATAGAGCTCAGTCAACTATACCAGATAAACCTACAGAACAAGAACTGGAAAATTTCTTTGAGTTAATGTTTGATGAATATTATGGTGGCACTTCGACAAATGCATCCACACATCATTCCGCTGCACCCACTCAAAACCGTCAACCACCACCACCACCAACTCCAGATGCATCTACAACAATCGAAGCTGAAGCACCAACTCCCTCAACATCATCAACATCTACTCCAGTAACTCCAGTTATTGAAATTGTTCTACCTAGAGTTGATGAGCAAGATCATAACACCACTTTTCAAGAAGTACCCACGGATAATTCAACCAATGCTGAGTTAGACGAAGAAGAAGAAGTATTTAAAAATCCATTCGCTACGGAATCTGATGAATCATCTTCACGGTTACACGAACCATCTAACCAACATTTGTTAAACCCAAGGTACCCTTCAACACTCAAATGGACTAAAGACCATCCAATAGAACAAGTCATTGGTGAACCTTCTAGACCAGTTCAGACGAGGAGACAACTTGCCACTGATTCCGAAATGTGCATCTACATATGTTCAATCAGTTTGAAAGAACCTAAGAACATTCGAGACGCAATGGCAGACAATGCATGGATAGAAGCGATGCAGGAAGAAATTCTTCAATACCAATTACATGATAGTTGGGAACTTGTTGAACGACCACTTGACAAACGTGTCATTGATCTCAAATGGTTGTGGAAGAACAAAAAGGATGAAGAAATGACTGTAAGTCGCAACAAAGCTCGTCTCGTGGCTAAAGGATTTTGGCAGGAAGAAGGGATAGACTTTGAAGAATCATTCGCGCCAGTAGCTAGACTTGAGGCGGTCAAGATTTTCTTAGCCTATTGATGAAGCGAAAAGTGTACCGCTTTTAAGGGGTCATTTAAGCCCTAAATCGTATTTATTTGATCAAATATTGCCCTAAATCGTTCCTTTTGTCATTTTAGGTACTTTTGAGGAGAAATCTGGAAAAGGAGGCATTTTGGACGTTTTTGGAGCATAAAAGTGAAGAAAATGGCAAAGTCTCAAAAATCGGCTAAAAGTTACCTTTGACGGCGTCACAATTTACCCTGGACGGCGTCATGCCTTGGCAAGAAAAGGTGGACGTGAAATTTACTCATGATAAGCCAGTGAAAATAGCATGTGAATTCTGACGGCGTCACGCTTTAACTTGATCAAGGGCGTCACGGCTTAAATCAAAGAGGGACGGCGTCACGTTCAAGGTTCGACGGCGTCAAGCCTTGATAAGCCAGAATGGATTTTTGAAGAGCTAAAGAGGGACGGCGTCAAGAAGGTCATCCGGGAACCCTAGAAGCGGTGAGGTGACGGCGTCACAATCCATAAGGTGACGCCGTCAGATGTAAAAGTCTATATATAGTTTTCTAATTTTTTGTCATTAGGGGGAGAGCTTAGTGTGTGGAATTTTGGGAGAAAACCCTAAGACGATTTTAGCTTCTTTTTCAAGGCTTTTTGCCTTGAGATCTTCCATGTTACATTGAAGATAAGTTATCAATTAATCATTCAATATGTCTATGTGTTGTTTGATTTTATCTTATTCTTGTCTTTTGATTAACATGTTAGGCTAAATTTATCTTGTGTTTGCTTAGATCTAATGAAACCTAGCTATTGATTATTGGTTATTAGTGTGTTATTAGTTGTATTGGATGATTGTTTATCTATGTTAGGCTTAAGAAAACTGGCTAACTTCCTATTCGGTAACTTGCTTGAACGTCTTAAGAAACATGAACCAAATGCGTACTAAAGGTTTTTATGGTTGTATTTAATGCACAAGCGAATTCTAGTGATCCCATGTTAGGAGCTTCCTAGCCGGCTCGACATAGGAGTGAAGTAGGAGCTTGTAGAGTTGGGGAAGTACGTACGCCACCCCACGAATGGTATTAAGGAATACACCCGTCATCCACGCGACTAATACACACTAATTAACCGGTAAAAGATAGTTAGGGAGTAAGGAAATCTAAGTAAACACATTTCTCTACACATAAGTTTCTCACCACATTTTCATTTTTGTTATTTTATTTTATTTGCATCCGTAGTAAATTTGGGTTAGTTGACTAGCAACTAATTCTGCCCACTCTTTCAAACCCGAGATTTTACTTGCTTTCATAAAAAATATAAAAACATAAAAAGAATCTTCCTCAACCCTTAGACCTATTAGAGTAGTCTTTCATACCTAACGAACACTATTCCCTGTGGAGAACGATCAATCCCCCGTACTTACCACTACACTATACTACATCGGTCAGGTACACTGCCTGGTGAGGTTGTAAGCCTCTTGAGATCCCTCGAGAGGTAAAACCTGTTGTAAGGTTACAAAACCACGCATCAAGTTTTTGGCGCCGCTGCCGGGGAATAGTTATTGTTTAGGTTGAATTTTTTATTCTATTAGGTCTACTCACTAGATTCCTTTCTAGTGAGATTTTTATTTTATTTTTATAGGTTTTCTTTAGTCTATCTTTTTCTTTGTGTGTTTGTTCGTAATTTCCATTGACTCTTCCGTTCACCATTATGGAGTACGCGAATCCACCATACCACCAACCACAAAGGCCATTCTACCCTATTGACATCTCGAATTTCAAACAATATCGAGATGAACCCATATATGATGCATGGACTCGTTTTAGAAATTTACTCCGAAAATTCCCTCATCATAGTTTCGCTTTAGCATCCCTAACCCGAACCTTTTACTATCGTGTTGGCCAATATGACCAAATGCGCATTGAGGATTTTTCCAATGGGGACTTTAGGGAATTAAGTGCTGAAGAAGCATGGGATGCCATAGAAGATTGTGCCCAATATTATTATAGGGTAGACAACCCAACAAACGTTAGTACAAGTCAATTGAATATAAATTTCCTGGATCATGAAACAAGTTTGTTTGGGGATGAATACATTAGTGTTGAGATACCTAAGTGGTTGTCATGTAATGCCATAGTACAAAACAAACACATAGGTGATCTTGATAAGATGGATGATAAAGTAGAAAATCCAAGCCCGCCAAATACCCCACAAGTCCTACCATCATTTGAGGCATACACACCGCCCGTGACTTATTCAGAAGAAGTAGAAGAGACTTTAGGAACCCCAATTGAGGTAGAACCCTTGGACCAAGCACCACTAGAGCATATAGGTTTGAATACTCATAATGATAACCTTACTCTTAGTTCTAGGGAAGTTCCTAGTTTTGATGAACCGGAGCCTCAACCAAAACCGTTACCTAATCTTCCATCCTTGGATGAGAATTTAGGAATTGAAATAGGTCCCGATCCACCCATCAAACCATATAGTCCGGGTAGTCTTAGGATAAAGGTAGTAGACTCTAGGCCATGTGGAGTGGTATCTAATATAGGAGTGAACCATGACCTTACATACTTACATCACCCATTCATGATTGATCACAAGAAACATTATGGGTTTAAACCGGGTCTATTGGGTCAAGATGGATTCCCAATTAGGAGTCTCTCGAAGTTGTTAGAAAATGATCCCTTTTTAGGAGAACACTTTAACTCACCCATTGACCAAAGTGAACTAGGTAAGGTTATGATGAAAGGAGCACACCCCTTTGAGCATATAATTCATCCACCACTCTTTCCTCACGTGGCATACTCCTACCGAGCTGGTGTGTATCGCTACTTCCATCCGCACTTAATCCTAAGTGTAGGGAAAACCTCCCCTAATTCCGTTAAATAAGGGTAGAGTCAGGCTCGTGACTCGAACAAAAACAAGCGCTTCTTGGGAGGCAACCCAAGCTTTATTTGTTTTATTTGCTTTGTGTGTTTATTTATTTGCTTGTTTGATTTTATTTTCCGTATGTATGTTTAATTTTTATTCTTATTGATTCATGTTCAAAAGTAAATTGTGAAAATGCTTTATTTTGTTTTTAACTTCGTCTTAACTACATATAAAGGTATTTTGCAAAAGTTAAGTGTAAGGGAAATCTAAATCGGTTTATTAGAACACAAATGAACATGAATCATAATAATAATAAATTAACATACATATTCGTATTTGTTTGAGTCAAATGCTTGTATCGAGTCATAATGATGTTTTGCAGGATTTCCAGGAAGTAAGGTAAAGGTTTTTCCAGAAATTTTCCGGAAACTTAAAATGAGAATTTTTGTCAGGTCATTTCTGACGGCGTCAGGGTTTATAACCTGACGGCGTCAGATTTAATTTCCAGAAATTTTTGAAAGTTTTGTTTTCATAAAAAGTTTTTATTAAAATCTCCAACTTATAATCTCCAGGAATCTGCAAAATTATCATTCCACAAGCATTATATCCTTATATATAGATTTATCCCGCCGATGTTATGCAGGTTTTCGTGTTTGTTTTCTCAGGTTTAACAGGTTATTTTGGACAAGGAAATATTTTGGATCAAGCTTGTGGCGATGCATTAGTCATGGAGCTTCAACATTTACCTTGGAGGAAGACTTAACCGTGTAATTTCATTATCCACCGAGCGAATCAGGGGAGTATTTGATTTCATTCTTTTACTTTATGCTTTTACATCTTGTTATTTGAACATTGGGGACAATGTTCATCTTAAGTGTAAGGAGGGGTAAAAGTACGATTTTAGAGAATGCCATTGCGCTTGATTTTTGTTTGTTTAATGGTAGATGTGTAATAAAACTGAGATAAATACTTGTTAAGGTAATTTTAGTGCCAAATTTAAAATTTTTTACAACATATAGGAGTGAAACTTTGATCTTAATGAGCGTCTCACGGATAGGAGTTATATGACTAGCACAAAAACCGTACCACTAAAAAATTTTCCACCCCCAAATATATGAGGTTCACCCCTAGAATTGGTAGGAAAAGCATTTATGCTATGATGTGTGTACCGGTAGCACTTAGATTCTAGAACTTGCGTTAGGACCATTCCGAGGCCACAAGTGAGACTACATTCGTGTAGTTAGATTTACTACATGATAAGAGGCATTAGGATTAACCCATTGTTTTACACCTGTGTTTTTGTTATAACTACATTGGCTACATTGGTCAAGTAATTCTCCCACACCCTTTGCGTTGTACTCATTTTTAGTACACGATACCCCTAGTACACCCCTCAGAGCCTATCTTTTCGTTTCAACCTTTAAGCATTTTACTTAAAGGAAGAATTTGTTACACCCCACTAAAATGTACACCCAAATCGCCTTAGCCTACCTTGTATGCACTCATTTTTAGTGCATTATTGTTACAACATTTGTTTAAACCCAAGTTAATTATCTAGTTGATTACATGGTTGCTAAGTCGAGTCATATCCTTGTACATATTGTTTTAGGACGATTGGGACTCATGGGTAAAGTACTAGTATAATGGAGTAATGGGGATGAACATCATTTATTACCCCCATATGTGCTAAATATTTTTAAAAAAGTACTCCAAGTTTTTCAATTATCTTAATTCGAGTCATTAGATTAGTATTTGTAAAGTTATGTAAAAGTTCAAGTGTAAGGGGGATGCAATGCCCCTATGATGTATTATTTTGGATGGTAGGGCAAAAGTGTATGCAAAAAAAAAAAAAAAAAAAAAAAAAAAAAAAAAAAAAAAATCAAGAAAAATACAAAAAAATGAGAAAAAGAAAAATAGAAAAAACATACGGACTACCATCCCGTTTCATTTTATGTTTATTTTATGTTTATGTTTTGTTATTTTCTTTCATTAGCTTAAGATCGAGTCTAGTCTTGGCTTAGCAACATTGTATAGTACATGTAATTGATCAAGATCTTTAACTCGCCACCAGTAAAATATCCCTTATCCAACAAAACCGTGTTTTCCTTTTCCCTACACCTAACGTTATAACCCATTTGAAAGCCCTCTTTGATAGTTTATCTTTGGTGCTTACGCCTAGTGGAGGAGGTTTTCGATCCTTTCCCAAGCCTATGGTAATCTATTTGCTATGACAGGTAGTGAGAGATATTATCCGTTTTCATTTATGAGATTTATTTTGATAACACTTGAGAGATGTGAGTATCTAAACACTACTTGTGAGGTGCTAGTTTATAATCTCCGTGCTTATTATGATTGAAGTGGAACGATTATTTGTTGTAATTACTTTTATGTTTGCATTAAATGACCCCTAACCTGTATTTTGATTAGAATAAAAGCGCATTTGCTTGAGGACAAGCAAATCTCAAGTGTAAGGGTATTTGATGAAGCGAAAAGTGTACCGCTTTTAAGGGGTCATTTAAGCCCTAAATCGTATTTATTTGATCAAATATTGCCCTAAATCGTTCCTTTTGTCATTTTAGGTACTTTTGAGGAGAAATCTGGAAAAGGAGGCATTTTGAACGTTTTTGGAGCATAAAAGTGAAGAAAACGGCAAAGTCTCAAAAATCGGCTAAAAGTTACCTTTGACGGCGTCACAATTTACCCTGGACGGCGTCATGCCTTGGCAAGAAAAGGTGGACGTGAAATTTACTCATGATAAGCCAGTGAAAATAGCATGTGAATTCTGACGGCGTCACGCTTTAACTTGATCAAGGGCGTCACAGCTTAAATCAAAGAGGGACGGCGTCACGTTCAAGGTTCGACGGCGTCAAGCCTTGATAAGCCAGAATGGATTTTTGAAGAGCTAAAGAGGGACGGCGTCAAGAAGGTCATCCGGGAACCCTAGAAGCGGCGAGGTGACGGCGTCACAATCCATAAGGTGACGCCGTCAGATGTAAAAGTCTATATATAGTTTTCTAATTTTTTGTCATTAGGGGGAGAGCTTAGTGTGTGGAATTTTGGGAGAAAACCCTAAGACGATTTTAGCTTCTTTTTCAAGGCTTTTTGCCTTGAGATCTTCCATGTTACAT
The DNA here is from genome assembly GCA_021014915.2 of Artemisia tridentata subsp. tridentata. Lineage (NCBI taxonomy): Eukaryota > Viridiplantae > Streptophyta > Magnoliopsida > Asterales > Asteraceae > Artemisia > Artemisia tridentata. The sequence continues at coordinate 19,105,639 of CP139509.1, forward strand.
TGAAGATAAGTTATCAATTAATCATTCAATATGTCTATGTGTTGTTTGATTTTATCTTATTCTTGTCTTTTGATTAACATGTTAGGCTAAATTTATCTTGTGTTTGCTTAGATCTAATGAAACCTAGCTATTGATTATTGGTTATTAGTGTGTTATTAGTTGTATTGGATGATTGTTTATCTATGTTAGGCTTAAGAAAACTGGCTAACTTCCTATTCGGTAACTTGCTTGAACGTCTTAAGAAACATGAACCAAATGCGTACTAAAGGTTTTTATGGTTGTATTTAATGCACAAGCGAATTCTAGTGATCCCATGTTAGGAGCTTCCTAGCCGGCTCGACATAGGAGTGAAGTAGGAGCTTGTAGAGTTGGGGAAGTACGTACGCCACCCCACGAATGGTATTAAGGAATACACCCGTCATCCACGCGACTAATACACACTAATTAACCGGTAAAAGATAGTTAGGGAGTAAGGAAATCTAAGTAAACACATTTCTCTACACATAAGTTTCTCACCACATTTTCATTTTTGTTATTTTATTTTATTTGCATCCGTAGTAAATTTGGGTTAGTTGACTAGCAACTAATTCTGCCCACTCTTTCAAACCCGAGATTTTACTTGCTTTCATAAAAAATATAAAAACATAAAAAGAATCTTCCTCAACCCTTAGACCTATTAGAGTAGTCTTTCATACCTAACGAACACTATTCCCTGTGGAGAACGATCAATCCCCCGTACTTACCACTACACTATACTACATCGGTCAGGTACACTGCCTGGTGGGGTTGTAAGCCTCTTGAGATCCCTCGAGAGGTAAAACCTGTTGTAAGGTTACAAAACCACGCATCACCTATGCAGCTTACAGAAACATCACGGTCTATCAGATGGACATCAAGACAGCTTTCTTGAATGGAACTCTGAAAGAGGAAACGTATGTGAGTCAGCCAGAAGGATTCATTGATAAGGAACATCCAGACTAGGTCTACAAGCTAAAGAAAGCCATTTATGGTTTGAAACAGGCTCCAAGGGCGTGGTATGACGAACTCTCATCTTTCTTACTTCAAAATAACTTCACCAAAGGTACTGTTGACCATACATTGTTTACAAGAAAATACAAAAATGATATTTTGATTGTTCAGATTTACGTGGACGACATCATATTTGGGTCCACTAATCCGAATCATTCAAAACATTTTGCAAATCTCATGAAAAGCAGATTTGAAATGTCCATGATGGGGGAACTAAAATTTTTTCTTGGATTACAAATACATCAATCCCCTCGTGGTATTTTTATAAATCAAGCTAAATATACAATTGAGATTTTGAAAAAACATGGTATGGAAAATTGTGATTCTGTTGGAACTCCAATGGTTACTTCACCACAAATAGGTGCTGATTTGTATGGGAAACCTATTGATCTGAAGAAATATCGGAGCATGATTGGTTCTCTCATGTACTTAACTGCTAGTAGACCCGATATTCATTTTGCTGTATGCCTTTTAGCACGGTTTCAGGCAAGGCCTACCGAACTTCACCTCCAAGAGGTTAAACGGATCTTTCGGTACCTACGAAGAACCATTAACATGGGACTTTGGTACTCGAAGGATTCGGAATTTATACTAACAGCCTTTGCAGATGCCGATCACGCCGGTGATCAAGTTACAGCAAAAAGTACATCAGGCGGAGCACAATTTTTGGGTGAAAAACTAGTAAGCTGGTCATCGAGGAAACAAGATTGCACTGCACTATCAACTGCAGAAGCCGAGTATGTGTCTCTATCTGCGTGTTGTGCCCAAGTTCTATGGATGAGGACTCAACTCACAGATTATGGCTTTCATTTCGATAAAATTACCTTTGTATTATGACTCGAAAAGCGCCATAGCCATCTCGTGCAATCCCGTGCAACACTCTAAGACGAAGCATATTAGAGTCCGTTATCACTTCATCAAAGAGCACGTCGAAGAAGGTACTGTTGAATTACATTTCGTTAAGACTGATTATCAACTCGCCGATCTATTTACTAAAGCCCTTCCAAAAGAAAGGTTTGACAATTTAGTTCGACGAATTGGCATGCGAAGCCTAACCCCTCAGGAGTTAGAAAGTCTTCTCGAATCTTCTTGAAAAAGTATTCGAAATCGCTTCGCTGTAAATATTTTTGAAAAACAAAATACAAAATTTGAAAAACCAACAAAAACAAAATAAAAAATAGAAAAACCCTAAAAAATACAAAAACAATAAAAAATGAAAAAAATACAAAAATATTCTTCTCACGACATGTCTCTCGTATAAATCAATATTCTGTACGTATCTAGAAATGTCATTCAACAATGATACGGACATGTACAGATGCTTGAACGGGAGTTCTTTAAATTGCTTCTCTAAAACATGTCGTTTCTCAAATTTTCTTGATATATGACTTCTTAGCATGTCAGCTAAGGACTCGTTCTAAAAGAAAGGAAAGTGCTTAATAAAAACTTTTTCGAGCACTTATCCTAAAAACATATGGCTTTCGTGCACTTCAGTACAAAACCCGGATTTAAATGATGACTCCAGATCATATCAGATCAGGACTCGTAATTAAATGTGATTCAAATAAAAAATGTCCAAATTTCATGCTAAATCAAAACCGTCTATCTCTCCAAATGCTTTTTCTTAATCAGTTGATATCAAAAATATCATTATATGCTATTTTTGAGGGGGAGAAGACGTGATTAAATTGATGGTAATCAAAAAGTTTGATGATTGTGGATGTATCTCATGCGAGCTAGACTCAGAATTGACCCAAGAATTGACGAAGCAAAAATGTTAGTAATCGAAAAGACTTATTCTCGACGGGTTATAACTTCAAGTTAGTTATTAGAGCTAGTTGTCACCTAAAAGCTGATGATGTATCTCTTTAACTAGCCACGTAAACGTGTCTCGAACAGGATAAGTCAGAGTAGAAAAGTACCAATTCGAGAAACTTTCTGTGAACTTGACCAGGCCGGGTAATAACTTCAAGCTAGCCTAACTAGTGATGTAAGCGTGTCTCGAATCGGTCAAGTACATTGAAAATGGATCAATTCAAAAAGTACTTACTCCTCCCGCATGTGCAAATTTCTTAAATATAATACATGAGCACATGTGAAGGGGGAGTCCTTCAAAAAGAATCAAAACCTCTCAAAGTGTTAAACAAATATGTTTCATTATCATGAAACACTTTGAGAGATTTTCAAATATTTGGTTTAATGGCATGTGATCAACAATAGGATAGTCATGAAGATATAAGGTGACTAAGGTTAGGAAAAACCGTCCTATGATCCGCCAGAGCCGGAGGGATCTACCCAAGGACAATTCCATTAGATAGAATTAGAAGTCCTTAGGTATGATTGAAAAAAAGGAGAAAATGAGAAAGGAGAAAGAAGGGGTTGAAGAATTAAAAAGAAAAGCAAATGAAAGGGTGAAAAGAAATAGCCCTCCATATGTTCAACCTTAGGGCAGACACCGGGTTCAACTCATATGCTACTGGTTGTTACTAAGGTGACACCGGTATTGAAGACAAGACGTCATGGACCCAGTGACGCACTGCACTAAACCTTCTAGCCACTCAGATATCTCTTAAAAGGTATTTGTTTCATTCTCACGGGGAACCGATGTAATCTATCGACTAATCTCTTAGAGTTGGTTGATATTGAAGCAGGAGACCCTCTCCCTAGTCTCCGCATAGGAAAACCAAATGTGCACTTATTGAGTCTAGAGCCTCGAGATAACATCAAAAGATCTCATAGGAACACATAATAATTCTACATTGGTTGTTCTACATCAATGGACTCCAGGTGTAAACTTTAGAGTCCTACGCAGGTCTTAGCAATCTGCCAGAACATTTATGAGAGGATTCACACTTGTGATTCTCAGTGATTGAATGGAAACTCCTGCCAGGGTCAACATCAAGCAGCCCTGACAGCAGGTCACTTCGGTAATTCTTTATGGGTTACGCTTAGTGTTCGCGGTGGTTTCAAACGGTCTACAGTCGTAGGGTGATCTCTAGCGACTCACCCGAATCATTGATGTACTTCGGTGGATCTTGTAAGCCCTTTCGGGGGTATCTGATTCGGGAATGGCCATGGTAAGGGTTAGAAGGAGTCTTCACACTAAGCTGTTGACGATCTCTAATTCCGAACCCGTAAGTACCGGTTGTTTTATTACTAACTGTTTACTTGTTTTCTTGTTACTCACCTCTATGCTGCTGAAGTCCACGTGCTCATACATACATCTCAAAGTCAAAGGAAAGTTCTCACAAAGATCAAAGGATAGCAACAGTAAAAGAAAGATTCTACGCCAAAAAGAAGAATCTACAAAGTAAAAGTGACAAAGATCAAAGTGAAAGAACGGGAACAACAAATGTATGTATGATAAAGGCTAAAGACGTATGAGCATGTTGGAAAGGCGTTTAACCATCAACATAAAGAAGTGACGAAAGGCAGATGACACCGTCTAACAACCACAACAAAGAACAAAGATCGAAGAAAAGTCATTTATCAAAGATCACAAAGCATGAAGGAACAAAGATCAAAGACTATTCTACTACGACACACAAAGATCAAACCAAAGAAGAAAGAAGACCTAATCACGTGGAACTTCATTCGAATGATCACCCCTTAGGGGGAGATTGTTAGCATTAAAAATATGTATTTAGAAGTGATGGTCATTCTCATCATTGTAATGTTATAAAGTGTCGTAGGTCCAGTCAAAAGTAAAGTCAATGGGCCATGGACTTGGTTGAGTATTTAGTAAAATGTAAAGGTTTCATAAGCCTAGAAACCAAGCCCATAAACCAAGGTCCATGGAAAAGCCCATCAATATCCTTCACCTATAAATAGCACCACACCCCTCACTTGTAAGGGTTGGGTGCTTGGGAGGTGATTAGAAGATACTAGGTGTTTTGTATGTGTGTTTAATAAAAGCTCTCATGTTTCTATCTCTACTCACTTTCTCTCTCTAGAAGCAAGCATCCATATTAAGTGTTTTAGTTAGTTCTTGGTTCCTACAATGATATCTAGAATGTGTTTTGTATGTGTTGTTGTTTGATTGTTCATGTTGTCTAGTTATGATTGTACTTTGTGTTTGAAGTTTCCTATAATAATAAAGGCCATTTTCTCTATTATTGTCATGCTCAACATATGGTTATTGGAGTCATATTGGACAAATAATATATAATGTTGTGGACTAACCCATGTTGGAAGTATCCAAGTGGTTATCTAACCCATTTTGGACTTTCACATGTGAAGCTTTCTTGTTTGTTGCATGTTGTGCATTTATATGTGTAGCTAGGCCACCGCAAAGGTGAGGCTCTTGACCCATGGATTCCCGCCTTGGAACAAGGGGGAGCAACGATCTAGGGGGAGCTACAATCAAGGGGGAGCATATTCAAGCGCATATACAAGCTACTTTCCCATTTAATGGAAATCCCGCCTTTTTGATTCGACAAAAGAGGGAGAAAGAAAGCAAGAGCATGAAGACCAACTCAAGTTAAAGAAAATGGCTTCACCAAATTACAAGGCAAGGTCAAGAGCAAGCTACACCAAAGGCGCTACTTGTCTTCGCTACGTTTTGTAATTTTATTTGCTTTCGGAATTTATTTGTCATCATCAAAAAGGGGGAGATTGTTGGGGCAACATTGACCGAGATCTCCTTATGTTTTAATAATGACAAATAAACCTTCGAAACACATAAAATAACAAACGGTAGCCAAAATACTCCGATCCCCATATCTGCTCCTGGCGCGCTGCCCGCGCATCGACGCGCCGACGATGCGCCAGGCTACTGTATGGTTTTGGTGGAATTTTGAAAGTCGGCTTTACCCTTACCTGACAAATGTGGATCTTTCAATACAGGTATGAATATGTTATGTGCTTCATTGAGAACACTCGAAACGAGTTTTAGGATTAGAGAGATCCAACTTTCAAATACCCGTTTTCGGGAAAATGCCAACTCAAGTTTTCTAACTCTCGCCTCTAGCCAAGGCTTTTCTAAACTTAGGGAGTTTATATATTTCACGTAACATCAAGTGAAAGCATCCATATGCTCATAACCCGTGCTTACGTCTTCTCTAATCACGTAACGGGTTTACTCCCTTATTGGTCAAACTAAGCCAAAGGTCACTTTGCGTAAACGCATCCTTTCCCGCATGGGATATGCTTTACATCAAGGCAAAGCACTTAGCTTGTTTGTACCAAGGTATTAGTTGAGAACGTCGAGTCGTGGAAAGTCACGAGTTACGAAACTATGGATTCTCGACGTTGAGTTACTTGAAACTATGAGTAACCTTTGATTTTCTAAATCATCTTCTCTAAACCATAATCATGTTTGTCAACTTCTTTCTTTCTTAATGACAACATGATTATCTTCTAATCACCTCTATACTTATTCTAAACACCAAACTAAACCTCCAAACCTTCCAAATCTTTCAAAAACATCCTCCTCCAACATTCTCTTATATTCCCTTACACATCCAAGTACTTGCATGTACTTCTTGTCCCCCACATTCCCACAACAAATCTTCCAAACATTCTCTTTACAAACATTTTCATCCAACCACTAGGATTTCACCTCACTTCATCCCTTTCATCCTAGCCATTGATTTCAAAATACACAAACTCCCACTCACAACCAAGCTTCACACACACTTGCCAACTAAGTGCAATCTCACACAATCCACCATATCTCACAAACTCCAACATCTCCATTTCAAATTACAAACACTTCACTCACAAACCTCTCTTCACACACACTAGGCAAATCCAATCCTTTTCCTTCTTCTTACATAACCTTACAACTCAACCATACACACTTTGGCACACTTTGGCACACTCCCTACACACTCCAACCTCATGCTTGCACACTTTGGCACACTCCTTCCACACTCCAACCTCATGCTTGCACACTTTGGCACACTCCTTACACACTCCCTACACAATCCTCTTTGCCAACTCATTGCCAACTCACTTGCCAACTCACACACACCCTTACACATCCAACTCATTTCCAACTCACATACAACTCACCATAGGCTCCCTTTGATCCTAGCCATCCATTTCAAACCAAAACCATCTCAACCCTTGATCACACCCTTTCCCCCCAAGGATGGAATATTCCCTTGGATATCCTTCTAAACCCAACCATGGTTTACTCTCTAACCCAACCATGGTTTGTTCTCAACACCTAACCATGATCACTTCTAACCTAACCATGGTTTAGCCTACACACTCTCTTTTCCCTCTCACACAATTTGAATTTGAATTTTCAAATTCTTCCCTCTCCAACATCCACACTTCCTTTCCAAGCAAAGGAATATCCTCTTGGCATATTCTTCTCTTCTCTCTATGCCAAGTGAGGAATACCCATTCTACCCCTACACAATTATCCTTTCTTCTCTTCTCTCTTTGATAATTGGTGTTTCATAATATACTTCACAAAACGTTTTTCAAATTGGCTATTTGAGTTGATAAACCTTAGAATGATTAATGTTAAGGTTCATGTGTGAAGTACAAATGGGGGTTTAGCAAGGTTAGGTATTTAGAAGGACCAACACCCAAAACTTGGGAAAATTCAACAGTGGTCCTGGCGCGCTGCCCACGCGTCGACGCGTGGGTGACGCCAGCCACGGTAAAATATTCCCAAGTTTGGGTCTTGGCCTATAAATACCCCACCTTGCCTCTTGTATTCCTCACCCCTTGCCATTATTCTTTCTCTCTATATTCTTTCTCTCTAATCCTCTAATTCCATATTGTGTTCTTAATCTATCACACTAACATCATTTGATTGAAAACATATCTTGCAAGGGAAGAATCACAAGAACCTAATCCACTCTTGTGATTGTGTCGAGGGTCTTCTTATCTTTACCCTTTCTACTACAATCGAGTCTCTAGGTTAGGTTAGGGCTTGATTAAACAAACACTTATTCTTTCAACTTGTTTGTAAGGGAAGTCTTGTGTCTTTGTGACCAAGCCTAGATCATTGGGGATCTAGTTGGGGTTTGATACTTCCGTGGGAAGTTTTGGTTGTGGTCTTGGTGACCAAGGTGTAAGTCGAATCACGAGATTCTTTAGGGTGGTTTCCGAGGGCGGAATACCGTGGGAGTAACTCCTTCTTTGTGAGCATCGATATTGGCGAATATCGGTGGAGTGAATTGTAACGGTTTGTAGTCCACCGAAAGGATTATACTAGTTTAATAGTATCGGTGTCGTGGATTCGCAACTGGACGTACGGATGGTATAAACCCCCCATCCCGAACCAGTATATATCGTGGTGTCTCTTTATTGCTTTATATACTTTGGTTGTGTTTGTGGTTGTTGGATTGTGTGTACAACCACATATTGATCTTTGAGGCTTGAAGTCTTTAAACTTCGAAGAAGCCGAAAAGACCGTATTCATTTCTAATTACAAACACTTTAACACACACACACAAATACTCACCCCCAAATAAACACACAAAGATCTAAACCCTGAGTCTATCACATAAAACACACACAGATCCTCCTCCCTAACACTGACACACAAACACACACAGATCCAAACCCTAACCCTAACACACAAACACATACAGATCGAAACGAATAACGTTAGATCGAAGGAACTGTGTTTTATTTCCAATCTAACCCTATAAAAATGTTGTGGGCTAGGGTAAGTTTTATCTGTTAGGTTTAAAACTGAAAAAGGGATTGCGGCATCAACAAGAGAAGGGTCTAAATGACTTTAGTTCTTGGAAAACTTTTTTGTACTGAGGTCTATCACTCATGAGACCCGAGGTCTTTTTATTGAAAACACTATCATGCAAACTTGTTTAGATGATTATTTGCTACATGTTTTTGCTTGTTTGATTATATGCGAAAATTGTGAAATTTGTTACATATTGAGATATATAAATGTTGAATCGTGAATTGTTAAATGGTGAATTGTGAACCGTGAAACATGAATCATTGGAACCGTTATACCGAACGGAATATTTCGAACCGTAGAACCGAAAGGAATATGAATAGTTGGTGTAAGATAAACATAAAGATCAAAACATGATAATATGTGTGATATGAGTGGCGTTAGTTTGTGTTTTAGAGAGAGAAAGTGGGAGCCTTTGTTTAGAGAGAGAAAGAGATGAAACTTATGTAACATTAGCTTGAAAGGTCCAACCCTCTCCACATGTGGAGAGGGGTATTTATAGTTGCTAACACTAGGTAGATATTTGCCTCCACGTGGGCTGAGGTTCGGGCTGACAGTACAGTCCTCGGGTAAGACCCGACCCGAACCACTACATTTATTCATTACTAATCTACTTACTATCTAACATTAATCTACCTATTAACTATAAAAGACAAATACTACGATAAATACAACGAGCTACAAGGTGCTAAACAATACTCGGGGTGACCGAGTCTTCCATAGGAAAAACGTATTCCTAACAATCTCCCCCTAAGGGAGGTCACCCCGACAATTAAATGATTAAGCTTCGAAGTCTGGCACTCATGTCTTTGTAGCTCGTTGCTTCAGATTCTTCATGTTGATGTGAACTTTGTGCAATCAGTAGTGGACTCTGGATGACTTGGTAGATATGCAGGATGATCTTTGGCATAACTTTGGGTTTATCATCCAAATGAATAACTTCAAATCATCTTTGAGTAGAGACGTCTCTTTGTGTTTTGAACTCCTTTATGTTGGCATGCTCACACTTTGAGGATCATGATCTTCTGCATCAGAGTTGTGGAAGCACAGTAGAAGCCCATATTAATGATCATGATATCCTTGAATTATGAAGTTGGTGTGAGCATGAGGTGATGAGACAGCATCTTTTAAGCAGCAATCTTTGTCTCCTGTGGGTGAACGCCTTTCCAACATGCTCATACATCTTCGCTGAGTAAATCTTCACGGTTGTTGATCTGAAATCTCCTTTTAGATGTTGGTATGTGTTAGACCCGTTTCCCGGGTATTGGGACCCCACCCTAGATGAAAATAGATTATGGCTTTATGTGATTGGCTAGTCAACAAATGTGGTGTTTTAGTCAAACCCGATAGTCAAAATATGACTAAAGTGGTTATGTTAAATATGATGTGTAATTAAAAGGGCCTAAGTTGCCAAGTGTTATATATGTTATAAGTTAGTTTGTGGCCAAATTAGAAGGAATGAAACTTGAGGGGCCATTCTTGCCTTTGACCCAAATTTGTACCTAACTAGTTATATCTAGTTTTATCTAGATAATTCTCTCATTATTGAGAGAAGTCTTGGAGGTCCGGTTTTAGAGGGAAAAGGGAGGGAACCATGAAGATGATGATCAAGTATTGATGGAGGTTTATGTTCTACTTCAAGAGTTAAGTCTAGCAATGATTCCTTCCACAAGTAAGTATCTCTAGTTGATGTTAGTGAAGTTATTGAATTATAGATTAAGTGGGTTTTCATCATATGATCAAGATATGATCATATGATGATATGGGTTAGAAGATGATTATGTTTTGATGGGTTTGATAACCCTTGTTTATGTATTTGAGTATTATGTGATTAGGTTTTGATTATTGAATGATGATGATGATCGATGATGATGATGATGATGGAAGCTTGTGTTGATGATGATGTTCTTGTTGTTATGTAGCTTGGTTTGAGGTAAGTAAAATGATGATAGCATATGTTATATGGATTTCTTCATTATGTGTTATGTATGTTTATGATGAGAAGATGAGCTTGGATATGCTTATGTGATGCCATGTTTATGGCTTATGTGATGAGATGATGCTATGGAATATGTTGATGTTATGTGCCAGATGAGACTTGAGTATGTAAGCCTTGATGTAAGTGTTTTATGTATATGATGCATCATGTGGATTGAAGTATGATTTATGTTATAGTCGTTTTACTTACTAAGCGTTATCGCTTACGGTTTAGTTGTCTAACCGTTTTGTAGGTTGGCATGTTCTTAAGGTTGGCTTGGATATGTGAGATGAGGCTTGGATGTGTTGGTTAAGGCATGGTTATGCAAATGGGTAGATTTGGTAAGAATATAGAGCTTAGGTAGATACCGAGCTCTCGTGTATAAGTTTGTACCCCCGCGAGTCAAGTAATGATTTGAATTGAGTAAACAAGTGTTAGATTGTATGTCAAGTGTTTTGTAATGAATTGGAAGTCATTTGGTATGTTAAAGTATGTTTTATGTGTTTATGGTTTAAGTTAAGGGGTGTTTGGATTAGTGTCCATTTGTACCCATTTTGGAGTCAAACGGGTCAAATGTTATTGGAACATGTTTGATATGTAAATATAATGAAGTTGGTCAAGTTTGGTGTAAAACGGAAGTGGTATAAGTGGTTTTGTCACGAAATGGGTCAAAATGGGTTTTAGTGGTGAAAACTGCAGTTTTGTTCTTGATGGCCTTCTTGACGCCGTCCCCTTTTAATCGTCCAAAAACCTTCTGGGCCGTCAAGGTCTGACGGCGTCACCATTTTCTTGACGGCGTCACAGTTTGTTGGGCAGTTTTCGAAAAATCATATCTTTTAATCCGTAAGTCGAAATGGGTCGTATGACCTATCGTTTTGAAGCTAATGGAATGTAGTTTCATTTAAAAATAGTCTCAAGGTCTGAAAGTTTATAGATTTTCGTCAGTGGTCAAAAGAGTAACCAGATGTCTGTTTTAATTCAAGTTTTTCCGCGTAAAAGTTTCAGTTTTTAGTCTAAGCGGGCACGGGGTGTAACAAATTGGTATCAGAGCTTCGGTTTAAGTGAATTAGGTTTCCACTATAGGGTGCCTAGTCTTAAACCACTCGTAGAAGCTTGAACTTAAAGTATTAGTTGCGCGGAAATTAGTTGCTAAGTGTTAGGCAGATTATGATTTATGCTAGTTGAGCCTTTTGATGATTAGTGATGTATGCTTGTTATAGTGTTGATGAGTATGAGATGCAAGTCCATGGGGACTTGAGATGTCTAGATTATTAGTTGGCCGAGCACCTCGGTTGGTGCCGGCGTTGATTTTGTGATTATGTGATGTAAGTTCGTGGAGGACTTGAAATGTTTATATGATTAGATAGCTGTACACCTTGGTTGGTGTCGTGGATTGTATTGCGATATGTGGATGTATAGTAGAGCTATGGTGATGGCATGCGAGTAGAAATGCTATGTGGTATTAGAGATGGGTTAGCAAGTGAGTTAAGGTTTATGATTCCTTAGTTATAAGGTTGGCTATTATTTGCGGTTAGTTAGAAGGTCGATGCCTAGACATTGCTTGGTTATGCAATGTGATATATGAGCCATAGACTTTATGTTTTGGATTTATGTTATGAATGTTTTAACACTTGTTGGATAAGTGTTAAGCGTTATGATATGAGTTCATATATGATGTTAAGTGTTGTTGTTTATATGATGATAAGTCTATGGTAGTTAATCATATGTGTAAGCTTTATGTGATGTGCTTGAGAGCACGTTTGTATAGAAGTGCATGAGTGGCGATAGATGCATTAGAATGCGTATTATGTGTTGACCTAGTTGTGGTCGGTAAAGCTAAAAAGAAAACATTGATATGTAAAGAGAGTTAAGAAGCATGCTAATAAATTGAAAAAGCATAAATGCTTAACAAGATAAAAATGAGGAAGAAGTGAATAGAGAAGTATGTTTATAGCTAGATGTTTTGAGAAGCATGATTTCTTGTATGCTAAACTAAATGAGAAAGTTAAAGTGTAAAGTTAAGAAGTGATGAGAATATGTTACATATAAAACACGATAAATTGAAAAAGTACTAGTGATATATGGTATAATATGATGAGTCAAAGTGACGAATAAAATATAGATTGCGGCATTGCGCTAGAAGTCATAAGTGACTTGAAGTATGCTAGATAGAGATGTAAAACATGAATGTGATCATGTTAGTATATATTGAAATGGTAAGATGAGATTAGTAATAGTGTTATAGAATAAACCTATGTAAGGTTTGTATGCGTACAAGTTGAATAAACTAAATGAAGTGACAGTATGAAGTGAGAATATGGTCAACAAGGGTTGACGGGTAATAGTAAGAGTGTGTTGTAAGAACACGTAGAAATGTGTAAGTTGTAATGAATAAGCATTACATATAAATTGTCTAAATAAAAACGGCACGTAATTAGTGTATGAGTCAACTTGGGGTTGACGGGTGAAAGATAAGTGGCATTGTGGAAATGCGATGATAACAAATGTGCAAGTGTTATATAGAAACTTGTCTAGATAATAGAAAGCGTGATAGTGAATGTTGAGATTGCGTAAGGCAATGAAAATTGAGTATATGATAGTGTGCTTAATGATAGAAGTGCATGAAAGATAAAGCGAGTAAAGATGATAAGATAAATATAGCTTGGATCCAATGCTCTATGGCACGATGGTAAGGTGTCTTTATGACACAATGGTAAGGTGTCTTTATGACACAATGGTAAGGTGTCTTTATGACACGATGGTAAGGTGTCTTTATGACACGATGTAAGGTGTCTTGATGGCACGAGGTTAAGTTGCCTTTACGGCATAATGTTAAGTTGCCTTTATGGCATAATGTTAAGATGCCTTTACGGCATAATGTTAAGATTGCCTTATGGCATGAAGGAAAGTTAGTGAGATTGGATCCAAGGCTAGTAAAGATGGAAAGTATAACAAGTACGAGTGTGATGTCGGAAGCGTATAAGTAGGATGGTTTATAGTTTCTTGATTTAAATGGATTGGGACGCCTTTTCATTTAAATGAAGAAATTGTAAATCACCGAACCATAAATTTGTATTTCTTGATTTACATAGATCGGGACGCCTTTTTATGTAAATGAAGAGTTACAAATAAGTGGGCTTATGTGTAGCCGATGTGACATGAGTACGGATAGTGATATGAGAAAGTAAAAAATTAAAATAAGTTAGACGTCATAAGAAAAGATAAATATGAATAAAACTTATAGTGGCGATAAGGTAATATGTGAAACCTTAAGTTAGACGTCTAAATTGAATTATGTTTTAATTTGATAAGTAACTTTGTGAGCATTTCTAGAATTTGATAATAAAGTTTGCTTAAGTGTTGTGTGTAAGAAAATTTGAAGGTGCCGTTTGTATAGTGCTTTGTGTATTTTAAGATAAGTTGCCAGTTTGTGGCATAGATGCGCATTTTGTGTTATGTGTTATGTGAGATTGGCCGGTATATGATGTTAAGTGATGGTTAGTGCATGGGCGTATGTTGTGTTTATAGTAATGAAGTTTGACTCATATAGAGTTGAAGTAGTAGATTTTCCATGTGACAAGTAGTCATAGTTGGAAATTTTAGACAAGTTTATGATGAGAAGCGTGTTTTAGTGGATTATGAATTATGATTATGTATAGTGAGTGTAGAATTTTCATGATCATTTAGATCGTTGCAATGATTTAGCTTTGAAAGCATGAGTATAAGAGCATGTATATGTCGTGAAATTAGTTTTGGATAGATTTAGACGAGAGATTTCGGGGACGAAATCTATATAAGGGGGGTAGAATTGGTAGACCCGTTTCCCGGGTGTTGGGACCCACCCTAGATGAAAATAGATTATGGCTTTATGTGATTGGCTAGTCAACATATGTGGTGTTTTAGTCAAACCCGATAGTCAAAATATGACTAAAGTGGTTATGTTAAATATGATGTGTAATTAAAGGGGCCTAAGTTGCCAAGTGTGAGCCCAAACTTAGGCTCGAGCTCGGGCTCGAGCTCGTTTAGGCTCGGCTCGTTCGAGCTTTTTACCGATCCGATCTCGAGCTTTTCACGAGCGGCTCGGCTCGTTTCCACCCCTAGTTATTTTCTTTATAGTGCCACTTTAGCTTAGCTAAAAATTTCTTTATGATAGGGAAAAAAAATTGTGCAACACCCTCCCTAAAATCCCATGTCCGTCCGTGACGATATTAAAATCAAAACCGTAACACACTAAACCAAGCAACAATCACTAAAACAAAGAAACTAGAATAAAAATCATATCTTTAAGCCCTAGGTTACTCAAAATCCTAACTTTTATAAAAAAAACCACGAACCTCATCTTCATCACATTCTCATCGTCAAAATCAAAATCCTAACTGCTTAAACATTCGTTCTCTGGTTAAGGTGTTCTGAAATGCCAATCTGAACCCACAGTTGACCCATATTTGGTTCTAACAGTTTCTTGATATGAAATGGCTACAATAGCAGAACAAGAACTTTCCAACTTACCCTCTTCCCATCGCCATTACTAAAACCAATGCCCCGTCCCTTGACCATCTGCTTGAACCCTTCTTTTGCCAGCATCTTTTGTGATCCCTTTTGCAGTATTAACCTAGGGATTCATGAAACCTTGTGACGTTTCTTGAGTTTTTAATTTTCTTGAATTTTTCCTTGATGAGCTTGTCTCAGCTTTATTACTTCTAGCAGCTTGTTTAGTTTTAACACCATTGCTGAATTGGCCCCTAGAAACACAAGAAATACAGCATAATAAATGATATCGGACTTTAATGAGCCATTTGCATACAACCATCTTTTATGAAATTAATCTTGCGAAAAACTATTAGCAATATAGCAGAATTAACTTACATGTAATCGATATTTGACATAATCATTGCCTCTGATACACGCCATTTAACATTCCTATGTCTATCACATACCTTTCCAACTAGCCCCTTTTTACTTTCTCGTCAATGGACTATTTGTCACTTGAACATTGCATACCCTTTTTCACTTTTTATAAGTCGGTTATTCGTTAACTTTTTACTTTTATCGCAATCTTACCACTAACTCATTGTCATTTTACTATACGTTACATTTGCCTTTACTTTCCTTCTCAAAGTTTCATAGAGCTTTTAATCCATATTAGCGTTTTTTGGCCTTCATTATCACACATTTTCCTTTAGTTCATATTGCAACAAGCATATCGTTTCAAACTTTAATCGTTTTAACTCACACCTAAACACCTAAGTCCTATACTTCACTTGACGTTTCCCACCTAGGGTCGCCATTCAACTCATTGTCTATCCACCTATCTTAGCTCCTTAAGACTTCTAATCATCCTAGACTCCTTCTTCTACCCTTCCACTCTACTCATGCCATGTCGGGAATACATAAGCCCACTCATTTGTACTTCCTCATTTACATGGAGAGGCGTCCCAAACGATGTAAATCAAGAAATACAAACTCATGGTTCGGTGATATACGACTTCTTTATTCAAATGAAAAGGCGTCCCAATCCATTTAAATAAAGAAACCATAAACCATCCTACTTATACACTTCCGACATAACACTCGCATTATTATTATTTTACGTTTTAACCTTTCATTTTCATTTTCATTCCATTTATTATTTAAACTTTTCATTTCCTAGCTTGGATCCACTTTACTTTAACATTTTTCCCCGGAGGGAACATTACACATGCCAAGGATGTAGGCAATCTTTGCCGGTGAAGGCAATACGTTTTATCCCGGAGGATCTTTAACACATCCCGAAGGATTCCTTAACATTCCTTTACTTGGTCATCCCGATGGATACCACATTTAACATTCATCCCGAAGGATCTTTATCATTCAAACTTTATCACTTTCACATTATCACATTGGATCCAAGCTATTAATCATTTAACACACATCATTACATTCGTTTATTATAGTAATTACCGCTAATCGCCTTAGCAGTAATATGATAATTTCAGGACAACGCCTTTATCTCATACACACTCCTTACATTCTTAATCCGCTTTAGTTATTTTCACATTCTTGCTTTACTCTTTTAGTCCACCCGATTCTTTCCACTTTTAAACCTTGCATAGGTTAACTTTCGTTCGTTCATTAGTATCATTCATTTTTCTTTCGCGTTTTAGTTACTTACACATTTTCCACGTCATTACACTTTTCACTCTAGCTTACATTATTTAACCCGTGCTAACCATTTCCACCTATTTACATTGCAAGTTAGTCTACTCGACTCTTTTACACAAGACTTTACACATATCGTTATTTGCAACACATGCTTTCATTATAATAACTACAGCTAATCGCCTTAGCCGTAACATAATGATTTTAAGACAATACCTTAACCTCATGCATACTCATTTCGTTCTTTCTTACATTCTTAACTTCTCGCATTCTTGTTCTTATACCTTAACGTATTCTTAACCCGTCTCTATACCACATTATCGTCAATCATCAGGCATATACATATGTTTATATCACAAGACCATATGTTGGTCACATTAATATCCTACGGATCACAAGGATTACATGTCGTTATTCTTTTAGCCTCATTCTTTACCCTTCATATTTCTTAACACTGCATCATTAGTACATTTGTTTCATTTTATCGTTTCATGTTATATCTTAGCACATTTATAATGTTCCATTCTTTAAACATCAACATTTAGGTTTACTTATTAGCCCATCTCTAATACCGAATACCATTCCTATTCTTATTTCATCACCGTTTTCAAACATACGTTCATATAATCACCGACACCAACCAAGGTGCATGGTTAACTAATCATTTAAATGCCTCAAGTCTTCCATATACAAAATAACACATAAAACACATTCATCAAACTTACTAACTTAAGTTCACATGGCACATAACACATTTCTCCTTCTAGCTTAACATTTACTTTCCGTATTCTTCCACCTACGTCCAACATTTCTACGAGTGGTTTAAGTCTAGGCAACCTAAAGGAAACCTAATTCACTTAAACCGAAGCTCTGATACCAATTTGTAACACCCCGTGCCCGCTTTGACCAAAAACTTAAAACTTTTGACGCGGAAACATTTGAACCAAAACATACATACATTCACCCTTCGTTCAAAGACAACACTCTATATCATTTAACCCTTTAATTATACTTGCAATAACATATATTCGAAAACTCTTCAAAACATTTCACATAAAACATTTATAACTCAACCAGACAATCCTTCAGACCAGAGATACGCCGCATTCCTTTTGAGGGATACGCCGTATCAGACCATGCGCCGTATCCACCTAAAGTGATACGCAGCATCACCTTAAACTTCGGATGAGTCGCATCTAATTTATTAGATGCGCCGCATCGACTACTTGAGACCGAAACTTGAAACCGAAATTGACCATACGCCGTATCACCTAAAGTGATACGCCGTATCACCTTAAACCCTATGATACGCCGTATCTATATATTAGATACGCCGCATCTACCAAATTACACAGAACATCAGCAGGAAATCCTGCTGAAGCTCAACACACCACTTGAGCCACTTTGACACCTCAAACTACCCATCCGAGTTCCGTTTTACACCAAACTTTAACCACTTCATTTATTTGACATAACTAACACGTTCCGACGACATTTGACCCGTTTATCACCCAAAATGGGTACAAACACACCTACATCCAAACGACCCTTTAACTTTCATTACAAACACTCAAAACTCACTTTAACATACAAAACGACTAACCGTTTCATCATACCAACTCATACACACGTTTGACACTTGAAAACACGTTACAAACCAACACTTGACTCGCGGGGGTACAAACTTGTACACTTGAGCTCGGTATTCTACCTAGCTCTACTTTCTTACCAATTCCTTCTACCAATTGCATATCCGACCTTAGTCTTTATCCAAGCCTTCATCTCATTACTTTCACCTACAAAACATTAAACACTTAAACCGTAAGCACGAATGCTTAGTAAGTAAAACGGGTATAACATATCATTATACTTCATTCAACACATTACATATTACACAACCATCAATCCATAACATTGAGCATAACCACATACCTTGATTACTTAGGCCATAACCATCTCTCTTTCCTTAAGTCACTCTTAACTAACACATCCACTAGTCCTATATCCTCTTACACAATTCTACCATTATGCTAAACAACCAACATCTTAATACATTAGCCACATAACACATAATGTATGGAAATCATTATAACTTTACATTATACCGGTTTACTTACCTTAATCCAAGCTATATCATCACAAGGACATCATCATCATCATACTCTTTCATCATCATCATCATCATCATAATAACCAAAACCTAACAACATAACAATAATTAACATAACAAGGGTTAACCAAACCCATTAAACATACATATCTTTCATTCTTCATCATCATATGATCATATCTTGATCATATGATGAAAACCCACTTAATCACAAATCTTAACCTTTATAATCATCACTAGAAATACTTACCTTGAGTCCAAGCCAAGACTATCACTAACATCATCTTCATCATCTCATCTTTCATCACTATCTCACTTTCCCTCTCTTCTTTCTCTCTCTATATATCCGGCCTTCTCAAAATGCCAGAATAATGTGGATCTCTCTAGATCCCAACACATATAAACCAGCTGGGAGGGCATTTCTGTTATTTCTGCTTATTTAAGGTCGATGCGCCGCATCTATGTATTAGATGCGCCGCATCCATGCTATCCCTTGAATACGCCGTATCTCCTTCTCTAATACGGCGCATGGACTATAACATATCGATTCTACTTTCCCTTCTTACCATACGCCGCATGTACTTCCTAGATGCGCCGCATCTAGGCTATAACAGACTAACACTTAGCAGTTAACACTATAACTCATTGCCCTTAAACAACTACATACTCTTAGTCAAACATACTTAGGCTCGGGTCAACTTCATCTAGGGTGGGGTCCCACTACCCGGGAAACGGGTGTAACAAGTTTAGCATAACATAGCCATGCACTATGTCACACTAAACTTGGGGGCTTGTGGACGTATAGTCTGGACTGGACCAGGAATGGGCCAGGCCTGGCAGACAGCGGCCCACTCTATGCCTAAACCCTAATCCATGCCCTATAAATATAGGGCTGGAATCCTCTTCTTTTGGAGGGAGGAACGGAGAAGGACAGGTTATTCTAAACCTAACACTCGTAAGCTATATCACATCGATACTAACTTGACCGTTGGAGGTGGATCCCGGGGCTACGGCCTCGGGTCCACTCCTAACGGGTTCTCTTTGTTGAACAGGTCTACTCAGGGCTCGAGAAGACGACGAACGGCCCATGGAGAGTCGTCGAATCCAGCCCGCGCCAGATTATGTATCAACACCCGTGATTTGACTTGTCGTGTTCCTACATCCCAAAATAACTCTATGTGGCAGCCTAATAATTGGGAGGTCTCGTCTAATGGTTTTAATGGTGTTGGTTTGTTCGTATAACACTTTGCATGGGAATACTAGACCAATTGTCTCTTCTTCGGATATGGGACAGGCTAAATTTTTAGCCATGCTTCTGGCCCAACAGAAAATGATTTGAGACTATGGGTCAACAACTTGGACAGACGCAATGCTCACCAGTGGCCCTAC
Source organism: Artemisia tridentata subsp. tridentata (assembly GCA_021014915.2). NCBI lineage: Eukaryota > Viridiplantae > Streptophyta > Magnoliopsida > Asterales > Asteraceae > Artemisia > Artemisia tridentata. The sequence continues at coordinate 19,125,949 of CP139509.1, forward strand.
AGACTCCTCAGACGCACCCAATTCTCATATCGTTGGTATGGAAAGAATCAAAGAAATGTATCACCAATTATCTCACTACTAAAATTATACATGCTACACCATGATAGATATACATCTCACGTGAAAAACGTTTTTTAATTCTAGATATTGATTTGAAACCAGAAGCGTACGTGTATTAACACTTTATAGGTTTGAGTTAAGATACCCGCTAGAGAAATTAATTAAGATATGGATAACACAATTTTAACCTTACAGTTGAAAGAAGGTAAAGTGTTGTGTTTTTATTGATTCTCCAAAGATACATTACATGGAACATATATAGCCATATACCGACTATTCTAGATTATCTATGGACACATCCCATAAATCAAGGATATACTTTTAGGAGTGGGAGACATGAGTGGGAGAGATGAGTGGAATCTTTGTCGGCTAACACTCCCCCGCAGTTCGAGCGGGGAAATCCCGAAAGCTCGAACTGGAGCAGTAAACTAGAAAAGAAAATAAAAAACAACACATTAACGTAATAACGTTAGTCGACTCGTAACAAAACCATACCAACGATCGATTTTAGTTGACTGGTACCAACGGTCGATTTTAGTCGACTGGTAATCTTTTTGTACCAACGGTCGACATTTTTGACTGGTACCAACGATCAATTTTAATCGACTGGTAACAAAGCCGTACGAACAATCGACTAACAAATAAACAAAATAACGGAACAATACATATAAGTGACAGACCCCACACTTCACTCAACTCCACTTGTCTTGTCTGGGAATAAAAATCTACACAACACAATCACTAAAAAAGCATCAAAACCCATCATCACACTCTTCCAACATCAAATCCACAAAAATGTCGATCATCCCAAGCTTTCACCCATTTGTTTTCCCTGTTATTTCGACTACCGGAATCCATGGCAATCATAACAGATCCGGTTAGATCCGACCACACAAACAAGAAAGTCGACTGGCTATCACAAAACCAACGATCGACACGCATAAAGAAGAAGAACAGAAGTAGGATAAGAGGATTAGGGATAGGAAGTTTTTGTGGTTTAGGATTGTGGATCTCCGATGGCAGTGAAGGGATTATTGGGCGGCAGGAAGATGATGCGCTTGATAAGAGTCTATTGGGTGAAGATATGGAAGAAGATGAGATGTTAATGGTCGTATGCTCTGTACGTTACGCTATGGGTGGTGGTTCTAAATCACACCTTTATTATAAGGTTTAAAGGGAGCCCTCCGATCCTCCGGCGTGAAGCCGGCGGCCGGAGGCGGCAGCGGAAGATTAAAGTGGCGGAAGGATTAGGCTTTTGTGGATCTTAATGGCTGTGATACCATGAAAGAAGGTAAAGTGTTGTGTTTTTATTGATTCTCCAAAGATACATTACATGGAACATATATAGCCATATACCGACTATTCTAGATTATCTATGGACACATCCCATAAATCAAGGATATACTTTTAGGAGTGGGAGACATGAGTGGGAGAGATGAGTGGAATCTTTGTCGGCTAACAACAGTCAAAGCAACTTGGCTTAGCTTCGGGTTATATACTTATACTCAAGAAATAAAAGACAAGACATTCCATAAGGACAAGCAAAAAGAGAGTCTGAATCCGTAATACAAGTCTAAACACGCACCACAATTAATATAACTCAAACAAGATAAAACAAAAGCAATCAAGAAACCATAGTTTGCAAGGAAAACAATCCATAACAAGCTAAATCCCTTAGTATTATTTAATGAAACATGTATTAACACTTTATAGGTTCTAAACGTTGTTGATCGGTAAAAGCTTGACTTTCAAACCATATTTCATTTGTAGTATGATTGAATCACTTGGACAAACCTTATGACCCTCAACCAATTCCACATGGTAACGAGAAATGATCGAAGCCGCCACCATTTTTATCTGAATCAAACCCATATCTTTACCCAAACATGTCCTCGGCCCCGCATGAAACGCCGTAAATTTATACGACGGTTCATGTTTTATCCCTCCATCATTTGTAAACCATCTTTCCGGCTTAAACTCCATACAATCCTCGCCCCAAATATCTTCCATTCGCCCCATTGAATAAAAACAAAGAATAATCCTCGTGTTCGCATTAATAAGATGACCGCTTGGAAGCATGTCTGCATTCAATGGAGCCTTATGCTCAAAAGCAACAAGTGGATAAGGGGTGTTTGGCACAAGCCTGCTCTGAGCAGAGGATCTTTAATGAAGAATGTGATCACTGAATGAGTAATGGTGGTATAACCAAGAGCTTCTGTATTGCATTTGAAGTCTAAAACCTTCTCTGATCATTATTTCCTGATTACTTCTATCAGAATCAGAGATTATGCAGATCACTACAGTGAATGTCAACACCTTGTACCTTGGAGTCTCTCTGGTGTGACTGTACCTTCTTAGTACTCATATGCTCACCTGTTTGGCCTTGGGAGGAAGCTTGTGAGTATATGGTGAAAAGAAGGAGGTCTAATTTGGAGAAATGTACCATAAAGTAGGGTTGTGCACTGTGAAGGGTAAGTGATCTAGGAGGGTGGTGTATGATGAGAGGAATATAGAGGTGTGAAAGATGAACCTTCTTGGTCCTCTCAATGCATCACCACAGGAGGATAGGATGGTCATCATGGAGGGTGAGTGTTTCCAAGTATCTGAAGCCTTTCTTAGAGAATGAAATGTAGGATACTTTGGAAGAGCCCCCCCATGGATGGGTTATGGGTTCCTAGTGAAGCCACACACTTATCTGTCTATGCCATTGTGGGTGTTGCTGGTTGAATGGTTTAGATGGAAAGTGATGTGGAAATGTAGCTAGATGGTGGTGCTTTAATGGTGAATAAAGAGTAAACTGGCATGGTTCCTGTTATAGTGCAGTTTAGCTCTGAAATGGTGAATACTCTGTTTTGTCAGAGTTGTTTGAACTTTTGGTATACGATATCAGACATGTATGTATCTGATATTGGACATAGAATAGCATTGAGTGTCTGCTTCTTTGAATGTTTACTGGTTGAAGCATGTTTCAATCGAGTGTATAAATTGTGTAACTTGTGTAAAAGTTTGATATTAATATAAATTCACCATTTGCACCAAAAAAAAAGCAACAGGTGGATATAACCTTAATGCTTCACATATACCTCCATGAAGATAAATGAGTTTATCTAGCTCTTTTACACCCCATTTCTCTCCAATCTCAGCTCGGATCTTTGATTCTACAATTGGGTTTTTGGCAAGAAGATAAAAGAACCACGAAAGAGCCGTGCTCGTGGTGTCTCTCCCCGCAATCATTAAACAAAGTATTGTGTCCCTTGAAAACTTTCTAACGTCTCTTGGCATCCCACTATTTCCTTCAAAACCTCTAACTAAGGATGTTAACAAACCAGTCTCTTTATCATGCACCATTCCAACCCTGTCTTGTATTCGAGACAGACAGTCGTATATAAACTCATCAAAAGCCTTTGTCGCTTCATTCATCTTCTTCTCTTTCCCTAGTCCAAATCTATTTTGCAACTTCCAAACTTTTTCTGGCAAGACATGTCTCCATAAAAGAGCTTCTTCAGCAACCGTAAATGCCTTTTCGCATGGAATGAATGGTAAGTCTATAGACAGGCTTTCAGGATTATAATCTAGAAGCAATAGACATATCACATCAAAAGTAAACCTTTGAAATATCTCTTGCAGGTCTATTTCTTGATTACGCGTGGACACGAACTCAAGGATAGGAAGAAGCCCATTCTCGACTTTGTTTACAATAGTTGTTTCTAAAAGAGATTGAAATTCAGGGTGTTTAAGTAGAGACATGGTTGTTCTCCTGTGGATTTCCCATAGCTCGTGATCCGAGTTAAAGATGCCATCTCCAAGGAGATCAAACATGTTACGAAACTCAGGACCTTTAGGATAGTTTGGAAAGTTTTTGCTTAACATGTAGTGAATATTGAAAGGGTCAGAAGTTAAGAGCATGTTTATATTGGCAAACCAAGGACCTTTAACCAAGAAAGTAGCATTACTAAGTTTGACGATATCAGTCACGAAATCATGGATACGATGACTATTTAAGAGGATATCGGGTGTCATGCCAAGAACAGGCCAGTTAGTAATAGGGAGGCGCCTCCGGTAAACAAACACGGCACCGGATATCAAGAAGAGAATGAAAAGGAGAAGCATATCCGAGTAGTAGAGTGAAGCCATGTGATTATTCAGAGAAATTATCTAGCTAGGTGGATGATAAACTTCTATAGATAGTACAAGATCGATTTGAAAAATAAACGAGATAAGGTTTGGTATTTTTTGTCTGGATAGCTAATAATGGAAGGGACATAAGGCTGTCCCAATCCCTCCAATTTTCTCTGTCACGTCAGCTTTCTCTCTCCAGCGACCTTCTTTCTCCTGCGACCATGATCTTTTTATTTTTTTATTTTTTTAATTTTTTTTTAAAACATTTTTAACACAAACTCAAATTTCATTAATAATTAAAACGTTACATAATAATTCGAATAAAATAAAAAATTACCAACACTTATTAAAACATTACAACACTTATTAAAAACTAATAATCTAGGTTGTGGCGTGCCTTGATCGAATCTTTGATTTTCTGCATTTTTTTTTCCGTTGTAATGCGGGCAAAGATGGGTCGATTGGTTTGAGATAGAATATGATGTATTTTTAATATTTCTTTTCTCGATCAAGTTCAAGTCTTTGTTGTTCTAGTGCAAGTCTTTTGTCATCCATTTCCGCTTTCTTTTGCTCCAGCTCCAACTCCTTTTGCCTTTGCTCCAACTCTTTTTTCTTCAACTCCTAGTATCCGTCTGCCAGCTCCTTCTTCTTTCCCAATGCCATGGACTTAATGGTTTTCCATTTCTCGGCTACATCTTCCATATAGGAAGACTTGGAACTCTCCGACGATTTCTTCTTATATTTCTTAGCGGCATCACGACCAATTGGTCGCTCATTTCGAGTCTCTTCATCAACAGGCATATCTGAACCGGTTTCAGAAGTCCTTGCTTTTTTTTTACCCGCATCTTGGCTTAAAAAAGCTGGCATCTCATTATCCTTCCAAACGTCATGGTCCTTCAAAATTTCCCAACAATGCTCAAATACAAACGCATGATTATACACTATTTGGTATTCTTCACACGCTCGTCTATAAACAGTGAGGTCATTCGAACCACTTCTATAATTCCTATAAGCATTGTCGTAAATGACACAAAACTGACCAACTCTAGGACAAATCCTATTTTTCCACTTGGTAATAATCGAGTTGTACGTTCTGTCTGCACCAACCTCTTTTTCAAAGTAAGTAATCATTTTCTGCCAAAATCCCTTAGCATTTTGGTTGTTTCCCATTATGCTATTCTCGGACGTATCACACCAAGCTTTGCACAACGCGATCTCTTCCTTGCGTGTCAAAAGCGACGAATCATTCTTGGTTTCTTTCTCAACAGTCTTCTTCTTAGCCTATGTAGCTCGTTTCTTAGGTTTGACCGGTGACATCTCTTCCGAAATAGTGTTGTCGTCGTCATCATTTGGAACCGAATCGTGATACGATCCATAAGCCGAACCTTGAGCCGAACCGTGATACTCTTGACTCAGATAACCTTCAGCCGGATAACCCGAACCAGTTCCCACATAAAAATCTGGATTGTTGTATAATTGTTCTTCAAAATCACAAGCATCAAGATTCATACGGTTAACCGGAGAATAATGTTGATAATTTGAATAGGAAGACATTGATGAATCCATTGTTGGACGATACACCGATTCGGGTGATCCATACATAGATTGTTGACTTCGACGGGAGTTGCTTTGTTGTTGTTGTTGGTTGTTTTGATACGGTGGAACAAATAGACGATTCATAGGACGATTTATAAAAAATGGATTGTTAGTTTGTTGTTGTGGAGGTTGTTGCGATTGATAATCTAAAGTAGCGGGTCGGAAATTGACGTTTGGTGAGACACCGGTTAACCGGAAATTCGGATCCGGTGTTAATTGCGGGATGTTTTGTGGCAATCGGGATTTTCGGCCTTTTGGTTGTGGTGTTTTCTTATACATTTTGAATAGAGAGAATCGTGAGATTTTGTGGATTGAAGTGTGTTAATATGTTGTGTATTTATAAGGTAGTTTAAAAGATTTTTTTTTTTTTTTTTTTCAAACGGCACAATACAAACGGTCCAAGCCTTAAATGCACAACTTTTACAAATACATTTATTTGATCGAGTTTGCGACCAAGATACAAAAAAAATAGGGGCCGATCGATTCTCCACAGAAGGATGATCGATATGTAATCGATCGAGTTAGTCGATCGCGCCAACCATTACTGCGCCTAGCCTAAGGCCACGCCGCTAGCTCAAACTCATTACCTTCCGAACAAACAAATATAAATATCTTTTCTTGTTACCAAAAGGAACGTTGTGAATGTAAACTATGCATGCCATTATTAGTTATTACTTGTTCCTAATTTCCTATATATGTATGGACTTGGATTATTTTTATCTAAAAGTACTCTAAGTACTCTCGAAATTCGACTAATGTTGTTCATATATTTGCTATTGGTTAAGTAGCTAAGCCATTGTTTTATCAAAAGGTATAAACTATAAACATATAAACAAATACACGGTTATGTACTCATATATAATGTTAATCACAAAATTATTACGTTATTTCGTTATTATCCGTAGTAAATATTAATTATTAATCGGAAAGAAAATTATCAGTGTCAACTGCGACTCTCTTTTATTTCATCCACATGCATGAATGTAGTGCCACAAGCAAGAGGGATTGAAAATTACGTTTCACCATGCATCAATGAAGTTAAGTTGTACTTAATTCTGATCAATGCTCAAAGGCAAATTAAAGCAACATATATTAATGATGATCGTTATCTACTTAATTTCGTGTATGTAGTAGCTTCTTTGACGTGACTTGGAAGTGAACAGGGTCACCATTCACCTCTCGATCGATCAACATCATTTCGAACGATGGCGACCATGAACTAACTAATTAATTTAGAGCCTAAAATAGCATGCATGATTCTGTATTTGCTTCGTTATCATATACCAACTCTTCAATTTTAGTTTTCAAAGTGTTAACCTCTCGCAATTAGTTATCAGTTTCCTTTCCGACTTGGCTTTTCTATTTTTGGCTCTACATTAATAGTGGTCCTGGTTCATTTTTGTGGTATGGCCGGGTTCATGCAACAGGCACAACTGTTTGTCATTACATACATGTTGTAACATTTTAATATTAAGTTTTTATGGTGGATGACGTTCATTTAAGTAAAACATGAAAAGTTGAGACGGGTTGATCGAGCGGAGTATCATATCGATGGGCCATTTGAGGAAAAAGCCAAATAAAAATAAAGTCCAAAGTATTTGACAACTAAATATAGTTGATTGTAGTTGCAATAATTTGCACCCGTGATATGGAAGAGAAATTCAGGTTTTCAAGGATGTTCGGATCGATTGACTTATTTTGTATCGCCTGCTAAATCTTCAGCTGCCATGAGACACGTTAGCTTAGCCTTGAGAGTTTAGTCTTAGACCCAACTCTGTGTGAGAATGAGTATGGGTGATATGAATGAAGCAAAAAGTATAAAGTAAGTATGACAATATATATAAGTGCTCGTTCGGTTCGGAGTAATTCCTCATGAGGATATGATGCCTCTTAAGTGTCAATAATTAGAGCTATTCATACTACTCACCTGTTCCGATAATTAAGCATGGATCGATGGGCTTGTCCGTATAGACCAATGGTTAGGACAACCTTTTCAGAATAACGTGGAGTTTGTTAGCCAGTTACGAACCCTTGGTTCTTCCTTTTGGTTCGTCAATTTTACTTGTCAGTGGATCTCACTTTGGTTCGTCAGTAAATCTCATTTTGTTTCGTCAGTGGATCGGGTCCTCAAGGACCCGATACACCGTCATTGATATAGAGTGTTGGTATTCATTGAATTAATAACGACCCTTGGTATATATGTTTCACCAAGCAACGAGGAGTATAGATAATCACGTTTCACCATCGATACGACTATACTTCTTATCAATGCTTAAAGGTCAAAAGCAAAAGAGTTAATGGCATTTAATTTTGTGTGTACAATCGGCGTGGACATGTCCCCGCCAATAACGTACTATCGGGGAGGACATGTCCCCGCCGAAGGTTCCTCGCTAAACCCCCTCGTTGATACTTTTAGCGGGGACAAATACATCCTTTTGGAGGGGACATGAGGGTCCCACAGCCTTTGGGCTGGTCAAACTATGTCCAGCGTGGCAATACTTTCGGCGGGGACATGTCTCCGCTAAAAGCATTATCCACTGTTGAGATGATTTTAATTAACAATGATTAAGTTAATTAATCACTTCTTTTAGCGGGGACGCCTCCTCGCCAAAAGAGTTATCCACTGTTGAGATCAACTCTTTTGGCGAGGACGTGTCCCCGCTAAAAGAGTCATCAACTGTTGAGATCAGCTCTTTTGGCTGGGACGTGTCTCCGCCAAAAGAGTTATCCACTGTTGAAATCAACTCTTTTGACGGGGACGTGTCCTCGCTAAAAGCCATAACCATATTAAGTTGTTTCTCACTTTTCCCCACCAAAAGCCTCTGACCCATTTTGCAGCATATTGCTGCAAAATGGGTAATTTTCAGATTTTTTTTCCGGAATTTTTCTTGAAAAAATCTACACAGTAACAACCGGTAATAGAACTTGTTTTATGCTACAACATCGCCAAATTCGCAAAACATAATATCATATATAACCAAATTCGCTAAACATAATCATATGTATCCAAATTCGCCAAAACGGTTCAAAAAACGTGATCACATGATTGTCCGCAAAAGGTTTTACAAAATTATACATAACCTAGCTAGCCGCAAATGGTCTAAAACTATATGCGTAATCCATTTAGTGGAAATCCTAACACATAATCTAAATAAACACATAATAATCCATGAAATCTCAACAAATTTGTCCATAACCACTACAACACATATAAACCGACCCATGGGACCCAAACAACCCATATGCTACTCCCGAGTCTCCCCACTCCCCCACTACCCCCACTCCCCTCCCTGGTACCTCGAGACTCACCTTGTGAAGCCTCATGTGATCCCGATGTCCCCGGCATGCCACTCGCTAGCTGATCGGGGAAACCCGGCTGAGTCCTTGCCCACTCTATCAACAGATCAAGTTGTGTCCTTTGCGTGGAGAGCTCCTCGGATTGCTTCTGCACGGTTTCCTGCAGCGAGGACGAGGAGGCTTGCTCGCGGGCTCGTGAGGCGTTGAGGGTCGTCTTCTGACCACCGCCGAGTAACACTCGACCTACGCTAGGAATATGACCGCGCTGCTTACCACCGATCACGTGACGCATAATATTGAGGTCAGACATAGTCGTCCCCGCGGAGGTGCTCTCTGTCTGCATCCGTAACATCTCATTCTGTTTAGTTCAAAAAAAAAAAAAAAAAAATAAAAATAATAATAATAATAATAATAATAATAATAATAATAATAATAATAATAATAATAATAATAATAATAATAGTAATAATAATAATAATAATAATAATAATAATAATAATAATAATAATATATAAGTAGTGATTTATTATATTGCATTAATGTGGGTGAGTTTTTGAAAATAAATTATACTTACGTATCTAGCCTCGGACACTGGAGACTCAAAGACGGCGCCTCTCGTATGGTTGTGTCTGTAAAGCTCGATCAAGTCCCTACCATCCGTGGAGTCGGTGGGGTGGCTCAACTGTTTATAAATAAAATCAATAACGACTCACCCAACACTATATATATAAATAAAATGATTAAAAAATGTCTTACGAAGTTATCGCGTATAACAGCTAACGAATGGAATCCATGAAGGCTAGAACTCGTATTCGCCAGCCGATTTTGCCTGTTGGTCGCCCCGATCCTCAACTTCTTTGGGTCTGACCAGTGCTTCACCTGCTTATTATAAATAATAAAAACTATTATATAAATGAATTATTATTATTATTATTATTATTATTATTATTATTATTATTATAATAACAATGACAACGACAACGACAATAATAATAATAATAATAATAATAATAATAATAATAATAATAATAATAATAATAATAATAATAAATAATAATAATAATAATAATAATAATAATAATAATAAAGTGTCAATCCGAAATTTACCTGTACTTCCCAATCCTCATGCGTCTTGTTCGCCGGACGCTTATTCTTGATCTCGTCTACTTTCTCAACCCCACATTTCCGTGTAAAATTGTTCAATTTGAATTTGTATTTGTTTTCATCGTATCGCTTTCTGAGATAAGCTTCGATATTTTTGACAATCTTGTCTCCAGTATAAGTTCCATCTCTAAATTTTCTTTTCCTGAAAAGAAATGTCAAGACTTTTTTTCTCAGAACGTTCTAGGAATGTTATTCATGTTGATGTTGATGACCTTTTGCTGTAGGTACTTACACAACTGGAATCTTATGTTAAACTTGCTGATAAACTTGATAGATTAGCTCTACAGTTAGTAGCCGGAGGAAGTGATCTAAAATCCGTAAAGGTGACATATGCATCCACTAGAGAACCCGATTATCTCGACACCCAGTTACTCCGTTCTATGGTCGCCAAAGGTATCCATATAAGTAAAGAACAGGTCATTTTGGATGGGCCACTCAAAACATCACACGAAATCATTCAAGTCAAAATTGCTGATGTGGAATCCCGATTCGTGGGTGCAATTTCTGAGTCTGGGGATCTTAAAGTTGAGGGGACACTGAAATATGGGGTCCCATATCTCACAAAAGTAGGTGCTTTTGAAGTCGATGTGAGTTTAGAAGGAGACTTCATACTTTGTAGACAGGTTGATCAGCCTGGTATTATTGGGAGTGTTGGAACTAAATTAGGTGAAGAGAAAGTGAATGTGAGTTTTATGAGTGTCGGTAAGACCATAAAAAAAGAAGTTGTTATGGTGATTGTTGTTGATAAGAAACCGACGTTAAAGACATTGGAGAAGATTGGTGAGAGTTGTAGTGTTAACGAGATTGTGTTCGTTGCATTTTAGGAAAAATATGACGATTACAAAAAAAAGTTCCTTCACGGTAACGGAAAGGCTTTGCCAGATAGGTTTTTCTCAACCTAGGTTGTTATGATGTCAGACACAAGGGTGATATTATTATGTGCAGAGATTTATTACTAGCTCTATGTTTTTGCACATTTTGTAGGGCTAATTGAATCTCTTGTTTTGTACGTATGGATGATTAACTAGTTGGATCGAACTAATGGTTTAGTCACTTACTGTCTTCTCTTAACCATGTCCAGAAAAGTTGTCAATGTTTGGTTTTGGAGGTGTTACAGGTATGAAAACCATAGTTTTGAAAGGTTGTTACTGTAAGTAAATTACTCGATTATTGGTTGTGGTTGATAGTCTGTAGTTCGATCATCGGTCGTGTGAACCATGTAAATTACTTGTGTGGATACAGGCAATATGTGTTTGTTTGGATTCGATTTTGTGATAGAGAATACACATTTAAAAAAAATGCTAATATAACTTAAGAAACTTGTTACAGTATATATTTTGAATTTATCTAACTACAGTACAAATTACAGTACATTCTTAGATCAAACGAGCGGGGAAACCCGCGCGTTGCGGCGGGCGAGTTTGTGTGAACATTTAGAAAGCACAAAACGTATCGTATTTGTCAAAAATATTGATTTTTGAAAATATTGCATATTTATACTCGTTTTTATTGAAAAAATTATTTCGTGAACAATGGCGCAAGTTTCGTTAATTTTCGAGTCTGTTTGGTATGTCAAATGGGTCCCGCAAGGTTTATTTTAAAAGTTTAGCCAAAGTGGCAATATCAGTCCCTCCGCCCCATATTTTCATAACACACCCCTCATTCTCACATTTACATTTCAACCCCTCCCTCAAAAATATAAATACCCTTATTAATAATAAATAATTCATTTCACTATTCATTCTTCTCTCTTCTCTCTCTCTCTATCCGCCGGCGTCCCACCGTGGCCAAATTCCGGCGACCGGAATAATTTTCTGTCGAACCATTTTCTTTGCGGAATCGATAGATCGGCCATATTTAACCATTTCTGGAAGATTTGAGCCCTTGGCTCTCACCACAACTACCCTCACGCGCCACCACCGTCATTGCCTTCACCACCGAGCCACCACCAACCTTCCCCCTCCACTTTTCTCGACGGTAAAACCCCCCACGCGCCTTTATTTCTTATTTTCTTTAATATTTTTCAAACCCTAATTTCAATAATTTTAGTTACTTATTTATTTATTTATTTATTTAAATCCGAAAGTAAAAATGTTTTATCAATAAAAATGGATATTAAAACTGTGTAAACCCTCGTGTGGAACCCTCCCCTCTCCCCTTCTCGTTGACTCAGTCAACTCGGCCAACTCACCGAGTCAACTCGGTTGACTCGGTGAGGGTTTGATTATTTTTGATGTTTTATTGTTCTTGTGTTAATTCTTTTGATGTGGTATTATGTTTTGGTGAGATTGATATTGATTTGAGGTCCGTTTGGGTTGTTACTGTTCCGACAGTCGGCATATAGCCGAGCCGTGACTCACGGCGAGTCACGGCGAGATGAGAGTATTTAGGGTTAGTGTTGTTGTGTTGAATTTGGATTTGCGTTGGAACATTATATTTCATGTTGGCAGTTTCAATTGTTTAAAGATTCTATTGTTTTGTTTCTTGTTGATGTGCTAGCTGAGAATACACAAAGATGGTGATGGAAGTTTGTTGATTTTTTTCGATGTGCAAGCTAGTATTTAAAGCAAGACAAGAAACAAAACAATAGAAACAAAACAATAGAATCTTTAAACAATTGAAATTGCCATCACTGTAGCAGCAACTGTAGCGTTGGAACATTATATTTCATGTTGGCAGTTTCAATTGTTTCGATGTGCATCAATTGTGGTAGCATCTGAAGTTGCTATCCGAGCCAAGATATATGCTGCTAAAGTTGATGCAAGACCATGTTGTATAAATATAAGGCAGCCACTTTGCAATTAGTCATGCACAACTTGTTTAAGCATGTTACTGTACAAACAACAGTAACGTACATGTTTTTAAAGCACCCCAAATCTTGCCTATTAGCATATATAGATAATATGCTTTGCTTGTATACTTGCATTAGTTCTATTTCATATGGTGTTTTGTTTGTTTTTAGCTATCTTCAAGTCATTGATAACAACGTAAAACTTAAGTTACTGATACGAGTCAATAGTTCCTCGAGCTTAGCCTAGCTGGTTCTCTAACTTGATCGAGGATTGTACTCACCAATCACCATCGTTGAAAAATATTTCCATTGAGGAGCTTCAACTTATCGATGAAATGCTATATTGCAACCATGTTGCTGTCTTGGTACTATATAATAACGTATAGATCAATACTAGAAAACTTTCCTTGAACAACATAACAAACGTTTGTTACTAAAAGTAGAAGTATATTACTAGTACTAAATTCTAGATATTGGTTTGAAACTAGAAGTATACAAGCAAGGGAAACAATCCATAACAAGCCAAATCCCTTGTCTTATTTAATGAAACATATATTAACACTTTATAGGTTCTAAACGTTGTTGATCGGTAAAAGCTTGACTTTCAAACCATATTTCATTTGTAGTATGATTGAATCACTTGGACAAACCTTGTGACCCTCGACCAATTCCACATGGTAGCGAGAAATGATCGAAGCCGCTACCATTTTTATCTGAATCAAACCCATATCTTTACCCAAACATGTCCTCGGCCCCGCATGAAACGCCGTAAATTTATACGACGGTTCATGTTTTATCCCTCCATCTTTTGTAAACCATCTTTCGGGCTTAAACTCCATACAATCCTCGCCCCATATATCTTCCATTCGTCCCATTGAATAAAAACACAGAATAATCCTCGTGTTCGGATTAATAACATGACCGCTTGGAAGCACGTCTGCCTTCATTGGAGCCTTATGCTCAAAAGCAACAGGTGGATATAACCTTAATGCTTCACATATACCTCCATGAAGATAAATGAGTCTATCTAGCTCTTTTACACCCCATTTCTCACCAATCTCAGCTCGGATATTTGATTCTACAATTGGGTTTTGGGCAAGGAGATAAAAGAACCACGAAAGAGCCGTGCTCGTGGTGTCTCTCCCTGCAATCATTAGACTAAGTATTGTGTCCCTTGAAAACTTTCTCACGTCCCCTGGCATCCCACTCTTTCCTTCAAACCCTCTAATTAAAGATGTTAATAACCCGGTCTCTTTATCATGCACCATTCCAACAGCCTCGTCGTGTTTATTAGACATGCACTTGTATATGAATTCATCAAAAGCCTTTGTCGCTTCATTCATCTTCTTCTCTTTCCCTAGTCCAAATCTCTTTTGCAACTTCCAAACTTTTTCTGGCAAGACATGTCTCCATAAAAGAGCTTCTTCAGCGTCCGTGAATGCCTTTTCGCATGGAATGAATGGTAAATCTATAGACAGCTTTCAGGATCATAATCTAGAAGCAATAGACATATCACATCAAATGTAAACCTTTGAAATATCTCTTGCAAGTCTATTTCTTGATTATGCACAGACGCGAACTCAAGGATTGGAAGAAGCCCATTCTCGACTTTGTTTACAATAGTTTTTTCTAAAAGAGATTGAAAGTCGGGGTGTTTAAGTAGAGACATGGTTGTTCTCCTGTGGATTTCCCATAACTCGTGGTCCGAGTTAAAGATGCCATCTCCAAGGAGATCAAACATGTTACGAAACTCAGGACCTTTGGGATAGTTTGGGAAGTTTTTGCTTAACATGTAGTGAATATTGGAAGGGTCAGAAGTAAAGAGCATGTTTATATTAGCAAACCCAGGACCTTTCGACATGAAAGTAGCATTACTAAGTTTGATAACATCAGTCGTGAAATCATGGATACGATGACTATTTAAAAGGACATCAGGTATCGCGCCAAGAACGGGCCAATTTGTAATAGGGAGGCGCCTCCGGTAAACAAACATGACACCGGATATCAACAAGAGAATGAAAAGGATAAGCATATCCGAGTAGTAGATTGAAGCCATGTGATTATTGAGAGAAATTATCTAATTAGGTTGAAGACAAACTTCTATAAATAATACATTTTTGGTTCTATAATGTATAATGGATATGGACTTGTTTTTATCCACTTGTTCCTAAGTACGTACTCGAAATTCAACTAATGTATAAACAAATACACGGTTACTTACTCATAATGTTAATTGCAGAGTTATATTATTAATTCTTAATTATCACTAATTAAAGATTAATGATTCATCGAAAATAAAATATCACGATTGTGACTCGTTTATTTTATCCACATGCAAGACGGGTTATAAAGTTGCACTTGTTTGTCGACTTATTTGTATTAGATTAACTTTAGTATAGTTTGAGTCCAAACTCAAATGTTTGAGTATATATATTTGGACATATATAATTTCACATTATCAATTTATCAATCAGTCTAACATAATATCGAGCCTAAGATCCTAAATCCTAATTTTTTTTTTTCGGTTCTCTCTTATCAATTTAACACACTCAACTGCTTTTTAGTCGATCACTTTTTTAGTCCATTATTCTAACTTTAACACGGTTCTCTTTTTGGTCCATTACTTTAACATGTTGCATTGATCCAAAAGTACAAGATCGATTACTTGTTAGATTCCTTTTTACTCCACTGCCACGAACCTTTCTCACAAGTCGACTGCTAGTTGTTTTAGTTATCTTAACCCTCGCTCATAATGACGAACAATACTCCATTACTCCTCCACATCCTACCCTATCACACATCGATAAACTCTATGACGTTAACTTTATTACAAACCAAATTCCCATTAAACTTGATATAGACAAAGCAAGCAATGTTGCGTGGTGTTACTTCTTTAAACATTGTGAAAATTTTGATGAGTTAAAACACAACACGAGTACATCTTCTAGTGAAACCCTTCAAGGTAGGCTGGTTATGGCTAATCCCAAGTTTGCTAAAGATGCTTGGGATCTTACGTAAGCCATTTTTCTTGACAATAAACGCACTCGTACGTGCTATTGCTTTAAAAGGTAAACTACGGGATTAAGTCCTAGAATAGCAATGTACTTTTCAAAGTGTACCGTTTTGGTACGTGTACTTTTTTAAAGTTGTAGAATAGCAATGTACTTTCATAAGTGTTCCAATTTGGTACGTGACGATGACGTGTCATACCCGAAAGTCTGACACGTGGCACCATTTATAGCGTGACACGTCATCGTCACGTACCAAATTGGAACACTTATGAAAGTACATTGCTATTCTACAACTTTAAAAAAGTACACGTATCAAAACGGGACACTTTGAAAAGTACATTACTATTCTACGACTTAATCGTACGTGCCCTTGCTTTAAAAGGTAAACTACGGGTTATCCAACTTGGTGAGTGAACTATCGATGCTTACTTACAAAAGATAGATTCTATATTGTTACATTATTGAATGCTCTTGGTTCTCCGTTGAGTAATATTTGCTCATGTTGTCGGTATAATTACTCATCATGATCCCTTTCGCGATTTAGCTACGATTCGTTCCATGGTTACGACTGAAGAGATGCGCCTCAACTCCAAGCAACAATTTTTACCAAGTGACACGACCTCCTAGGCCCCTACGGTGCTTCTAGCAGGGAATAGTAACTCATGGTACACTTGTACTTGTGACACATGTGATACTCGATCTTTTAACCGTTCATCCGAATCTAAGGTTTGTTTCAACTTTATTTATGATTTTTGTAGGTTTGGTAATGGTTGTTGTTTTGCCCGTGATTTGACTTGTCGTGTTCCTACATCCCAAAATAACTCTATGTAGCAGCCTAATAATTGGGAGGTCTCGACCTCTCGTCTAATGGTTTTAATGGTGTTGGTTTGTTCGTATAACACTTTGCATGGGAATACTAGACCAATTGTCTCTTCTTCGGATATGGGACAGGCTCAATTTTTAGCCATGCTTCTGGCCCAACAGAAAATGATTTGAGACTATGGGTCAACAACTTGGACAGGCCCAATGCTCACCAGTGGCCCTACAGACTAGAGGTGCAACATATAACCGGTTTTTTTTAACCGGCCGAAAAAACCGAAACCGGTTTTTTTTTTACCGGACAGGTTTTTTTTTACCGACCGGTTAGACCGGTTTTTGATTTTATAAGTGGACCGGTTTTATATCCGGTTTTAACCGATTTTTTCAAATAACCGGTTTTAATTGGTTTTACTTATTTTATTTTTTTTTTATTATTTTTTTTACTAGCTGTTGAAGAAAAAAACCGGTTTTAACCGGTTAAAAAACCGGTCAACCCAAGCGTCAAACTAGCCGTTGTTAAAAAAAAAACGGTTTTAACCGGTTATTTCCCGTGTTTTTTTTTTTTTTTTTTTTTTTTTTTTTTTTTTTTTTTAATCGAGCAAACGGTAACATGAACGTTTGTAGCCGTTTTTTTTTTTTTTTTTTTTTTTTTTTTTTTATGTTTTTTTGATGATTTTAAGCCATGGATTGGTAGTATAAATACATGTAATGAGTTGTGGTTGAAAACACATCAAAAACACTCTTATATCTCTCTTTAATCTCTCTAATCAATCTCTCAAATAATGGAAAACTCACAATCACAACAAGCTTCCACTACTCCCTCCGTTTCTACTAGCAATGCACGAAAAGTTTACACAAATGAAGATGTTGTGAAAATTAAACCAACTAACCGAAAAGGTGATGTTTTGTCTAAGAACTGTTGTAATGCGGTCCAAAATGATACGTCACAAGGTACTATTGGTGCGGATGGTCAAGTTTTTATATATGATAATGATGCGCTTCGACTTGATTTTACGAAGTTTGTCATTCAACAAGCGCTTCCATTCAACCACTTCGACAACGTCAAGCTTACGGAGATCATCAAAAGGAGGCTACAACCGCGGTATCAACATGTAAGTCGTACTACTCTTAGAAGTGATGCTTTTAAATTATGGGAAACGGCTAAAAAAAATATTATTGATGGTTTTCGTGAATATAAATATGGTGTTTCTATAACTACGGATACTTGGACCGCACCATATGGTACGGCAAATTCTTATCTCGCCGTTACGGCTCATTGGTTTAATCCCGAATCTTGGTTATTAATGAAACGAACAATTGCTTTTAAATTATTTGGTTATTCTCATACGGAATCTAATTTAAGAAAAAATTTACATGACACTTTAATTGAATATAATTTAGATGATAAAGTTTTTACGATTTCACTAGATAATGCATCCAATAATACTAGAGCTATGGAATTGTTAAAATTACGTATAAAACCCGTTTTAGATGGTGCTTTTTTTCATTCTCGTTTTGTTGCTCATGTTATAAATTTATCCGTGCAAGCGACATTAAAAATATGTGATAGTTTAAAGATGAAATTTAGGGGTTTATTAACAACTATATATAGTGCGAGCAACGAAAGACAAATGAACTATCACCGTTTTCGTAGACAATGTGGTGAAACACCCCTAGGACCTTGCTTTGATAAAAATACTAGGTGGAATTCTACTTGCATGATGTTTGAAAATATATTACGACAATGTGGAACTTTAACCGCTTTTAATGATATACTTGTTAGTAGAAATAAGTCCGTTTCGATAGACGACCAAGATTAGGATTGACTAAATGATTTAACTATTTTTTTTACAAGTTTTTAAAGAGGCAACAACTATATTATCGGGTGTTTATTACCCAACTAGCTCATTAGTTTTAAAGCAAATTTATGCTATGACGGAAAAATTAGACGAATTAAAAAACTCACCTAGTCAAATGTTTAGAAGAATGGTTAAAGTTATAAAAAAGAAATTTATAAAATATTTTGGTAGTTTACCTTTGGTTTTTACTTGTTCCGCCGCACTTAATCCATGTTTAAATGTTGGAGGCGTAGAACTTTTAATAACAAGAATAATGGAAAATTTAGACTTAACATTTGGGTTAAACGATGACGACCCCGACTATATAAGAACCCAAAATTTTAAATTTAACGATAATTTTAAAAAATTATTTGGAATTTATGCAACAAAATATGGTCAACAACAAAACCCAATTGTTGACTAAATGCGGGCCGGATTATCTCGAATGGCAAGAGACATTAATATAAACCTTTATAATAGTTTATGTGAAGACGCTACAAAGCGTCAACGAACATCGGCCCCAACAAGCGAATTGGACAATATATGGCTACAAACTTTTTAATAACTTTAAGTCCCGAAGAGTTTGCAAACTTTGACATTTTGGCTTGGTGGAAAGAAAGGGAAATCCAATTTCCAATTTTATCCGCTATGGCTCGTGACTTATTAGCGGTCCAAGCTTCGTCGGTAGCTTCCGAATCGGCCTTTTCTACTAACGGTAGAATTATATCGGAAAGAATGTCAAGACTAACCCCCGAATCCGTGAAAGTATGTGTATTTTTTAAAGATTATTTGGACGGAGTAGATAGGATACAACATGAATCATCGTTGGAAGGTCCGATATTACAAGACGTTGAAGAAACTATAGAAAGAGAAGTAGTTGAATTAGGGATATCACCTCCGACTACCAAATTAGATGAAGGTAAGTTTGAAGAATTTGATGTTGAAGACATAGATATAGAAGAGTTTTTGGAAGATTTAATAACTTGAGTATAACGGGTGATGGCAATGCCGAAGCTCGATATACTTGAGTACACTAATATGTTTTCAGGTGATGGTCATGCCGAAGCTCGAAATGTATTAGTATTTATATATTTTTAGTTGTATAATTGTATTGTTTAAATAAAAGTTATTGATAACGCTCATTTTACACATGTTTTAGTTGCGTTATTTCTACGTTTATGCATTATATTTGGTTGTATTTGTGAACATATTATGCTTAAAAGGTGCAAAAGATGTATTTTAGTTCAGGTACGATCAAGTTCAAGGAAAAGGCTAAAAAGATGAAGAAAAGTTGTTAAATCAAGAGCTTATGCACAAACGTAGGATTCTTATCACAATAAAGGCTTTGGAAGGATCGTTAAAGATAAAGAATCAAGATTGCAATGATTTCCAAGTTCAAAAGATCAAGAATTGATGAAATGAATGAGAATTATGTTCAAACCCAAGGCTCATATCTCAAACCCAAGGTTGAAGCTGAATCCCAAACCCAAGGTTCATATCTCAAACCCAAGGTTGAGCAGTCATTCTAAAACCGAAGGTTCAGAGTCCAAACCTGAGGTTCAGCAGACATCCAAACCGCCGGTCCTTGGTCCCGACCGCGGGTTTAGCTACTAAAAGTCATCCAAAGTTGCATTTAAGTGAAGAATTAAGTACCATTACTCCCAAGTCCGATCATCTACTTCCATTAACTCATTTTGCCTTCATTTTATGACACTTTGGGAGCATCTACACAAGGCCTAAGTCTAGGAAATCCTAAGGGGAAATCCTAAATCTCTTGGACCGAAGCTTTGATACCAAGTTGTTACGCCCCAAAAACGACACGATTTTTTTTTTTTTTTTTTTTTTTTACCGAAACTACAATGACCCATCTTATGCGATGAGGGCCCCTAAAGTGCACTATAACCCCTCTTGTGCACTAAGGACCCCTAAAGTGCACTATAGACCCTTTTGTGCACAAAGGACCCCTAAAGTGCACTATAGGCCCTCTTGTGCACTAAGGACCCCTAAAGTGCACTATAGTCACTCTTGTGCACTAAGGACCCCTAAAGTGCACTATAGTCACTCTTGTGCACTAAGGACCCCTAAAGTGCACTATAGCTTCTCAAAATGACCCGTACTCCTTTAAACATAAAACCGACACTTTAGACCTATTTTTCAACATATATAATCCACATTATACTAAAATATATCATATTTGATTTTTTTCCAAATTTCTTGACCCGTTCGACCCAAAATGGGTTACAACAGCCTTGTCCCAAACACTCCTTTTTCTGCATATCCCTTTTTGTACACTTTTTACCCGTTTTCCCGGAAAACGACTTGTATTACTCGAAAAGACACTAAAACTTCCAGGATTTACTAATACATCATTAGGCTCATTTTCATACAAAAACATCTACGGGTTGACCCTCCGGAATAGTACTTTACATTATGACGGGTTATGCATAAAAACGCATTTTAACCCATTTACACTCCAAATCACTCAAGACACTTAATTTACCCACCATACTCAACCAACATCTATATTTTAACCTACTAAACTTGACCCATACACTCATGACCCGTTCACACCCCAAAATGGGTGAGAACCCGCTTCTACCAAACACCCCCTTAAATGTCATATCTACTACACAACTTTTACCCATAACACTTAACCACAACATAACCATTTAAACACATCCATAACTTGACATTTCTATTACTTTGCAAAGTTGTTAGTACAAGGTCTTAACCCGTAGCTTTCCAAAATGGGTAAATATGACAAATTTCCAAACACCACCCAACTACTAACAAATTCATAAACCATGAGACTTCTTGACATTTACATAATCTTGACCTACGACCCAACTTGAACAATGACCATAAATGACAAGAAGACCGTTAAATAACAAAATGACCATATAAGATGAAATATACCCAAAACACGAAAAGACACGTCTGGGGCTTCCAACTTCAATATGCTTGGTCCAAAAGAGTACGGTCTTCTACTATGACTTCTTCTAGCTAGAACTTCTACTACATAATCACTTACATCTTATCCTTACCTTTGCTCGATCCTTCGGTACCTATCAAGAAAACATTACAACTAAACATGTAAGCGAAAACGCTTAGTAAGTACATGGCATAACAAGCTAAACGACATATGATATAAAATCATACATAACCATAACTAGTCTAACCACTAGTTAAGCTAGCGATATAGGGGCACTTACCTCACGCCGACATCGTCGACCTAAACACGATCAACCCGTAAGGTTGAACCTTATCCCATAGTTAGCCCAACGACTAACTAAGCTAAGCCTAGTGATGGATCCATACTAGCTAACGCACCCTATACCCTATCCTTCACCATTATCATGTAAACAACATGATAAAGCTAACACATAAACCATTATCATACCAAAATATGATAAAGCTAACAAAGACATGTTATAACCAATGTACTTACCTTGATTCTTAAGCACAATTACACTAACAATAGCTTCCCCACTTCTTACTTGCTTCCTATAACACAATCATCTCAAAATTAGAGACTAATTAACTAACTAGTCATGAATTATCAACCTTTGATCAATATGATCAAATACTAAACATGAACCCTAATTTCATAATTTTGGGGAAGAACACTTACTTGATGAAAGGATCATAATTGAGGGTTCTCAAGGCTTGATTAATCACTTAACAATGGAAGATTTAAGCTTAATTAGAATCTTGCTCTTCCCTCCTCTTTTCTCTTATAAATCGATCTTCACCAAAAAGGGACCAAGATAGAAAGGCCTGGACTTTTCTAAAATTATCTAGGCAAGTTATTTAATAAAACTACTTAGCTCATATGGCAAAACTAGTCCTTCAAGGTTTCATTCTTTCTAACTTACCACTCATATATTTATTTATCTAACCAATTCATAACACTTATAATATACAATACATATTATTTACATAACTAGTACCTTATCGGGATATGGGTGTAACAATTCTCCCCTCCTTAAAATAAGATTTCGTCCTCGAAATCTACTATTGAAATAAATGAGGATACTCATTCCTCATCTTCTCTTCTAGCTCCCATCTAATGCTTGTACCTTTACGATGTCTCCATTGCACCTTCACTAACGGAATTTCTTTGTTTCGAAGTTGCCTCACTTTCCTTCCTAAGATCGCTTCCGGTTCATCCTTTTGTGAAATCAATTCTGGATCAATTTCTATATCGTCTAACGTGACCACACTAGCCTCATCCGCTAAACATTTCCTCAAGTACGACACATGGAAAGTATTATGAATACCTCTCATTTCTTCGGGCAATTCCAACACATAGGCCACCTCGCCAACACGTTTCAAAATTTTAAACGGCCCTATAAGCCGCAGACTTAATTTCCCTTTGTTTTTAAACCTAAAAACGCCCTTCCACGGAGAAACTTTTAGCATAACCATATCACCTACCTCGAATTCTATTGGCCTTATTCGATTATCGGCATAACTTTTCCACCTATCTTGTGCCGCCTTAAGTCTTGCTCGAATCATCTCAACCTTTTCCGTCGTTGCCAACACTATATCCGTGCTAGCCAATTCCCTCCTTCCCACTTCTTCCCAACATACGGGCGTCCTACACTTTCTACCATAGAGCATCTCATAGGGTGGCATGCCTATACTAGCATGATAACTATTATTGTAGGCGAATTCAACTAGGGGTAAATGGTCGTCCCAATTACCTCCAAAGTCGATCATGCAAGCTCGAAGCATATCTTCTAAAGTTTGAATCGTCCTCTCGCTTTGCCCGTCGGTTTGGGGATGGAAAGCCGTGCTCATATGAAGTTTAGTACCTAACTCTTCTTAAAAATCTTGCCAAAGATTTGAAGTGAAACGCCCGTCTCTATCGGAGACTATAGATATAGGTACCCCATGACGCGCGACTATCTCATTAACATAAACCTTTGCTAACTTATGAACAGGCATATTCTCCCTAATCGGAATAAAATGTGCACTCTTAGTCAAACGATCGACTACTACCCAAATGGTATCATTCTTCTTTTTCGTCTTTGGCAATTTCGTGATGAAGTCCATAGTAATCTTCTCCCACTTCCAAACCGGAATGTCTAAGGGTTGCACTTTTCCATACGGCTTTTGGTGTTCGGCTTTCACCTTCAAACAAGTTAAACATCTTTCCACGTACTTCACACAATCTCTTTTCATACCCGCCCACCAATAGTTTCTTTTCAAATCAAGGTACATTTCCGTAGCTCCCGGATGAATAGAATACTTCGATTTATGGCTTCTTCCATGAGTAATTCTTTAATGTTGCTTCGAAAAGGAATGTAAACCCTTCCATATCGCGTCTTAATCCCTCGACTGTCTTCTTCGAGATGAGGAATGTGAGAAGTGATACGTTCTTTCTCTTGATTCTCTTCTTTTAACGCTTCCTCCTGAGCTAACTTAATTCTGTCGAAAAGATCAGATGTGATAATCATTCTCAAGGAGTGAATCCGTGTAACATCACTTCGGCCCTGACGACTTAGCGCATCCGCTACAACATTCGCCTTACCCGGATGGTAGCGAATTTCACAATCATAATCCTTCAAAAAGTCTAACCACCTACGTTGCCTCATATTCGGATCTTTCTTATCAAGGAAATACTGAAGACTTCTATGGTCGGTGTAAATTATGAACTTCACACCATATAGATAGTGCCTCCAAATCTTCAAGGCAAAGACTACGGCCGCAAATTCAAGATCATGAGTCGGATATTTCTCTTCGTGCTTCTTTAGTTGTCTTGAAGCGTAAGCAATCACTTTACCCCTTTGCATAAGAACACATCCAAGACCGGAATAAGATGCATCACTATAGACCACCATGTCTCCAGTTCCCTCCGGTAATACTAAGATCGGTGCTTCACACAACCTCTTTCGTAAAGTACGGAAGGCTTCTTCTTGCTTCTCGCCCCACACAAAAGGAACATTCTTCTTGGTGAGTTCGGTTAACGAAGATGAAATTTTGGAGAAGTCTTGAATAAACCGTCTATAATAACCCGCGAGTCCTAGAAAACTTCGAATTTCACCCACATTCTTCGGCGCTTGCCAATTCATCACGGCCTCAACCTTTGACGGATCAACTTTAATACCATCGGGATTAATAACATGACCAAGGAACTGAACTTCTTGCAACCAGAATTCGCACTTTGAGAACTTAGCATACAATCTTTCTTTTCTCAACGTTTCAAGAATTTCTCGAAGATGTAGTTCATGTTCTTCCTTGCTCTTAGAATAGATAAGAATATCATCAATGAACACTATAACGAATTTATCCAACATCGGTCTACATACACGGTTCATGAGATCCATGAAAACCGCAGGCGCGTTCGTGAGGCCAAAAGGCATAACCGTAAACTCGTAATGTCCATATCGGGTCCTAAAGGCCGTCTTGGGAATGTCTTCTTCCCGAACCTTCAATTGGTGATAACCCGAACGGAGATCGATCTTTGAAAACCATCGTGCACCTTGAAGTTGATCAAAGAGGTCATCGATTCTTGGTAATGGGTATACATTTTTCACCGTGACTTTGTTCAATTCACGGTAATCAATGCACATCCGCATACTACCGCCTTTCTTTCTAACGAAAAGAATCGGAGCTCCCCATGGTGAGCTACTTGGGCGAATAAAACCCTTGTCAAGTAACTCTTGGAGTTGACTCATCAACTCTTTCATCTCTGAAGGAGCAAGGCGATAAGGAGTTTTGGCGATAGGAGTAGCACCTGGAACAAGATCGATACGGAACTCAACCTGTCTGTCGGGCGGAATACCCGGCAAATCTTCCGAAAATACATCACGGAATTCATTAACAATCGGAACATCGTCGATACTTCTCTTCTCAAAACTCGTATCTACCACGTGTGCCATAAAGGCTAGACAACCACGTGATAGATATTTTCTAGCCTTCATCACGGAACAAAGTTTTAACTCGCCTTCCCTCTTATTACCATAAATCATCATTTCTCGACCACTAGGATTCACAACTCTAACGATCTTTTGTTTGCATAGAATGGCTGATGCGTGGTTTTGCAACCTTACAACAGGTTTTACCTCTCGAGGGATCTCAAGAGGCTTACAACCCCACCAGGCAGTGTACCTGACCGATGTAGTATAGTGTAGTGGTAAGTACGGGGGATTGATCGTTCTCCACAGGGAATAGTGTTAGTTAGGTATGAAAAACTACTCTAATAGGTCTAAGGGTGAGAGAAGATTCTTTTTATGTTTTTATATTTTTTTATGAAAGCAAGTAAAATCTCGGGTTTGAAAGAGTGGGCGGAATTAGTTGCTAATCAACTAACCCAAATAACTACAAATGCAAATAAAATAAAATAACTGAAAATAAAAATGGTGGTAAAACTTATATAGAGAGAAATGTGTTTACTTAGATTTCCTTACTCCCTAACTATCTTTTACCGGTTGATTAGTGTGTATTAGTTGCGTGGATGACGGGTGTATTCCTTAATACCATTCGTGGGGTGGCGTACGTACTTCCCCAACTCTACAAGCTCCTACTTCACTCCTATGTCGAGCCGGCTAGGAAGCTCCTAACATGGGATCACTAGAATTCGCTTGTGCATTAAATACAACCATAAAAACCTTTAGTACGCATTGGTTCATGTTTCTCAAGACGTTCAAGCAAGTTACCGAATAGGAAGTTAGCCAGTTTTCTTAAGCCTAACATAGATAAACAATCATCCAATACAACTAATAACACACTAATAACCAATAATCAATAGCTAGGTTTCATTAGATCTAAGCAAACACAAGATAAATCTAGCCTAGCATGTTAAACAAAAGACAAGAACAAGATAGAATCAAACAACACATAGACATATTGAATGATTAATTGATAACTTATCTTCAATGTAACATGGAAGATCTCAAGGCAAAAAGCCTTGAAAAAGCTGCCAAATTCGTCCTAGGGTTTTCACACACAAAGTTCCCCAATAAGTTCCACACTATTGACAAAAAATTGCAAAACTATATATAGACTTTCATATCTGACGGTGTCACGTTATGGAGTGTGACGCCGTCACCTCGCCGCTTTTAGGGTTCCCGGATGACCTTCTTGACGCCGTCCCTCTTTAGCTCTCCAAAATCCGTTCTGGCCTATCAAGGCTTGACGCCGTCAGATTTAGTTGTGACGCCGTCCCCTTTTAAATTAAGCCGTGACGACCTTGATCATATTAAAGCGGGACGCCGTCAGAATTCCCATGCAAATTTCTCTGGCTTATCATGAGTAAATTTCACATCCACCTTTTCTTGCCAAGCCATGACGCCGTCCAGGGATAATCCTGACGCCGTCAAAGGTAACTTTTAGCATGATTTTGAGACTTTGTCGTTTTCTTCACTTTTATGCTCCAAAAACGTCCAAAATGCTTCATTTTCCAGATTTCTTCTCAAAAGTACCTAAAATGACAAAAGGAACGATTTAGGGCAATATTTGATCAAATAAATACGATTTAGGGCTTAAATGACCCCTTAAAAGCGGTACACTTTTCGCTTCATCAAATACCCTTACACTTGAGATTTGCTTGTCCTCAAGCAAATGCGCTTTTATTCTAATCAAAATACAAGTTAGGGGTCATTTAACACTAATATAAAAGTAATTACAACAAATATTCGTTCCACTTTAATCATAATGAGCACGGAGATTACAAACTAGCACCTCACAAGTAGTGTTTAGATACTCACATCTCTCAAGTGTCATCAAAATAAATCTCATAAATGAAAACGGATAATATCTCTCACTACCTGTCATAGCAAATAGATTACCATAGGCTTGGGAAAGGATCAAAAACCTCCTCCACTAGGCGTAAGCACCTAAGATAAACTATCAAAGAGGTCTTTTAAACGGGTTATAACGTTAGGTGTAGGGAAAAGGAAAACACGGTTTTGTTGGATAAAGGATATTTTACTGGTGGCGAGTTAAAGATCTTGATCAATTACATGTACTATACAATGTTGCTAAGCCAAGACTCGACTCGATTTAAGCTAATGAAAGAAAATAACAAAAACATAAAACAAACATAAAATGAAACGGGATGGTAGTCCGTATGTTTTTTCTACTTTTTTCTTTTTCTCATTTTTTTGTATTTTTCTTGATTTTTTCGATTTTTTTTTTTTTTTTTTTTTTTTTTTTTTTTTTTTTGCATACACTTTTGCCCTACCATCCAAAATAATACATCATAGGGGCATTGCATCCCCTTACACTTGAATTTTTACATAACTTTACAAATAACTATTCTAATGACTCGAATTAAGATAATTGAAAAACTTGGAGTACTTTTTAAAAATATTTAGCACATATGGGGGTAATAAATGATGTTCTTCCCCATTACTCCATTACACTAGTACTTTACCCATGAGTCCCAATCGTCCCAAAACAATATGTACAAAGATATGACTCGACTTAGCAACCATGTAATCAATTAGATAATTAACTTGGGTTTAAAAAAATGTTGTCACAATAATGCACTAAAAATGAGTGCATACAAGGTAGGCTAAGGCGATTTGGGTGTATATTTTAGTGGGGTGTAACAAATTCTTCCTTTAAGTAAAATGCTTAAAGGTCGAAACGAAAAGATAGGCTCTGAGGGGTGTACTAGGGGTATCGTGTACTAAAAATGAGTACAACGCAAAGGGTGTGGGAGAATTACTTGACCAATGTAGCCAAAGTAATTATAACAAAAACACAAGTGTAAAACAATGGGTTAATCCTAATGCCTCTTATCATGTAGTAAATCTAACTACACGAATGTAGTCTCACTTGTGGCCTCGGAATGGTCCTAACGCAAGTTCTAGAATCTAAGTGCTACCGGTACACACATCATAGCATAAATGCTTTTCCTACCAATTCTAGGGGCGAACCTCACATATTTGGGGGTGGAAAATTTTTTAGTGGTACGGTTTTTGTGCTAGTCATATAACTCCTATCCGTGAGACGCTCATTAAGATCAAAGTTTCACTCCTAAATGTTGTAAAAAATTTTAAATTTGGCACTAAAATTACCCTAACAGGTATTTATCTCAGTTTTATTACACATCTTCTATTAAACAAACAAAAATCAAGCGTAATAGCATTCTCTAATCGTACTTTTACCCCCCTTACACTTAAGATGAACATTGTCCCCAATGTTCAAATAACAAGATGTAAAAGCATAAAGTAAAAGAATGAAATCAAATACTCCCCTGATTCGCTCGGTGGATAATGAAATAACATGGTTAGATCTTCTTCCAAGGTAATGTTGAAGCTCCATGACTAATGCATCGCCATAAGTTTGATCCAACAAACATTTCCTTGTCCAAAATAACCTGTTAAGCCTGAGAAAACAAACACGAAAACCTGCATAACATCGGCGGGATAAACTCTATATATAAGGATATAATGCTTGTGGAATGATAATTTTGCAGATTCCTGGAGATTATAAGTTATAGATTTAATAAAAACTTTTTATGAAAACATAACTTTCAAAAAAATTTCAGAAAATTAAACCTGACGCCGTCAGGTTGTAAATCCTGACGCCGTCAGAAATGATCTGACAGAATTCTCATGTTAAGTTTCCGGAAAAATTTTGGAAAAACCTATACCTTACTTCCTGGAAATCCTGCAAAACATCATTATGACTCGATACAAGCATTTGACTCAAACAAATACTAATATGTATGTTAATTTATTATTATTACGATTCATGTTCATTTGTGTTCTAATAAACCGATTTGGATTTCCCTTACACTTAACTTTTGCAAAATACCTTTATATGTAGTTAAGACGAAGTTAAAAACAAGATAAAGCATTTTCACAATTTAGTTTTGAACATGAATCAATAATAATAAAAATTAAACATACATACGGAAACAAATAAAATCAAACAAACAAATAAATAAACACACAAAGCAAATAAAGCTTGGGTTGCCTCCCAAGAAGCGCTTTTCTTTATTAACGAGTCTTGTAGCTTGACTCAAAGTCCTTCTACCCTATGTAAGTGAGTTCGTCATCGAGGACGTCTTTAGGGTTAAGCTTGGATTGAAGTTTCCTATTGGTCCGCTTAGTACAATATATCTTTTCAAACTTCTCTCCATCCGGGTCATACAATGTCATCTTAATATGCCATGACCCATCTCCATCTTTGGGTGGTTTGTCCCAATCCCACTTATGATCATCGTCCTCACAAGTCCACTTATTCATCCTTAGGTTAATTGGCAAAACTCCTAGGAAATCAATCATCCTCCTAAAAACTAGAGGGTCTTCAAACGGATCCAATTCGGTGTCCCTAGCCAAGAGTTGCTCTACCGTATGTGTTCGGTTAACAAAGTCCTCTTCTAGGTAAAATGGGCGTTGGGGTCCTATGAAGCCTCTATCTATCCAAGGTCCATATCTAGATGGTCTCTTATTTAATTCTAACAAATGGGGTGTTGGTTCATCACTAGTATCATAGGCATGTTTCTTCACATCATAGACTGACCAAGTATCACCTTCTCCTACCGCTATCTTAGATTCCTTACAATCAATCATAGCACTAGCAGTTGCCAAAAATCCTCTACCTATCAACAAGGGGCATGTAGGATCGCTAACCATATCAAGGACGTGGAAATCGGCTAAAATGGTTAGTTTTCCAATGTGTACTAAAACGTCCTTAACTACTCCAACCGGGTAAGCAACACTTCCATCCGCTAAGCCTATTATTACCTCGGTTTCTTCAAGTTTCCCAAGTTTTAGAGAGGTGTAGAGAGGTAACGGAAGTAAGTTAAGGCTTGATCCAAGATCGGCTAATGTGTCATAAGCCTCCGAATTACCGATCTTGCAAGGTAGAACAAATAAGCCCGGATCATCTAACTTCTTAGGTAGTTTGTTTTGAACGAAGGCGGTCCCTTTTTCGCCTAACTTGAGCTTCTTCTCATCCAACACATCAACAACCGGACTTTCAAGGTGGAGCTCCTTGAATTCTTCGTCAAGGTTTTGAGTGGGAGGTGTTTCAACTATGACATGGGTTTGTTTGAAACACGTGCTCATGGAATTGACCGAATAATATTGTGGACAAGAACTAGGGGACGAAACCGATGAAATAGCGTTGACGTTTAGTTTCGGGTTCTTGACCGTGTTGCTAGGGAGTGCTCCCATTTCTCGGTCATTGAGGGCTTTCAACAAGGTGTCAATCTTATTGGTCATCTCGCTTTGTTTTTGTTTGAAATCGGCTTCAAACTTGGCTAAACGAGCTTCTTGAGATGCCATAAATTGAGACATCAATCCTTCAAAGTTATTGGTACTACCATTGCCGGAAGGATTGTTGTTGAAAGTACGGTTCGAGTTGGAACCGCTTGATTGGAAACGATTAGGTGGGTTGGAAGAATTGGTTTGTTGTGCGTTTTGGTTTTGTTTCCACCTAAGGTTCGGGTGATTTTTCCATGAGGGGTTGTATGAATCACCGTAGGGGTTTGGCTCGGGTTTGAAAGTGTACCACTTGTCTCCCGCTCCGTCGGTACGCGAGGATGCGTAGTCCACAAAAGCTTGTTCGGGGAGTTCCATGCAATCACGAGTGTCGTGGGGACCACTACATAATTCACATGAAGAAGTGATTTTGTTCACTTGGCTTGAAGGTTTAGGAGCCTCGTAGGATTTCATGAGAAACTTGACTTGGTCTTCAAGTTCTATGATCCTACGGTCAGAAGTGCTTGAATTGTTCGAAGGCAAAGATATTGCCTTGACCGTTTTATTCAAATCACGGGGATCACTCCAACTTTCGTTGTCATAAAGAGCAAGATCTTCTAGGAGAGCCCATGATTGTTCCGCACTTAGATCACGTAGCTTGCCACCGGCCGATTGGTCAATGGTTTGCCTCGTGGAGAGATTGATATGGTCATAGAAGATTTGGACTTGGAGCCAAAGTTCTATGCCATGGTGAGGGA
Source organism: Artemisia tridentata subsp. tridentata (assembly GCA_021014915.2). NCBI lineage: Eukaryota > Viridiplantae > Streptophyta > Magnoliopsida > Asterales > Asteraceae > Artemisia > Artemisia tridentata. The sequence continues at coordinate 19,157,569 of CP139509.1, forward strand.
CTTTTTGGAGTAAGTCCTTGAATCGAGTCCATGCCTCGTAGAGGGTTTCGCCTTGACGTTGTTGGAACATCAAGATATCATTCCTTAGCTTGGTAGTTCTTCCCGGTGGGAAAAACTGAGCAAGGAAACGAGTGGTGAGATCATCCCAAGAGGTGATGGATCCTGCGGGTTGACGCTCTAGCCATTGACTAGCTTGGTCCCGCAGAGAGAATTGAAAGAGACGCAGTCGGGTCGTCTCTCGAGTGGCAACATCAAGGTCTATAGAATCAACGATTTTGAGAAAGTCCTTGAGATGTTGGTTAGGATCTTCAGAACGAAGTCCATGGAATGCGCATCCGCTTTGCACCAACCGGATGGTGTCGGATCGCAAGGGAGTGACATTGGCTCCTTGAGTGAGCTCAATAGTGTTTCGATAGCCATGGTGGCTAGGACGGGAGTACTCTACTAAAGTACGGGCTCTAGGAGGTGGTGGTTGTTGTGGTGGGTTGTTGGGATTAAGGATATTACCATCTTCCATGATGTCGAATGGTAATGGTTACGAACAAAGAAACAAAGAAAAAAGATAGACTAAAGAAAACCTAGAAAAATAAAATAAAAATCTCACTAGAAAGGAATCTAGTGAGTAGACCTAATAAAAATAAAATTTCAACCTAAGCAATAACTACTCCCCGGCAGCGGCGCCAAAAACTTGATGCGTGGTTTTGCAACCTTACAACAGGTTTTACCTCTCGAGGGATCTCAAGAGGCTTAAAACCCCACCAGGCAGTGTACCTGACCGATGTAGTATAGTGTAGTGGTAAGTACGGGGGATTGATCGTTCTCCACAGGGAATAGTGTTCGTTAGGTATGAAAAACTACTCTAATAGGTCTTAGGGTGAGAGAAGATTCTTTTTATGTTTTTATATTTTTTTATGAAAGCAAGTAAAATCTCGGGTTTGAAAGAGTGGGCGGAATTAGTTGCTAATCAACTAACCCAAATAACTACAAATGCAAATAAAATAAAATAACTGAAAATAAAAATGGTGGTAAAACTTATATAGAGAGAAATGTGTTTACTTAGATTTCCTTACTCCCTAACTATCTTTTACCGGTTGATTAGTGTGTATTAGTTGCGTGGATGACGGGTGTATTCCTTAATACCATTCGTGGGGTGGCGTACGTACTTCCCCAACTCTACAAGCTCCTACTTCACTCCTATGTCGAGCCGGCTAGGAAGCTCCTAACATGGGATCACTAGAATTCGCTTGTGCATTAAATACAACCATAAAAACCTTTAGTACGCATTGGTTCATGTTTCTCAAGACGTTCAAGCAAGTTACCGAATAGGAAGTTAGCCAGTTTTCTTAAGCCTAACATAGATAAACAATCATCCAATACAACTAATAACACACTAATAACCAATAATCAATAGCTAGGTTTCATTAGATCTAAGCAAACACAAGATAAATCTAGCCTAGCATGTTAAACAAAAGACAAGAACAAGATAGAATCAAACAACACATAGACATATTGAATGATTAATTGATAACTTATCTTTAATGTAACATGGAAGATCTCAAGGCAAAAAGCCTTGAAAAAGCTGCCAAATTCGTCTTAGGGTTTTCACACACAAAGTTCCCCAATAAGTTCCACACTAATGACAAAAAATTGCAAAACTATATATAGACTTTCAGATCTGACGGCGTCACGTTATGGAGTGTGACGCCGTCACCTCGCCGCTTTTAGGGTTCCCGGATGACCTTCTTGACGCCGTCCCTCTTTAGCTCTCCAAAATCCGTTCTGGCTTATCAAGGCTTGACGCCGTCAGATTTAGGTGTGACGCCGTCCCTCTTTAAATTAAGCCGTGACGACCTTGATCATATTAAAGCGTGACGCCGTCAGAATTCCCATGCAAATTTCTCTGGCTTATCATGAGTAAATTTCACATCCACCTTTTCTTGCCAAGCCATGACGCCGTCCAGGGATAATCCTGACGCCGTCAAAGGTAACTTTTAGCATGATTTTGAGACTTTGTCGTTTTCTTCACTTTTATGCTCCAAAAACGTCCAAAATGCTTCCTTTTCCAGATTTCTTCTCAAAAGTACCTAAAATGACAAAAGGAACGATTTAGGGCAATATTTGATCAAATAAATACGATTTAGGGCTTAAATGACCCCTTAAAAGCGGTACACTTTTCGCTTCATCAATGGCGGCATTGTGTTTGCTAAGCCAATCCATGCCAACAATAATATCAAACTCTCCAAGCATTATAGGGATTAAATCGATCCTAAAAACATTCTCATCGATCTCTATTTCTACATCACGATACACATTTGACACTACCACAACTTTACTATCGGCGATTTCAACTTCTACAGGTATTGGAAGCTTATCTAACGGGGTGGACAATTCTTTACTAAAGTTATAAGATACAAAGGACACGCTTGCACCAGAGTCATACAAAACACGAGCGGGTTTAGAATTAACGAGAATTATACCTGTGACAACATCTGAACCCGACTTCGCTTCTTCGGCACTCATCTGATAAACACGAGCTGTTGGCCTCGGAACCTCAATCTTTTCTCCTTTAATCGGTTTAAACGACTTCGCTTGCTTAGGATTGGACTTAGGACATTCACTTACCTTATGTCCTTCTTCGTTGCACCCATAACATATTATCAAAGGTTTGGTGCAATCCTTGCTAATATGGCTAGTATCCCCACATTTATAACATCCCTTCATCCCGGATTTACATTCTCCCACATGGTTCTTACCGCACCTATTACACTTAGGAGGTAACTTCCCCGTGTTGTCCTTCCTTGTGAAATCGAACCTGCCTCGCTTACTAAATGTTGATGGATGATCTTGCTTTCTTTTTAAGTCCTTCTTCTCTTTGCCTTTCATTCTATCCAAGTCTGCTTCACGAGTACGTGCCCTGCTTAGAAGATCCTCCATGTCGGCGCACTTGAAAGGTGACACTATCGTACGAATTTCATCCTTGAGCATCCTTTGAAATTTATCAACTTTAAGCCTTTCGTTGTTAAGATACTCCGGGCAATATTGTACCATGTCACAAAACTTTCCCCACAACTCATTCACCGATTCATCAGTTTGCACAAGGGAATGGAAAGCTTCTCTTATTTTATCAATTTCCTCCGCGGGAGCATACTCTTTCATGAACACTTCCTTAAATTGATCCCACGTGCACGATTCTCTCCATGCACTACCTTTCTCGTTTGCCTTGCCTTCCCACCATACTTTAGCACGTTCACGAAGGTAATTAGTAGCAAAGTTCACCTTATCCTCTTCCACACAACGAATCGTACGAAAAGCCCCTTCTATATCAGTAATCCACCTAGAACTCTTTAACGGATCGAGAGTCCCCGTAAATGTGGGTGGAGCACAAGCAGTGAAGTCACGATAAGTGGATTTCTCCTTCCCAACACCGGGTCTGGCATTCGAGTCATTCACTAATTCCCCACTCTTCTTAAGCTTCTCAATCTCCTCTTGAAATATCTTTTGCAAATTCTCGGTTGTTTTGTCGACATAATAGGGCATAACTTTCTCAATAGCCCTTCCTACCCTATCAGTCACCAAAACGTCCAATTCTTTCAACTCATCTTTCGTAAAACTTTTAGGGTTAAGATTTTCCGGTAGTGGTATTGACTTGACACTACTAGAATTTCCCTCATCATTTGAATCATCATCATCATGGCGGGAGGAGGTCGTCCTTAACACCTCCTTATTTCTAATAGCCGCCATCTTTTCTACTAAACTGAAATTTAACAATTCACACTATTAAACAAAATCATATACATAATCGATGCATGGATGACATATCTATCCTTATACTAAACACCCTAGAGTTTATCATCCATGTATAGTCTAAATGATTTCAATCTCACATATGTGTCATATTTTTATCACTACGGTGGCCAGGCGTAGTCATAAAAATACTTAACATATGTGTTCCCGAAATCACCCAAACAATACACAAATAACAAACACCGATACTAAACGCATCTACACAAGGCCTAAGTCTAGGAAATCCTAAGGGGAAATCCTAAATCTCTTAGACCGAAGCTTTGATACCAAGTTGTTACGCCCCAAAAACGACACGATTTTTTTTTTTTTTTTTTTTTTTTTTTTTACCGAAACCGACCGAAACTACAATGACCCATCTTATGCGCTGAGGGCCCCTAAAGTGCACTATAACCCCTCTTGTGCACTAAGGACCCCTAAAGTGCACTATAGACCCTTTTGTGCACTAAGGACCCCTAAAGTGCACTATAGGCCCTCTTGTGCACTAAGGACCCCTAAAGTGCACTATAGTCACTCTTGTGCACTAAGGACCCCTAAAGTGCACTATAGTCACTCTTGTGCACTAAGGACCCCTAAAGTGCACTATAGCTTCTCAAAATGACCCGTACTCCTTTAAACATAAAACCGACACTTTAGACCTATTTTTCAACATATATAATCCACATTATACTAAAATATATCATATTTGATTTTTTTCCAAATTTCTTGACCCGTTCGACCCAAAATGGGTTACAACAGCCTTGTCCCAAACACTCCTTTTTCTGCATATCCCTTTTTGTACACTTTTTACCCGTTTTCCGGAAAACGACTTGTATTACTCGAAAAGACACTAAAACTTCCAGGATTTACTAATACATCATTAGGCTCATTTTCATACAAAAACATCTACGGGTTGACCCTCCGGAATAGTACTTTACATTATGACGGGTTATGCATAAAAACGCATTTTAACCCATTTACACTCCAAATCACTCAAGACACTTAATTTACCCACCATACTCAACCAACATCTATATTTTAACCTACTAAACTTGACCCATACACTCATGACCCGTTCACACCCCAAAATGGGTGAGAACCCGCTTCTACCAAACAACCCCTTAAATGCCATATCTACTACACAACTTTTACCCATAACACTTAACCACAACATAACCATTTAAACACATACATAACTTGACATTTCTATTACTTTGCAAAGTTGTTAGTACAAGGTCTTAACCCGTAGCTTTCCAAAATGGGTAAATATGACAAATTTCCAAACACCACCCAACTACTAACAAATTCATAAACCATGAGACTTCTTGACATTTACATAATCTTGAACTACGACCCAACTTGAACAATTACCATAAATGACAAGAAGACCGTTAAATAACAAAATGACCATATAAGATGAAATATACCCAAAACACGAAAAGACACGTCTGGGGCTTCCAACTTCAATATGCTTGGTCCAAAAGAGTACGGTCTTCTACTATGACTTCTTCTAGCTAGAACTTCTACTACATAATCACTTACATCTTATCCTTACCTTTGCTCGATCCTTCGGTACCTATCAAGAAAACATTACAACTAAACATGTAAGCGAAAACGCTTAGTAAGTACATGGCATAACAAGCTAAACGACATATGATATAAAATCATACATAACCATAACTAGTCTAACCACTAGTTAAGCTAGCGATATAGGGGCACTTACCTCACGCCGACATCGTCGACCTAAACACGATCAACCCGTAAGGTTGAACCTTATCTCATAGTTAGCCCAACGACTAACTAAGCTAAGCCTAGTGATGGATCCATACTAGCTAACGCACCCTATACCCTATCCTTCACCATTATCATGTAAACAACATGATAAAGCTAACACATAAACCATTATCATACCAAAATATGATAAAGCTAACAAAGACATGTTATAACCAATGTACTTACCTTGATTCTTAAGCACAATTACACTAACAATAGCTTCCCCACTTCTTACTTGCTTCCTATAACACAATCATCTCAAAATTAGAGACTAATTAACTAACTAGTCATGAATTATCAACCTTTGATCAATATGATCAAATACTAAACATGAACCCTAATTTCATAATTTTGGGGAAGAACACGTACTTGATGAAAGGATCACAATTGAGGGTTCTCAAGGCTTGATTAATCACTTAACAATGGAAGATTTAAGCTTAATTAGAATCTTGCTCTTCCCTCCTCTTTTCTCTTATAAACCGATCTTCACCAAAAAGGGACCAAGATAGAAAGGCATGGACTTTTCTAAAATTATCTAGGCAAGTTATTTAATAAAACTACTTAGCTCATATGGCAAAACTAGTCCTTCAAGGTTTCATTCTTTCTAACTTACCACTCATATATTTATTTATCTAACCAATTCATAACACTTATAATATACAATACATATTATTTACATAACTAGTACCTTATCGGGATATGGGTGTAACACCTAATTCTTGTAATCATCATTACAACTGTTGTAAGACTTTTTAATCATGTTTTCAAGTGATAAATTTCTTGTGGTTATTTCTTTGTTTGCCATCAGTGGCTAAGTGCCTTGTGCACTTGCCTAGATGATGTTGGTTACATGACTTTTGGTTGATTATGACTCAATGGTTCTATGATAAACGAAAAGCTAATACTAAGAACGAATTGTGCTATTAAGAGTTTTCTCCACCAAAGAGTTATCTAGTTTGGTTAATTACTAATAGTGTAATGGGTTGAAAAAGACATTGTTAGTCAATTAGTTGTAAACCTTTGTCTATAAGGGTGTTACCTTATGTATTGACCATTTCATAAGTAACTTGGTTAAACTTGGAAAACTAAAATAGTGTGGTTGTCAATTGCTTGTGAAACGAAAGCGAATCGAGTAATTAAGTTGTGTTAGTCTTGGATTGATCAAATCTTAAATATTGTTTTTGTCATCTTAAAATCTTGACGAGGATTGAAAGTGTTTGAAACAATAGAGTTAGTATACCCACTAATCGAATTAGAACACCATCTAATTTGTTGATCATAATCAAATGGAACCTTTGTCATCATCATGTCAAGAGAATTGTGCAAAACTAGTCTAGGCAAGTGTAGTCTTTAATTTATTGAATTCACATCATCATTATTTGCTTGCTATTAGAATCGTTTAACAAGATTGATATTATATTCGAAACTCACATCCCAAAAACTAAACAAATCCCTGTGAACGACCTCGGCTTACCATTTCACCTCTTACTACACACGGACGAGTATACTTGCTCGTATGTGTTTCGTTTGAATTATTGGTAGATCGTGTTATAAATTTAAAACTTGCACTCGAAACGGGCACATCAGTTATGATAGTATTTTTTTAGTATGTTTCTGGTGCAAATAAAAAGTTATCATTGTATTTGTTTAGTATGTTTCCGGTGTATTGTTTAATTAAATGTTTGATAATTAACAAGTTTATTAAATAAATGTTCGAACTTGTATGTAAAATTCCGAAGAAAAAAAAAACGAACCGGTAAATAACCGATAAAAAAACTGAATCCGAACATTTATAACCGAAAAAAACCGAACCGGTAAAAAACCGATTCCAAAAATTTATAACCGAAAAAAACCGATTCCGAACATTTATAACCGAAAAAAACCGATTTTAAAAAACTGAAAAAACCGAAACCGGTTTTTTTATAACCGGTTTTAACCGATTTATTTGCACCTCTACTACATACTCACCCGGTTTTGCACCCAATTCTCATATCGTTGGTATGGAAAGAATCAAAGAAATGTATCACCAATTATCTCACTACTAAAATTATACATGCTACACCATGATAGATATACATCACACGTGAAAAACGTTTTTTAATTCTGGATATTGATTTGAAACCAGAAGCGTACGTGTATTAACACTTTATAGGTTTGAGTTAAGATACCCGCTAGAGAAATTAATTAAGATATGGATAACACAATTTTAACCTTACAATCAAAGCAACTTGGCTTAGCTTCGGGTTATATACTTATACTCAAGAAATAAAAGACAAGACATTCCATAAGGACAAGCAAAAAGAGAGTCTGAATCCGTAATATATAGAAGTCTAAACAAGCTGTTAGACCCGTTTCCCGGGTATTGGGACCCCACCCTAGATGAAATGTATAAAGGCCTTATGTGATTGGTTAGTCAACAAATGTGGTGTTTTAGTCAAACCCGATAGTCAAAATATGACTAAAGTGGTTATGTTAAATATGATGTGTAATTAAAAGGGCCTAAGTTGCCAAGTGTTATATATGTTATAAGTTAGTTTGTGGCCAAATTAGAAGGAATAAAACTTGAGGGGCCATTCTTGCCTTTGACCCAAATTTGTACCTAACTAGTTATATCTAGTTTTATCTAGATAATTCTCTCATTATTGAGAGAAGTCTTGGAGGTCCGGTTTTAGAGGGAAAAGGGAGGGAACCATGAAGATGATGATCAAGTATTGATGGAGGTTTATGTTCTACTTCAAGAGTTAAGTCTAGCAATGATTCCTTCCACAAGTAAGTATCTCTAGTTGATGTTAGTGAAGTTATTGAATTATAGATTAAGTGGGTTTTCATCATATGATCAAGATATGATCATATGATGATATGGGTTAGAAGATGATTATGTTTTGATGGGTTTGATAACCCTTGTTTATGTATTTGAGTATTATGTGATTAGGTTTTGATTATTGAATGATGATGATGATCGATGATGATGATGATGATGGAAGCTTGTGTTGATGATGATGTTCTTGTTGTTATGTAGCTTGGTTTGAGGTAAGTAAAATGATGATAGCATATGTTATATGAAATTCCATCATTATGTGTTATGTATGTTTATGGTTAGAAAGATAGCTTGTGTTATGCCTATGTGATGTCAAGATATGGCTTATGTGAAGATTGGATGCTAGGAGATAAGTTGATGTTATGTTCTAGTGATTATGTGAAGTAAGTGGTTTATGTATATGATGCATTATGTGGATTGAAGTATAATGGTATGTTATGGTCGTTTTACTTACTAAGCGTTATCGCTTACGGTTTAGTTGTCTAACCGTTTTGTAGGTGCTTATGCTATGGCTTGGATGTAAGGATATATGGACTAAGGCATGGTTATGCAATGTGGGTAGTTTTGGTAAGAATCTAGGAGCTTAGGTAGAATACCGAGCTCTTGTGTATAAGTTTGTACCCCCGTTGGTCTTTTATGAGTAAACAAGCGTTAGATTGTATGTCAAGTGTTTTGTAATGAATTGGAAGTCATTTGGTATGTTAAAGTATGTTTTATGTGTTTATGGTTTAAGTTAAGGGGTGTTTGGATTAGTGTCCATTTGTACCCATTTTGGAGTCAAACGGGTCAAATGTTATTGGAACATGTTTGATATGTTAAATGAATGATTTCTAGAAGATTTGGTGTAAAACGGAAGTGGTATAAGTAGTTTGATGTCATGAAATGGGTCAAAATGGGTTTTTAGTGGTGAAAACTGCAGATTTGTTCTTGATGGCCTTCTTGACGGCGTCCCCTTTTAATCGTCCAAAAACCTTCTGGGCCGTCAAGGTCTGACGGCGTCACCATTTTCTTGACGGCGTCACAGTTTGTTGGGCAGTTTTCGAAAAATCATATCTTTTAATCCGTAAGTCGAAATGGGTCGTATGACCTATCGTTTTGAAGCTAATGGAATGTAGTTTCATTTAAAAATAGTCTCAAGGTCTGAAAGTTTATAGATTTTCGTCAGTGGTCAAAAGAGTAACCAGATGTCTGTTTTAATTCAAGTTTTTCCGCGTAAAAGTTTCAGTTTTTAGTCTAAGCGGGCACGGGGTGTTACAAATTGGTATCAGAGCTTCGGTTTAAGTGAATTAGGTTTCCACTATAGGGTGCCTAGTCTTAAACCACTCGTAGAAGCTTGAACTTAAAGTATTAGTTGCGCGGAAATTAGTTGCTAAGTGTTAGGCGGATTATGATCTATGCTAGTTGAGCCTTTTGATGATTAGTGATGTATGCTTGTTATAGTGTTGATGAGTATGAGATGCAAGTCCATGGGGACTTGAGATGTCTAGATTATTAGTTGGCCGAGCACCTCGGTTGGTGCCGGCGTTGATTTTGTGATTATGTGATGTAAGTTCGTGGAGGACTTGAAATGTTTATATGATTAGATAGCTGTACACCTTGGTTGGTGTCGTGGATTGTATTGCGATATGTGGATGTATAGTAGAGCCATGGTGATGGCATGCGAGTAAAAATGCTATGTGGTATTAGAGATGGGTTAGCAAGTGAATTAAGGTTTATGATTCCTTAGTTATAAGGTTGGCTATTATTTGCGGTTAGTTAGAAGGTCGATGCCTAGACATTGCTTGGTTATGCAATGTGATATATGAGCCATAGACTTTATGTTTTGATTTATGTTATGAATGTTTTAACACTTGTTGGATAAGTGTTAAGCGTTATGATATGAGTTCATATATGATGTTAAGTGTTGTTGTTTATATGATGATAAGTCTATGGTAGTTAATTATATGTGTAAGCTTTATGTGATGTGCTTGAGAGCACGTTTGTATAGAAGTGCATGAGTGGCGATAGATGCATTAGAATGCGTGTTAGGTGTTGACCTAGTTGTGGTCGGTAAAGCTAAAAGAGAAAACATTGATATGTGAAAAGAGTTAAGAAGCATGCTAATAATCTGAAAAAGCATAAATGTTTTAAAAAATAATAATAATAAGGAAGAAGCGAATAGCGAAGTATGTTTATAGCTTGAATGCTTAAAAGACGTATTGAGTCTAATTATGATTTTTGTTTTGAAATAATCGAATAGATGCTTGAAGGCATGAAATCTTTATATGAGTAACTAAAATAAGAAAGTTAAAGTGTAAAGTTAAGATGTGATAAAATTACATTGCCTATAAAACATGATAATTAAAATGTGTTAGTAATAAATGAGTAGAAGCGATGAATGAGATATAGATCGTGCTAGAAGTCATAAGTGACTTGAAGTGTACTAGAAAGAATTGTAAAACATGAATATGATCATGTCAATATATATATCGAAATATGTATGATGAGATTTGCGAAAGTGTTATAGAATAAACCTATGTAAGGTTTATATATGTGTGAGTTAAGTAGACTAAATAAGCGATTGTATGAGTTGAAAATATGGTCAACAGGGTTGACGGGTATTAGTAAGAGTATGTTGTAAGAATTAGGGATCGTCCCAAAAGTAATGCTTCACATCTTTGAAGAATTTGTTCTTTTGTTGGGACGACATCCCTTTCACAACAAAGTTTCCCGCATGGTAGTTTGCAAAATCGGCAAACCATGGGGTACTAGAATCACCACGAAAAGATACCACGTTAAGTGTCTCGAGGGGAAATGTTTCATTTATTTCCTTTTTCTTGAGCACACTTTGATGGGGATTTTCTAATCGGGACAGATGATCAGCAGCGAGGTTCTCGGCTCCTTTTTTATCACGGATAATGATATCAAATTCTTGGAGGAGGAGAACCCAATGGAGCAATCTCGGCTTTGCATCTTGTTTTGCAAAGAGATATTTGAGAGCCGAGTGGTCCGTATACACTATGCTTTTAGACAAGATCAAGTATGGCCGGAATTTTTCAAAAGCATACACCATGGCTAATAATTCTTTTTCCGTTGTGGTATAATGAGCTTGAGCCTCGGTCATAATTTTGCTTGCATAGTGTATAGGCTGAAAATGTTTTGTTTTTCGTTGCCCCAAGACCGCACCTATGGCAAAATCACTTGCATCGCACATAAGCTCAAAAGGTAGGTCCCAATCGGGGGCAACTAAGATCGGTGCTTCAGTAAGCTTTTTCTTAAGAGTTTGAAAAGCTTCAATGCACTCTTTGGAGAAGATGAACGGAGTTTCCTTTTCAAGGAGACGGGTCATCGGCCGGGCGATTTTTGAAAAATCTTGAATGAATCTACGATAGAACCCGGCGTGACCAAGAAAACTCCGAATGCCTTTGACGGTAGTGGGATGAGGAAGCTTAGCAATAACATCAACTTTAGCTTTATCGACCTCAATCCCGCTCTTAGAAATTTTATGGCCGAGGACAATGCCCTCTTTGACCATGAAATGACTTTTCTCCCAATTTAGACAAAGATTTGTGTCTTCACAACGTTTAAGCATATTGTCCAAATGGGAGAGACATGTGGTGAAAGAATCCCCAAAGACCGAGAAATCATCCATAAAGACCTCCATAGTTTTTTCGATCATATCGTGAAAAATGGCCATCATACACCTTTGGAATGTGCCCGGAGCATTACATAAGCCAAAAGGCATGCGTCGGTAAGGGCACGTGAATGTGGTCTTTTCTTGATCTTGCGGATCAATGGGAATTTGGAAGTAACCCGAGAAACCGTCAAGGAAACAATAGTACTCGTTTCCCGCTAGTCTTTCGAGCATTTGGTCCATGAAGGGTAAAGGAAAGTGGTCTTTACGGGTGGCGTCATTCAACTTTCGATAGTCAATGCACACACGCCATCCCGTTACCAATCGAGTAGGAATCAACTCGTTTTCATCATTTTCAATAACAGTTATGCCACCCTTTTTAGGCACACAATGAACGGGGCTCACCCAAGGACTATCCGAGATAGGGTAAATCAAGCCGGCATCAAGGAGTTTAAGAACCTCCTTTTTGATAACCTCGTGGATTTTTGGATTAACCCTTCTTTGATGTTGAACCGCTGGTTTAAAGTCATCTTCCATTAAAATCTTGTGAGTACAAAATTCCGGGTTAACACCCTTAATGTCGGAAAGTTTCCAAGCGATGGCTCGCTTGTGTGACTTTAAAACCTTTATGAGAGCGGTTTTCTCCTCATCATTTAAATCTTTAGCAATAATGACGGGTAATTTATCGGTACCCTCCAAAAATGCATATTCAAGATGAGGCAGTAAGTCCTTAAGTTCGACCTCCGGAGGATCATCAGAATTTTCAACAGATTTGATTTCCTCATTATGAAGTTCTTTCGGCGGGAGAGACGATGGATCATCATTAAGCAACTTCTCAATGAGAAAAATGTCTCCCGCCGGGTCGAATATACCATCATCAATTCCAGATTGAATTGAATCACAAGATAGGCAAGCCTCAATCTCTTCCAAAATGAAGTCACCTCCCTCAAACGGAGTGAGAGAGGGGGAAGAGAGAGCAATGGTAGGATCAGATGAAGTGGGATTGCCACTTAGCACTTCTTGAAAGTATTCCTCGCATGTAGAATCAAGGATATCAATTTGGTTAATTGACTCGCTTTTATGCTCGAGAAGATCTTTTGAAGTGCTTTCTATATTAATGACCAATTTTTCATCTCCTACTCTTAGAGTCATTTCACCTTCGTAGACATCGATTAATGCACGAGCCGTTTTCAAGAATGGTCTTCCTAAAATAAGGGGGACACGGGGATCGGCATCAAAATCGACTACTACGAAGTCAGCAGGAAAATGGAACTTGCCAACCTTCACGAAGACATCTTCGGCAATACCTTTTGGAATAGTAACCGATCGGTTTGCAAGCTCGAGAGTCATTCGTGTAGAAGTAAGCTCCGGAAGAGAAAGATTTTTCCAAACTGAAAGAGGCATTAGATTGATGCTTGCGCCGAGATCGGCCAAGGCTAAGCATTCATCTAGCTTTTGGAAATCACAAGGGATGAGAAATTTGTCGGGGTCTCCTAGTTTTTCGGGCAACTTTTTAAGGATAACCGCCGAACAATTCTCATTCAATGGAGTCTTTGTTAATTCCAACAATTTTTCCTTATTGCTAAGGAGACTCTTGAATGTAGAAGCAAACTTAGGCATGTAGAGAAGAGCATCCGCAAAACTAATATCGAAGTGTAACTTTTGAAAGATTTCAAGAAACTTCGTCATTTGACTATTAGTTTTGTCACGGAGCTTCTGATCATTAAGCCTCGAAGGATAAGGAATTGAAGGCTTAAGATTTGTCTTCGGAACATCGGGTTCCGGAATTGGAGATTGGGCGACCGGAGGTTGGACGTGTGCGGTACTTTGTGGGCTTGTATTTTGCACTTTGTCCTTTGTCACCTCGGTATCTCGATTCACTTCCCCGGTGGAGGGGGCATAGGAGTCGAGGGTCCATCAATTGTCTTACCACTACGAGTGGTAATAGCTTTCAACTCACCCTTCGGGTTAGGAATGGTATTTCCTGGAAGACCTCCCGAAGTTGAAGCTTGATTCATTTGGTTCATGAGGCTAGCAAACATGTTCTCAATTTTATTTTGAGATTGATCAATTTTGTGATTTGTATTCTTAAGTTCACTTTTAAGCTCTTGAGCTTGTTTTGACATTGAGGTTTGAAAATCATTTTTTAAAGTGGTGATTTGATTTTGCATTGACCTCATGTTAGCCTCATTTGACTTGATGTAGTTGGAAAGTTCATTTGAGGGAGCCACGGGGGCTTGGTAATTAGAAGTTTGAAAGCCTTTATTGAAATTACCCCCTTGGTTTGGATATTGATTTACCGGGGCTTGAAATTGGTTTCGAACGTCTTGCCCTCTCGGTTGATTTTGGTTGAATCTATTTGGATTGTTGGGTTGAGAAAATCCGGGTGGTCCACTTTGATTACTAACACGATAGTTCGGGTCAACTTGAGGACGGTATTGGTTACCTCCTTGGTTGTAAGCCCCGGCTACCGCATTAATCTCAAATCGATTACCATCGGTGGCAGTACAATTGTAGTATGCATAAGGGCCACCACAAGTGACACAAGTTTCTTCCACCGATTTTACTTGAGTGGGTGAAGAAGTTTGTGGGGAAGAAATTTTCTTTTGCTTGGAAAGAACCAAGGCTTGAATAGCATCCGTGAGTTTTTTGATCTTAGCATCGGTGCTAGAAGTACTCACGTGAGATGGAGAAGAAGTGGAGGCACTAACTTGAGAAACAACCGGTTTGCTTCGTGTAGTGCGGACCTTGGACTTATTCTCAATGATGGCTAAAGCGTCCTTCGGAGTTCGATTCAAGAGATTGCCACCGGCGGCGGCATTAAGAGAATCTTGGTCCGTTTGGTTCAAACCATTATAGAAGGTATCGAGTTGATGTAACTCAGAGAAACCGTGGTGTGGACATTTGCGAAGTAGTTCTTTGAAACGATCCCACGCTTCACTAAAGGATTCATCAAATTTTTGAGTGAATTTGGTGATTTCATTTTTAAGGCTTGTGGTTTTAGACGGGGGAAAGAATTCGTTCACAAATTTCGACACTAAATCTTCCCATGTTTCAATAGAACGAGGGGGTTGTTTTTGAGCCAAATTCGGGCTGCCCCCTCGAGAGAAAAAGGAAAAAGAAGAAGTTTGATAGCTTCTTGAGGAACATTTCGGTATTTGATGGTAGAGGTGATCTTGTTAAACCATCGAATTTGGGAATGAGGATCGTCCCTCTCAAATCCGAAATATTGACTTGAAGTCACTAAGGATAGCAACCCCGTTTTAAGCTCAAAGCTATCGGCAACGATTTCCGGAACAACGATAGCATCTCCGTAACCCTCGGTGGGTGCTTGGAGAAGCTCAGACATGGTGCGTTCATCCGCCATTGTGACAATGGGAGGAACGGGAATAGCACGAATCTCGGGTTCGACTATTGAGGCGGAATGCCTACGATTACGTCTTCTCGGAGTATGCACGAGTTCACGTAAAGGACTTGTTGACGGAGAAGAACGAGTGCGCATGCACTAATAAAACAATTCAATTAAAACAAGACCGAAGCAAAACACAAGTGAACTTAAACCAATAATCAACAAGCGTACGGTAGCTCTTCAAAAGATAAACGCACAAAGGAGCGGTAGAGAAGAATGGATCTCTATTCGGGGCGAAGTTCGTTGGATCGCCCCTCCTTATACCCCTCTTATAGTTTATTTATCAATCAAAGGTGAGCCGATATTCGCAAGTGATACAAAGGCAAGTTTTAATCTTTCGTTTGGGAACTTATTATGATAATACTCCAAGTTGAGGAATATTATATTGAGATTGCGTTTATCTTTTATTTTAACACAAGAAAACGAGAAATGTTTTTGCATTTTTGTTTTTATATGATAATATATATACAAAAGAAAAGAAAAATATTTTTGTTTTTTATGGGGTTTATGAAAAACGGGAACTTCACAAGGAAGGATCTCAAGTCACTAATCGTTAAAACCTTTAACAATATTGTCGCAACACAACCTCCTCGGCAGCAGCGCCAAAATATTTTATCCGTGCTAAAGTATATATAAATAATATCAAACGGATATGCGTGATACAAGGGAAATGACAAATCAACCTTTTAGGAAAAAGGTTAACTTTCAAAACCCGTGAATACTATATGTGTGATACCGGGCAAGTGATTACCCGGGTCGTGTCCCAGCGAGGTGTGAATCGAGGATTTTATTTTTGGTTTCGAGTTAAAGTGCTTGATGATTAGATTTTTATTTTTTTGTGTTTTTACTATTCTAATGAGATATGGAAAACAAAGTTATAAATAAAACACAAATTAATTAAACTAGAAACGCGAGTCGGGAATTATATACACGAGCCTAAAACTAGAATCTATTAAAAACTAATCCTACACGAGCAAATTTATTTTTCCTAGGATCTAAATGACAAAAGAAAATTTTGGGAAAAAAGATTTACATTTTTTAGACTTTTTAATTATTTATTACAAATTAAAATCTATTTAAACTAAATTAAATTATAAAAAATACTAAACTATAAAGGAAAAATCTGGAAATTTTTACAAAAGTGCTTAATGATAAGCAGTACGTAGGAAAATTAAAATGGAGCACCCAGCTTATTCGGATAAGCTGTAACAGGCTTAAAAGATGTAATAACCTAAAAAGGACAACAATGGTTATATATTAAATGGTGTAAGATTTAACCGAAAAAGACCCAAGGGCGGATGGTTTGTGTGTGGTGTGTTGTGTGTTTAAACGAGAGGTCAGGGGTTCGAACCCCTTTTTGCACAAATTTATTTTTATTTTCTTTTTGGATTTTTCTTTTATAAAACACAATAAGCACAGACAAAAAGCAACTTTTAATAAAGCTACTTATTTTAAAAGTGACCAAACAGCTCAGAATAAGCTTTTGGATTCAGCTCAGTGAGCTTTTTAAGCTAATATAAGCAAAGGGCAATGAAAAATGACTTATAGCTAAACTAATAAGCTAAATGAAAATGTGAAATAAGCTAAAGACACAAATAAGCTAAGAATGAAAATAAAGCTAACTAAATAATCCACAATTAAGCAGTTGAGCTCAAAAACTCAATAAGCTCAAAAAAAATAAAAAAAATAAAAAAAGGCTTAAGACTGATGCTATTGAAGAACAGCCTCAAAAGGCAACTTAGTGCTTAGAAATAAGCACTTTAATGGCTTCCATAGTGCACAAATCTAGCAATCTTAAAAGCTTATCAACCAAGGGACACAAAGGTTCCAAACTTGGACCTTTAAGACCTTATTATCTGCTAGAAATAAGCTAAGAAAGTAGCTTATCTAACTCAACATATACTGAGGTACAAGCATGAACAGGGCAAAAAGGTCACTTTTCAAGGCATCAAAAAGCTATGTTAAGCCAATGGGAAAAAATCATAAAACATCCTAACAAATAGAATAGCAAGCCAAGTTTATTGGTGCTAAATTACAGATTATTCTAACTTATAGCTAACAAATTAAAAATGCACAAATGAGGGCTGAAAATAGAAAAACTAAAAATGCTGTCTGCAAGGCTGCATATCAGTCAAGGCAAGTTTTTTTTTTTTTTTTTTTTTTTTTTTTTTTTTTTTTCAAGCCATTATCCTAAATGCCACAAGAATAGCCTTAAACAGCTTATTGCATAAATAAGCTATTTAGATCAGTTATGAAGCCTAAGGTTTCCACAGTGAACACTAAACCTCAAAACCTTTCAATTTAGCTTAAAATTCCAATCAAACACCTTATATCAAAGATTTCAAGCAAGATCAAAACTTCTCAATTGGAATTTGAACAGTGACACCTCAGATTGACCCATTTTGACTAAATGCCAAACGGCCCTTTAGTGCACTGATTTTTGAATTTTCACTACAATCAAGCAATTTAAACCATGATTCTGATTTAACTCTATTAGACTAACTTAATTAACCATTGATGAACAATTTTCTAATGAGAATAAGCCCAGAATAAGCTGTGCCTTATTTTGACTAATTTAGGCCTTTTTTTAAGGATTTTAAAGAAAACTGACAATAAACTAATACTAACTATCAAATAAACATCAAGTATCAACAATAAGGGAAAATAAGCAAATAAGAACCAAACAACGAGTAGATAAGCACATGAATAGTGAATAAGCTAAAATAAGGTTTTTTCTTAAAATGACCCTTGCTCAATCAGGGCAAAATGGCTCGAGGAGATACTCTACAAAGCTCTTGCTTGTTGGAAACAAGCTAGTAAACCCATGGGACCATCCATTTTAGCCCATCATCCATAAGTGCTTATTTTGACCCATCTTTGACTTTTCTTGTCTTTTTTGGTTTTTTATGTTTAAGATAGATTTAAACTATCATAAGCTTTCAACAAGCTTTAGAAAACTTATGTGAGCTTATGAAAATAGAAGAGAATCCTTTTCAAATGCCAACTAACTCAATATTGATTAACAGTGGACTTTTAAAATTTAAATTTTCATTAACTTAGAAAATGAGTAGAATGTGGAGGAGATGAATAACAACTGAACTTAAACAACCCTAAATTGACTACTGAAAACTTGAATTGCTACTAAATAAGAACTTGAATAAAAATACGACTAACTAAAAATTATACATGCCTATTGAGGCTTACAATGCACCTATTTATACTAATCTTTAGCTGGGATATTCCTCTTGTGCATCTCTGAACACTTTTGGACCCTTGGATTGGCTCGAAATGATCTCAGCCCTTAAAACAGGTTTTTGGCGCCAAAACTGGTGTTCGTGGGATTTTAAGAAGGACGACTTCACGTGAATGTTTTACTTGGGAAAAGCTTATTGGAGGAGGGGGAAGGTGGAGTGTGTAGGTGAAGAAGTAGGGTGAGGGGGGAGGGTGGCTTGTCAGGAAAAGCATGGTGGTTTTCTGGTTTTGGCGGGCAATTAGTTTTAGGGAAGGTGGGTTTGACTGAGGTCAACTGTTTGGTTAGCTAAAATAAAAAGGTCGGGTTATTTGGTTTTTAGGATTGGCCTTTGTTATTTGTTGGGCTGGGTTAAGGATTGGGATAAAATTGGGTTGGTTAGTTTAGGATTAGATTTAGGTTTAGGTTTAACTTTAGGGACTAGTTTTACCATTTCTCAAAATCCAAGGACTAAGGCTGCTAAAATCTTAAAATTATTTCCAAGGGCCTTTTGTGTCATTTTGGTATTTTTGGAGATTGACTTTGACTTTGACTTTTACTTTGACTTTTGTCTTCACTTGATCAAATGCACATTTGTTTTCGAGTCGATCCAAAAATGTCCGTTTTCGCTCCGTTTTCAATCCTTTGTAACTGAAACACATAAAAACACAAACCAATGATATCTGCAGTATAATTTGATATATTTGGTTGTTTTTAGTATTTTTATAGTCTAAAATGGGTGTAAAATGATGAGTATTTACACATTCATCAACATACAATAGAACTTGACAATAAATAAATATCGCACCATAAAATTTGATAGCTATTACATATTTTGCGGATAAAAATATAAACACCACATATATTTTAAATGGGACATTTCGAGACATTTGATTTCAAAACTTGTAAACACTATGTAAAAATGTATACATATAGCATGAAAATATATAAAACAGAAGGACATCGATTTTAATATTGACACTTAATTATATACGAACAAATGATTAAAATCAGGAATCATAAATTAGCTAAATGATTTTTATAACTTATAATTTGAAACGTTTATGTCAAAACTTATATAAGTCAAGTAAACGAGAACGATTATTTTTCTTTTAAAATTTATTAAAACAACATTTTCTCAAACACAAGTTATACTCACCATATATTAGTAAAATCTTTTTCAACTTCACTTTTCCGCAAAGACCGCATGTATATATGTACGAAAACATATATATACACATGTACTTTCTTTTAAATGCCAACCATCCTACATATCGTTCACATTGACATCCCATTGTTGTTATCCTTCGTGCGTATCTTTCCGATCATTGTTAATTCAAAGAATCACTATTACTATTCTTTTGTACGTTCGTACACTCCGATGAGCCAATAACTTTAAATGTTAAAAACATGGTTTTAACTTAAATGATGCCACACCAACAACACCAACATGAACTTTTAAAAAACAATTGAAATTCTCAATCTTGAATTGTGAACTAAAACAAACCTTACTAATCTAGGTCGCATTTCGGTACTACACTCCGTTTGAATTACTTTGTTATCTGACTGCAACTTAACAAGGTGAGTTTATAGCCCCACTCTATTTAAACTTGTTTTACTATTGGGGTGAGAAACATGAAAAACTCTTTTATGGACCAAACTATTGTCTATACTATTACGTGGATTAGCCTAAGCCCTATTTTGTCCCAATTTGTCCAAACTCATGTACCGTCAATTCATGCAGGGAAGCGCGAATGTTATATATAGATCTATTTGGAGTGACGTCCCCGTTCGAGTTGACCGGATAGGCAAACGAACATATACCATATCGAAACCACAAGTGTCTGAGATACACACTTGTCGGGCCCTGATATTTAACATGCTTCTAGAGCATGCACACATGTTATAGCTTCGGTTACATGAACTTAGTACTAGCGTAATAGACTGTATTTTTATATAACATTGCATGGGTTGTAATATTCATATACCAAACTCATGGTCCAAAACCGTTGATTTTTACTGCTTATTGATAAACATATGAACTCACCAGATTTTTGCTGACTTTTAGCATGTTTTTCTCAGGTGTTTGAGCTGTATGAATGTAAAAAGCAAAACCGAAAAAGAATTGCTGGCCGACATAGCAGAGACATTCGATAACCTCCGGAGGATTGATGCGCGTGCTGTGTCGTTGCGGTTTAGCAGTATTAATGCCTACTCAAGTTTTAAATTTATATTTAGCCGACTTATCAATAACACACACACTTAACGAGCAGTGTACCCGGTCAGTATGAATATAATGGTAAGTAGAGTGTCGATCACTAAGAGTGGAACGTATTATCTAGTTATTCTAATCAGTATTTTAATATCTTAAGTTAGCTATACAACCTAATCTAACGCAAGGGGGGTTCAGCCTGAGAGACTGGCACGGTTTGGTTATGATTAAATAGTAAACTAAACTAATGAGCACGAATCAGCGATTAGCACACACGTACACAGATAGATACTTGAGAAAATAAGAAGACCTGTCCTGATAATTAAGTAGCTTGTCACTTGTTTTATTGCTAGTTTTATATGAAGTGTATATAATTAACCCTTTCTCGTTGGCTCTAATCTTATCGGCGAGTAAACCCTTAATGATCACTAATGTCTATCCCACTATCCTAGAATATTGAGCATTTGTGATGCCCACGTTTCGTATACGCTAGAATAGATAGGCGAGGAAGGGGCATGGCGACCCAAGCAATGCTCAGCTAGACACAGAGGTTATCAATGCACTAATAAAAGTCACCAAAGACATCAACATATAAACTTTAATTAATGGGAAAGCAATTTTAAGGGGTGGACATGATATTCCGTAGTCACATGACATCAGCCCATCAATCCTGATGAATTAAAGTGTACTAATACAATAAAACAAAACTACTTAATGAATTGAATATATGCAGGACCTTCTTACAGCTCTTGTATCTTCGTTCAGGATGTGTCTTGTGCTGCTAATACGTCTGAATTCGTCTCCTAGGGTTCTTCTGTCTTCGGTCTCTAAAGTCTAGTGTCTCGAAATTCGTATGGCCTTGGGGTATTTATAGTTTCTGTCTGAGGGTTAGATGCGGCGCATAGGATAAGTAGATGCGGCGCAATGACTTAACTTCGCGTGGGGTCCAAGATTAATATATTCAGGAATATTCGTACACCGCCTTAAGATGCGGCGTAACTCCATTTCTCTATGCGGCGCATGTCCTTTGCTGTCTTGGATTGTAACTTGTGAAATCTTGATAGTGATACGCCGTATGTAAGAAGTATGTTGCGGCGTATCTGGAGCAGAATGATCTTGATCTTGTACATTTCAGTAGACTCTTAACATCTTGCTTGTTTTGCTCCATAATTAGTCCAAAATCGCCAAGTTTCACATAATACTTGTTTTTACCTGAGAATTACAAAAGTAAACATTAACGTATCAATTCTCATATATAATATAATAAAACAAGTCAAATAAATAGGATAAGTGATGATAATAAAATGTACTTATTTGAGTTCATCAAATATCCCCCCACTTGAACTTTACTTGTCCCCAAGTAAACCTTAGAATAAATCTTATGAAAATGTATCCTAAAAGATATTAGGATTTATTTTTATATTTATGCATGTATTCGTTTTTTCATAATTGCACAACCAAACACTTAACGAATTAGAAATAAAATAAAATATTTTGATAAAAGCAAATCTAATCGTTTAACTGTCCAGTCGTGACGAATATTCTATCATAAGCTTGGCAAGTATACGCATCTCCCCACTAAAGCCAAGGAATAACAAGTCTAAAGCGGTAAAAAGGGTTTGTTGGTTTAAGGGTTAATCATTCTTCTTAATCTCTATCGATCTCACATTCCAGAAAAGGCGACAAAATCACAAATACATGATCGAATCCACGACCACGATACTTGCAATTGCTCAAATCCTTAACTCGAATGGGCTAAAGATAGGACCAAGTAATCTTTACCAATAATATTATATCAAAAAGGGCGACAAAATCATAAATACATAGCCGAATCCACGACTACGATACTTAAGATTGCTCAAATCCCTAATCTCAAAAAATCAAAGGTTTGGATAAAGAATGATGTAGGGTATGGATAATATTTGGGATACAAATTGGTGTAAAATGAAAAATAAACAAAACAGATAAATTAAAATCCTAAGTGTGGTTAATCACTTTCCCAACCATCCCATGAATAAGACTCATATCATTGGATAACTCACGCTTTAACACTTGAAACACACGCTTTAGGTAGACACGAATTATACTCAACAAGATCTCAATCAAAGAATATCCTTAGTTGGCGTTCCCATAACGGCCAACTCGCATTCAATCCATATAATATACAACAAATAGTGGTGATATCGCCCACTTAATACAAAACTTTACATAAGTTGGTTAAAACGAACTTCCAACTTTTCCTTTTTCTTTTTCTTTTCTATTTTTTTCGATTTTTTTTTTTTTTTTTTTTTTTTGAACATCAACATATGTCTAAAATTTCACAACTTTTCTATCACTATGTTTCCGGATAATTTTTCCATACTCTTCATACTTTCAGAAATAACTGTAATAGCGAAAGTAGCAAACACACGAAAAATAAACTCAAAGTTATACAATATTTACTTTCATACCAATTGCATTGTGCAATTTCCCGACCTAACCAAAGATAATGAATTACGCACGCGAACACAGGTAATGTAAGGAAACACACTTTGCCTAAAGCAATTAACCAACCACGGATTTTAATCTACAGGGTAGGCTAAGGTGTAAGGGTGTAACGAAACATTATAATAAAGGTGTAAGAAACGAAAGGAATGGCTCTGAGTGTTTTTCTAGGGGTATCTTACTCTAAAAGTGAGAGTAACAAAAGGGTTTATACGGGGGTTAACTAACCAATGTAGTTAGTTAATATCACATAACATATGAAGGCTATTTGGGTGTAATCCTAGAAATTTACCAATTTAGACAAGTCATTCCAATTATATAGATAATACTTATTATGGTGGTCTCGAATAGTATATAAGCCAAGTTCTAAAGTTTACAAGTCACCGGCACACTCATAGATTTGTGAATTTTTAAAAGTTCACAATTTTTGGAAATAATGTTATGTGTGCAGCTATGTAATTTAGACTTTAAACAAAAACATGCTAAAATTTTTAAATTTTGATATATTAAGCGCATTTTAAGCATATTTTGCAAAAGTTTAGGACAAGTAAGTGTTCTAATTCTCCAATCCCCCCACTTAAGTTAAACAACGTCCTCGTTGTTTGTATCAAAGATTAAAAACTGGAAAATAAAAGAATTATAACAGAAAAACTCCCCTGAGATTTGCTTGGTATGATCCTCCATTATTTGTGTAAGAGCAAAAATAAACTTTCTTGTGGATTAGAACGTTTAAGCTTCATAGATGATGTATCCACAGAAATGCAGGAATCTATAATACCATTAAGACTTTAACACACCTGAGTTAAGAAGGTTCAAACTTGCATAATACATTAGTAGTTAGTAAAAATAAAACTTAAAAAATAAAATGAAAATCATCAGGTCAGTCAATACGCCGTATCTTATGGAAGAAGATACGCCGTATCGAGCCTGGAATAAATACGAATCAGAATAGAAGATGTGTCGCATCCTTAACCAGGGATGCGCCGCATTAAAATACTGACAGAAAGTTTTAAAGTCAAAAATAAAAATGCAGAAAATTAAATAAGATATGACCAGTGCAGGCGATGCGTCGCATCTTAGGATTGAGATGCGCCGCATCTTCTACAGGTCTGACAGACTCGACACAGAACAGAATATAAAAATTCTCCGGGTTGTCTCCCGGTCAGCACTTGTCTTTATTCCAGAGTCTTCAAGTTAGACTCACGTTCAGCTCCTTATTTTGTTCTTGTTACGTGCCATCCTTCTTCTTTCATCCGAAAGATGTTCCCGTATAGCTCCGCAACATTTTCTTCCGTACGACTTAATCTAATATATTTTTTTGTCTTCGTCGCGACATATTCCTCATCAGGTCCCAAAGAGTATTTGATGACTTTAATTTTTTCAGAAATTATCATGGGTGGGTTACTATAAGTGATCCCAAGTAGTCGACATTTTCTCTTGATGAATTCTTCTTCGTCTTTATCAACAAACTTGAAATAAGGATCCTTATTCAAATAGTCATCAAGTTCATCAATCAACTCTCCTTGCGACTCATCGTTATTATCATAGGGATCATAATTAACCACGTTAAAGGATTGATAATAATCTTGAATCTCATCCCACTCTCTTTTCAATTCCCATTGCAAGCGTCGACTAAGCTTTGTGTAATCATCAAATTGTCCATGCACCCATTTCCAGAAAGTAGTATTCGATGCTCCCTTAAGTTCTTTTAAGTATTTGATTCTACCTCTTTCTTGTAAAGCCTCTGCTTTATGAGGGCAGTCTTCAACTTTTTCATACCAATCATCGTCTTCAAAGTATACATCGTTTCCAACCCGTTTCATTCCAATTATACTTCCCCCATTGCAGGTTCCATCATTCTTCCAATCACAGGTTGACCATTCACTACTTCCATCCTTGAAATGGAAAGGTTTACAAGTGTGATTAATATGCTCAAATTCCCATGGTTTATCCCAAACCCATGGTATTTGGTCATTCCATTCGTAGTACCAGGTGTTTTTGAACTCATCATAAGTTTTGAATCCTGGTAGATCTCCAGTTAGCACATCAGCATCGATTTGAAGAAGGTAATTAAATTCTTTGAATTGTTTGCACAAAGGTGTATCATAATTGAACACATCAATGTCTATGCTGAACAATTCTTCAATGCCTTCCCTGATCGTAGAATCTCCATGTGATGATCCATCGTTGCTTTCTACTTCCTCATCTTCCCCTCTCATCCAATATACCCATAACACATCTTTAGTAGCACGGTCCATGATCTTATGGTTATTGAACTTACTAGCTAACCAATTTGAAAAATCAACATTGTTAGGATCGTTGTTAACGTCAAAGCTAGTGTTACCAATCATGTTCCTTCTTATCTCCATGAACTCATTAAATTGTTCTTTAAAACTTCATGTCAACCATGAGGTCACAATCCGTTTGACTTCATTCATAGGAGCAAATTTGGGATCGCCGTATATAAGTTCAAGCCACTCTTCTAAAGAGATATCCATCAACCTTACCAACTTTCCATGAAATAGTATCTCCGATTCAGCATACATTCTTTCGTTATCCAGATAGCTTTTATCTAATCCCCAATACTGTTCGGAATAAGGCATATAAGAAGTTTGTATAGGTCGGACTTCATAGCTTTTGTTGCTCGATTTGTTGACTGCATTTGCTGAGTTCATGTATTCAATTTGGAATTTCCCATCTTTTTCTTCGATAGTAGTCCAAGTTAAGCCTTTAGATTCAATGATGGGCCATAAGAGTAACAATTCATCTTCAGTGTAGCTCATTAGTAAACCATAAGATAATATCTCATCTTCAATATTGCATAAGCGTTTGAATTCCTTATAAGTAGCTTCAAGAGGGGTCTCCCAAGAGAATAAATCGGCATCAATCATGAGCACATTGAAGTTGACATCCTCATAAACTTCCACTTCGAATGAATTCGAAAGCAAGAGTTCCTTTTCCAATTCTGAGCTTTTAGTAATGCTTAATGCTTGGAACTTGCTCAAGCTAACTTCATAGTCATCACACTCCTCATCACTTTTTAGAATTAACGGCTTTTTGGTGCGGGACTTTTCATTGTGCTTATCATCCATAAGTTCCTTAGTAAGATATCCGTTCACTGACATGTCTTCCATAGCAAAACATGTCATCATAGGTAAAATCGTCAGTAGGATTTGTTCGCTAGAAGATAAATTAATGAATTTAGAAACGGATATAAAGAATAAAAATAACTGATATCTGCAGATGATGCGCCGTATCCAGAAAGTGGATACGCCGTATCTTATTACGTTAAAATTTAATCAGACTTTTATTCAGAAAGCAGATACGCCGCTTATGAATTAGAATGCGCCGTATCAGTTTTAATTTATCAAAAATCGTTTATATTTATTAAAATTAAATGCGTCGTATTAACAAAAGCTAATGCGCCGTATTTTCGTTACGTTTCAAAATACAAGATTTTTGATTCAGAAGATGCGCCGTATCGATTGAAATCGATGCGTCGTATCTGTTTAAAAATTCGAAAACTGTTTTCAATTTAAATAGACAATACGCCGTATCTGTTAAAACAGATGCGTCGTATGGCGTTAGGGTTTAGAAAAATTTCTTATTAAAAACATAATATGCCGTATCTTGGGGAAAAGATGCGTCGTACTCGAATTTATTAAACGCGTTGTATTTTATAAAAATTAAACGCAATACGCCGTATCTGTGAAAACAGATGCGCCGTATCGTTTGTATCAGCTCAGTACAACGATAGCAGAATGCAGAAAAATACAGAAAAACAAAAAACTAAAATAAAAATAAACAAAAAGAAACAAAAATTAAAGAAAATAAAAACACACAAAAACAGAAAATATGCAAATAATATAATGAATGCAATCTAACTAATATATAACAGGGTTAGTGGTTAGAATCTAAAAATTAAAAAGAAAAAAAAACCTAATTAAAATACTAATCAAATTAACAGATAATAACAACTCACTCCCCAGCAGCGGCGCCAAAAACTTGATGCACGTGATGTGTCGTTGCGGTTTAGCAATATTAATGCCTACTCAAGTTTTAAATTTATATTTAGCCGACTTATCAATAACACACACACTTAACGAGCAGTGTACCCGGTCAGTATGAATATAATGGTAAGTAGAGTGTCGATCACTAAGAGTGGAACGTATTATCTAGTTATTCTAATCAGTATTTTAATATCTTAAGTTAGCTATACAACCTAATCTAACGCAAGGGGGGTTCAGCCTGAGATACTGGCACGGTTTGGTTATGATTAAATAGTAAACTAAACTAATGAGCACGAATTAGCGATTAGCACACACGTACACAGATAGATACTTGAGACAATAAAAAGACCTGTCCTGATAATTAAGTAGCTTGTCACTTGTTTTATTGCTAGTTTTATATGAAGTGTATATAATTAACCCTTTCTCGTTGGCTCTAATCTTATCGGCGAGCAAACCCTTAATGATCACTTATGTCTATCCCACTATCCTAGAATATTGAGCATTTGTGATGCCCACGTTTCGTATACGCTAGAATGATAGGCGAGGAAAGGGCATGGCAACCCAAGCAATGCTCAGCTAGACACAGAGGTTATCAATGCACTAATAAAGGTCACCAAAGACATCAACATATAAACTTTAATTAGTGGGAAAACAATTTTAAGGGGTGGACATGATATTCCGTAGTCACATGACATCAGCCCATCAATCCTGATGAATTAAAGTGTACTAATACAATAAAACAAAACTACTTAATGAATTGAATACATGCAGGACCTTCTTACAGCTCTTGTATCTTCGTTCAGGATGTGTCTTGTGCTGCTAATACGTCTGAATTCGTCTCCTAGGGTTCTTCTGTCTTCGGTCTCTAAAGTCTAGTGTCTCGAAATTCGTCTGGCCTTGGGGTATTTATAGTTTCTGTCTGAGGGTTAGATGCGGCGCATAGGATAAGTAGATGCGGCGCATTGACTTAACTTCGCGTGGGGTCCAAGATTAATATATTCAGGAATATTCGTACACCGCCTTAAGATGCGGCGTAACTCCATTTCTCTATGTGGCGCATGTCCTTTGCTGTCTTGGATTGTAACTTGTGAAATCTTGATAGTGATACGCCGTATGTAAGAAGTATGTTGCGGCGTATCTGGAGCAGAATGATCTTGATCTTGTACATTTCAGTAGACTCTTAACATCTTGCTTGTTTTGCTCCATAATTAGTCCAAAATCACCAAGTTTCACATAATACTTGTTTTTACCTGAGAATTACAAAAGTAAACATTAACGTATCAATTCTCATATATAATATAATAAAACAAGTCAAATAAATAGGATAAGTGATGATAATAAAATGTACTTATTTGAGTTCATCAAGGATCAATATGAAGTTGAACCTGAAGAAATGTTCTTTCGGGGTAGAAGAGGGAAGGTTTCTTGGGTACATGGTAACGTCCGAGGGGATTAGGGCAAATCCGAAGAAAACTAGAGCCGTTGCGGACATGCAGTCTCCGAAATCGCTGAAAGAAATGCAGAGTTTAAGTGGTAAGCTGGCAGCTCTGAACAGTTTCTTGTCCAAGTCGGCAGAAAGAGCGCTTCCGTTCTTCGACACATTGAAAAATATCACTTGTACGTGTACCTAGCAGCATCAAAGGGGGCAATGAGTGGGGTACTCTTGGTAGAAAAGGGGGGAAGCAAATCCCGGTACATTACGTTAGCCGAACGTTGCATGAAGCCGAACAGAATTACCCTCCGGTAGAGAAGTTAGCTCTGGCTCTGCTGCACTTATCGAGGAGACTTAGGAGATATTTTGAGGCCCATCCAATAAAAGTCATCACTGATCAACCCATCAAGCAAATACTGAACAAGGCGGAAGCATCCGGGAGACTGGCTAAATACACCGTGGAGTTAGGAGCTTACAACATCACTTATGTACCCCGGAACGCAATCAGAGGACAAGTCCTCGCGGACTTTATAACGGAAATACCCTTGGTCACATCCGATCAGATTGTGAAGGAGGGTGGCAAGGACATATGTAATATCTCCAGCCAGGAGTAATGGGTGTTGTATACCGATGGAGCATCCAGCAAGTCAGGCGCCG
Organism: Artemisia tridentata subsp. tridentata; assembly: GCA_021014915.2. Lineage (NCBI taxonomy): Eukaryota > Viridiplantae > Streptophyta > Magnoliopsida > Asterales > Asteraceae > Artemisia > Artemisia tridentata. The sequence continues at coordinate 19,186,986 of CP139509.1, forward strand.
GAGCAGGTTTGGTGTTGATTAGCCCAGATCAAACAGAATACACCTACGCCATCCGGTTGAACTTTAAAAGCACCAACAATGAAGCCGAATACGAAGCCTTGCTGGCAAGATTGAGAGTCGCCCGAAAAATGAAGATCCAGGTGTTGGAAGTCAGAGTGGACTCCAATCTAGTAGCAAGTCAGATCAATGGGGAGTTCGAAGCATCCAAGGATAGCATGACACAATACCTAGCCAAAGCCAAAGAGTATGTTGCATGCTTTGATCAGTTTAAAATCCGGAACATCCCAAGAACGCAAAACCAAAAAGCAGATATACTCAGTAAGCTAGCATCCATGGCTTTCGACCACCTGACAAAGGAAACCTTAGTGGAAGTTTTAGAGAAACCGTCAAAGGAAGAAGAGGTGGTTGGCGCCATTGTTGAGGAAGAGGAGGAAAACTGGATGACCCCAATCATTCGGTGTAAGCAAGAGGGCGTTTGGCCAGAAGATCAAAACGAGGCTCGGATTCTCCGAATGATAATAAACCAGCATACTCTAGTGGATGATGTGCTTTTCAAAAAATCCTATTTGGGCCCAATGTTGAGGTGTGTCGGACCGCTACAGGCCAACTACATCATTCGGGAAGTGCATGAAGGAGCGTGTGGGATGCACTCAGGGCCGCGATCCGTCATGGCAAAACTAATGCGGCAAGGATATTATTGGCCGACCATGCACCGGGATGCCAGGGAAATAATTCAGAAATGTGATCCTTTTTAGATACATGCGCCCATTCCAAGGCTCCCAAAAACCGTGATGACCTCAATAATGTCCCCGTGGCCCTTCTATCAATGGGGATGTGTTAGGCCACCTGCCGGAAGCTCCGGGGAAGATAAAGTTTGTTATCGTGGCCATTGACTATTTCCCCAAGTGGATAGAAGCCAAGCCATTAGCTCGCACGACTGGAAAAGAAGTCAAAAAGTTTGTCTGGGAGAACATAGTATGTAAGTTCGGATTGCCAAGGATAATTGTCACGGACAACGGGAGCAATTTCATTCACGACCCTTTCAAAAGCTGGTGTGAGCACTTGAATATAACCCAGATAAACACTGTCGTAGCCCATACTCAAGCCAACGGATTAGTAGAAAGGGCGAACAAGAGTCTGATGAAGGGGTTCAAGTCCAGGCTCGGCAGGGAAAGGGCCGGATGGGTGGACGAGCTGCCGAATGTCTTGTGGGCACATCGCACGTCTTTGAAGACAGGCAATGGAGAAACCCCATTTATCCTTACGTATGAAAGTGAGACAGTCATACCAGCCAAAATAGGAATGCCAACCTTTCGGACCATGGTAACCAAGGAAAAGGAAAATGATGAGGGGATCTGTTTAAACCCTGCAAGAACGAAGGGAGATGGTTGCTATCCGGGAGGCGAAATACAAGAAAAAGGTAGAGCGGTATTACAACCAAAGGGTTCGTGCCGAATCATTTAAGGTAAGTGTAAAAATTCACACAACTCTTTTAAAATGAAATGTCGCAACAATTTCCTACTTATTTCATTCCTGTTATAATTTATCTCTACTATGACTAACGTAAGAAACGAAAATACCTTCACAATTAAAGGTAGGTGATTTTGTGTACCGGAGAAATTAGGCAAGCCGGGTCGAAAATCAAGGAAAGCTAGGACCCAATTGGGAAGGACTATACCGGGTTATGGAAGCATACTAGACCGGATCATACAAGTTGGAGACAATGGAGGAAAAGGAAGTGCCAAGAACTTGGCACGCCGTTAACCTTAGAAAATGTTTTTTTGTAAATGAATTACTAATGTCTAATGTAACATCCGAAAGGATTTGTTTGATTGTTTCAATGATAAATGCAGTTACCCCCTAGTTAAAGGGGAATGATTTTCTCTACATATCACGCTCTCATGTTGTTTTTTGTTTTCTGAACATAAGCCGAAAATGAACCCTCCGAGAGGTTCACGCCCTCCGGAGATCAGTGGTCAATGTTCAAAGATGGTTCACACCCAAAAAGGGGTTGCCATGTATTATTGGCAAAAATGCCAATCGGCACCCAAAAAGGGGTGGCCGCATAATCATTTATAATCTTCCGAACATAAGTCGAAAGTGGTCCCTCCGAGAGGTTCGTGCCCTCCGGAGATCAGTGATCAATGTCCAAAAATGGCAAAAAGGCCGAACGGCAACCAAAAAGGGGTGGCCGCATAATCATTCAATTATTTTCTGAACATAAGCCAAAAATGATCCCTCCGAGAGGTTCACGCCCTTCGGAGATTAGTGGTCAATGTTCAAAGATGGTTCATACCCAAAAAGGGGTTGCTATGTATTTATGGCAAAAAGGCCAATTGGAACCCAAAAGGGGGTGGCCGCATGATCATTTATTATTTTTTGAGCATAAGTCGAAAATGATCTCTCCAAGAGGTTCGTGCCCTCCGGAGATTAGTGATCAATGTTCAAAAATGGTTCGTACCCAAAAAGGGGTTGCCGTGCAGTTATGACGGAAGGGTCAGACAACATTCGGAAAGGGGTAAGTCGTCGCTGGACACAGGTAATATGATGCAAATAATATATAAAAAAGAGAGAAAGAAATGCATGTTATAATTGACGAAATGACCGGCGTAAAATAATTTCCAAAGATGTACAAAATAGCGTTCAAATCACGCAGTTCATAAATTATCACATTTTTCCGAACTATATTAATTGTTCGCAAGCCTAATCTAACAGCCCAAACGCTTTACACTTTTCAATGATTGTTGTCAAAATAACAGCGGATTAAAAAAGCTTCACACAACATCTGGAGTGGCTTAAATCCATAGTCAAAATGGAGACACCCGGAAATTGCAAACAAATAACTGGCTCAAGGAGCGGACATATTCTCTTCAAAAGCTGAACCATTGGCAGAAGGCCCTTCGGCCACAGGCTCTGGCGGCGCAGGATCAGGAAACAGGTCCATGATTTCTGGAAGAGGCTTATCCCAGGCGTTGCTTACCCTCTGGACATAAGGGTACTCTGCAGTGAATAATCCATCGTAGAGAGGTGGAAACTTAGTTTCAGCTTCCATATCCAGGTCATCTACGTCCACGAGAACCTTGGCCAGATCTTCTGACTTGCGGCCTAAGGTGACACCCTCCAGAAACCCGGATTGGGAGGACAAACTAAAGGGACCGGCCAAATTCTGTTTATATTCGTGACTATTTAGAAGCCGGCAAACCATCTCCGGAATAAAATCCTTTACCAATTTGAACCGTTCGATCTCCATTTGGCCCAGTCTAACGGCCAGTTCTGTCCTCTCTTTTTTGAGTTCGGGATTCTCCCTCTCTTTCACGGCCAGTCTACCCTTAACCTCATTCAGCTTGGCCTCCAAGGCCTTGATCCGCTCCTCGGAGACCCTCCTAACTTCCTCTCTCTCTTTCTTCAGATCCGAGATGCGGCCCATAAGGTCTGACACTTTAACCAGACAGTTAGCATGCGCATGTCTTAGTTCACGAAGCTCCTCCGCCTCTCCGACTGCATCTCCATATTTTTCATGGATATGGTACAAATGTTTGTAGTCCTCTCGGAGGGACTCAAGTCGGAACAAGATGTCCGCTTGAGACGTTGCTCCCTTACCCAGCAGCTTCCAGGCTCTCTGAACAGCCTCTGTATTACCCAAGCTTTCGAAGTAGAGATCCTCTCAGGGAGTAGGCAAGTTCAACATTAAGTCCTTGCAGACTTTCCAGTTATCAAACCGATCATCCTTCCTAACGGACCACTCTGGAACAAACACTGCTGCCAGATCACCATCAACTGTGGCCCTAATCTTGCCACGACTGGAAGCAGCTACAGAGGAACCCCCTGAAAGAGAGAGAGAGGAAAAAAAAAAAAAAAAAAAAAAAAAAAAAAAAAAAAAAAAAGGACCGCTGTCAGTAAAAAAAAAATATAATAATAATAATAATAATAATAATAATAATAATAATAATATAATAATAATAATAATGTACACAAGGTAAACAAGTCCAAACGATTCAACAAATCCGAGTGGCTTATCAATGTCAGCAGTCCCGGATGCAAAGTTAGTTCCCTCCAGTTGTCTTCGGATATCTTCCGGACGTAACGACCGGATGGGGGCAGGATTCGGGATGACCTCGACCTCCGGCGAATCATGTTCCAGATCCACCATGGGTGTCTCCTCTGCTCGTCTACTCCTTTTAGCCGGATGAGGTGTACCGCTGCTCCCCTTTCCGCGTTGAACGCGCACTCGCGTTTTGCTAACCCCCACTCCCCTCTGGGCCTTTAGAGCCTCCTGGGTGGCAACTTGCCTTTATTTCTTACGCTTGGCCTCTAAAACCCGTCTGTCAGCTTGTTCGACCCTCTTTTCTTCGGCCTTCTTCTTAGGTATATCGGCATTGGACGGAGCGGGTGCGGTCACGTGCAACTCATGAGACTCATCCTCACCATATTCATCTCCCGCGACCATGAAAACACCCTCACGGACAGGGGGATTGATCAGGTACTCGGACATTGGTACAACTAAAAAAAAAGAGCACAAAAAAGTTAGGGACGAGTATGCACAGATATAAATCAACCAAGAAAACAAAGATAAAGGCTACGAAGCTATACCTTGGCCTTCGGCGCCCTTAAGCACGGCCCGGTGGCCGGGGTGCGCCCAGTGTGAAGTCAGCCCCACGGCATAAAGAAAGCCTGGAGGAATCGGAATGAGGTCAATCACATGGGCGGCCAGCTTCTCGGCATCCGCAACATTAAACTCGCCCTCCGGAAACGGATCCGAGATGTCAGAATCATGATGCCTCCACGGCATGGTAAAGGGGATCGCTCGTCTATCTATCAAAAAGAAGTTATGTTTCCAACCCTTCAAACCGGCCAGAATCTCCCTAAAACAAACCATCTTCTCCTTGCCACTCCTTTTCTCAAAAGAGAACCAATGCCCTTGTTTACTCAACTTATAGAAGGCTCGGAATAGAGAAGTGGTGGGAACGACGTCCAAGCTTCGGCTATACACCTCAAAAAGGGTAGCACGATGCAAGCCCAACGGAACCAGCTGAGAAATATGTACCTTGTAATATTTAATGACGCCCAACAAAAAAGTAGATAAAGGTACGCTAAGACCACCCTCGTAAAAGTACTCCACGTACAACCCAATGGCATCATCCAGCAATTCATCCATCATCATGTCCGGCGGAGGCAACCTCGGATGCAAATCCGCGGGAATACCTATGTCCGTCATCACCATGTACAATTCTCCTTCGTCCATTTTGGAGGTGTACTTCTAAATGTCGAACTTGGGAAGAAATCCCCCAGCCTCCTGGGTATCCTCCTCATGAATGGAAAAGGGGGAATTTGACATGGCTAAACCGAGGGGAAGTAGTATATAATCGGGTAACGAAGATAATTCGAAGTATTGAGAATCCGGAACACACCTTTCGAATCGAACGACAAAGCAAAATCAATCGGACTAAAAGAAATCACTCGGACTATTTAGAAAAACTCGCTCGGAAAAAAAGCTATGGAAAGTTTGTCAGAGCAGAAATTAAAGTGGTAAAAAATGGTAGAAATGACACTATTTATAAGCGAAAAGGAAGAATATGAAACGACGTGCCAAGTCAGCTGATGATGTGGCACCTCCTCACCCATGCGATGCGTACACGCACACGTTTCGACATCTCAGAATCCTATTAAAAAATGACGGCTATCCTTAAAAAAGGGTAATAATGATTTTTGGCAGTTTGTACATCAAGCCCACTCATCGGATTCCGACAGGCTAGCCCCCACGGAATTGGTAAAACAGGATTTCAAAATTTTCAAAGTATCACAATATCGATGAAACCGATACTATGATACTGGGGGGGACATGTTGGCGTATGTGTCTGAACGATCCTTCCCGTCCGGCCGTCCGGACAACATTGGGCCGTTCGGATGAATACCGAAAGGCACCCGAATCATCCGGCTATTTTAACTATAATTAATGACAGGTGGCATTGCCTTTTGGACAGATGGCAGCAGCAGACACCGCCGTCGCCGCCCAGGATTTGCGGGATTATGTCTGCGACATATTCCCATAAAATCTGGCGCCGCCATTCCAGGTACCAAGGCTGGGTGCTATAAATACCCAACTCATTTACCATCCATATTTACTCTCTATTACTGTTTAGAGTCTTTCGGTATATCCGATACTTATTCTCACGCCGGAGGTGGGTCCTGGGATAACACCCGGGGCGAGCCTAACGCGTGCTGTTGTGTGCAGATATCTGAAGGACCCTCTAAAGCTGAAGGGATTAACGCATCAACCTTTCGAAGGAACGCTCACCTAGTTCATCCGAAAGGCCTCATTCTTTTGTCCGAAGTGATTGCAGAAAATTACTTCAACAATTGCCAATATCAATTTCTTCCGTATCCATATCCGAGGTTTAACCCTAGCTTTAAGAAGTGTGTTTGAACGCGAAAAGATGCCCTAATTGATCATGCTATGGTATCAAACGATCTTTTGTTGTACGTGGCACTCGACCCTCATGCCACTACAACAACAACAACAAAAAAAAAAAAAAAAAAAAAAAAAAAAAAAAAAAAAAAAAAAAAAAAAAAAAAGAGAGAACGGGACGAAGTATTTGACGAAGACACCATGTCCTCGTTAAACGACAAAAATCGGAGTTCCAATCTTTAAAAGTTTTCGTTTTTACATTATTCATTTTCCTCTAATTTTCCCGCCAAACTTTTGGCGAGAACAACTCAAAAAATCTTGGCTTTCTTGAGCTCTCAACCAGGTTGGTCCGTCTTATCCACCATGTTTCCTTCCGTGAGTGGGAATAATGATGAGAAAAATTATGGTGATGGTGATGGAATGGGTAGTAGGGATTATTGTGGTGTAGTTATGATTGTGGATATTTGTGGTTATGGATATGTTTATGTGTTTGTGGATATTTTAGCGACTTTTGTATTAGAACTATTTTGGCGATTTTATTAGTTATTGAATAATGTTTTAGCGACTTTGTTATTAATAGCTACAACAACAACAATAATGATACTCAATCCCGCCAACGCGGGGTATGAAGGAGGTAGAATTTAAATAGATCATACCCCTACTCTGGGGTAAACGACGAAGGTAAAGTGACTGCTTCCAAAAAAAATCCGTCAAAGTGAAAGAGTGAGTGTGATAGTGCTAAAAAAATATATGTGAAAGCATGAAAATGCAAGGATATATGGCATAGAAAGAACATGAAATCACAAGACACATGTCACCAGGGTCTTGTGCTTGTGCTTTTTTTTTTTTAGCTAAACTAAAGTTGCACTATAAAAAAACTAGCACAAATATCGGGGTTAGCACATAACCAAAAAACGACCCTTTTCGGAAGAAAAAAAAATACACCTCACGACCTAAAATCGGGTGTGACCCATGCCATACCCGGCATCCATGTAGGTCTGTCCCTGGCTCCCTGCATGACACGATATGCTATGAAAGCAAAAAACACAGGTAAGAGAAGAATATCATCATAAAGAATAAGCAACAAAAATAGGAGTAAAGACATACAACGCATGGCAACATATCAAACAAATAAGCATAGGAGTCCTAAAAATATGCCTAATGATATGCCTAAAAGTGTGTGGCAAGAGATTATTGGTTGTAGCCGCCGGACCCACTTCTTCACAAACCAATAAACTCTCGTCACATAGTTTTGGGCATATCATTAAGCATGTTTTTAGCATGCCTATAATTTCTCAGGACCAAGAGCCCGTGAAAACCCACTTGTTATTAAATAGGTGTTTTAGCAAATTGGTATGTTTGTTTTGGGTAATTACAAGTTGTAGACTTTGATAGATTTTTTACCAAAAAATCTAGAAATGCACCAGAAAGCAGCAATATGCTGCAAAAATGTGCAGGTGCTTTTGATTAATAATTTGTGTGGGTCCCGCCTCGTCGTTGCTAAAACTTGAAAATGTCCTTGCCGATAACTTATGCTATGCACGTGTGGCGAGGACGTTTTAGCAACTACATGTCCTCACTAAAGGTTTTTGGCTATGACATATCCTCGTCATTGGATTGATTATGTTCTCGTCAATCGAGCCGATTATTGTAGTGTGATACAGTCATTTTTGACAATATGACCTGATCACATTCATTTACTTCTTGTGAGCAGTATGATGTACCACTGTTACACCTTATATCACTAGGTAAACACATACGCATAGTGATTATGGAGACTTATATATATGTGATATTTAAAAAGTTATAATAACAATTGTTCATTACTCTCGGGTCGTACATATATTTTTGCAAATTTCTTGGATGTACAAAAGGGCAATGCTACCAAATAGGTAGTACCAAATACACCCACTTAGAGTACAAGGTATCATGATATGCCTCAAGCACCTGACTTGGGCCCCACGGGTGCAACGTCACCACAACAAACAACCCCCCTTATCATAACCTACGACAAACTCCTCATTTGAGCCCCATCACTATCTATTTTTTTTCTTTTATTCAAATACCCAAATAAACTAAATTCATTTCATTTAATTAAAAATACAATACAACATATTAAAAATACAATACAACACTTACGATACGAAAAAAACGATACGGGAATTAAATTAACGATACAACAAAAATAAAGAAACTAATTATAAAGAAACTAATTATGGTCTTGTTGTTGCTGATATGCCTCCCATTGGTTTACTTGCCAACATGCTCGATGAGATTTCGTTGAAGCGCTGCGTGTACGCGTTTATCGCGTAGTTCCTTCGACTTCTTTCGTTGCACTTCGCATCGCTCAATCCACGACCGTTGTAAATTTATTCGCGGACAAATGTACATCTCACTAACTCGGATATCGCAAAGTTTTGGTCTTTCAAAATCATGTTATGCAATATGATGCATGTGTACATGATTCTCCGTAGCTTGGATACCGTAAATGCACGCGCCGGTTGGGAAATAATATGCCAACGTCCTTGGAGGACGCCAAATGCTCTTTCAATATCTTTTCTCGCACTTTCTTGTTTCGCTTTAAATGCGGCATTCTTGGGGGTATGTGCAACCGTAAATGATTTGACAAAGGATGACCACGCCGGGTAAATTCCGTCGGCTAGATAATACCCTTTGTTAAAAGTACGGCCGTTTACTTCAAACGGAACCTCGGGGGCGATGTCATCAAGCAGGTCGTCGAATAACGAAGAATTATTCAAAACGGTAAGATCGTTATTCGCACCCGCTACCCCAAAAAATGCATGCCAAATCTACAAATCATATGAAGCAACGACTTCAAGCATTATAGTTGGATACTTTTTATCACCTCGGTGAAATTGGCCTTGCCATTCTTTCGGACAATTTTTTCATTCCCAGTGCATACAATCGATGCTTCCCAACATTCCCGGTAACTTATGGACCGCGTTATGTGCGTGGTACAAGTTACGAATGTCATTCTCGTCTGGTTTTCTTAAAAACTCACGCGTATACAACTGGATTATGCACATAGTAAAATTATCTAAACAATCGCGTGCACAATGTTCTCCCATTTGTAAATACTCATCAAATGCATTAGCTGATATGCCGTACGCCAATTGACGTAGTGCGCTTGTGTATTTTATAATGACACTGAAACCCATTATACCACAAGCATCGGGTCGGACTCTAAAGAACTCAAAATGCTTAGGAAAATAATCATGAGTTTCGATATATGTTTCAATACCTTGAACTATTTCTAAAAATAGTTTACAGCTCATACGATAGCGACGCCTAAAATATTCGGCCGTATATTTTGGGTTGTTACCAAAATAATCCCACATTAGACGTGCTTCAACAATTTCACGTTCTCGGGGAATGTATGTCCGTTTGCTACTTCCGGCTTCTTGTTGCTGTAACGCCTGCTCATTCTCGAAGTCTTGAATAATCAACTCGAGCTCTGCAATCTCTTCAATATCACTTTCGCCAGAATGAGATGTTTCACTCATGTTTTTTTGTTATTATTTTAGAGAGTTTATGTGTGTGTTTTTTGGTATTGTGTTTGTTTTAGATATCTACAAAATGTTGAAAAGTATTTATAGACTAAATATTCCAACGTTCGGATTTATTTTCTAAATGTTAAGCAACGTTTATTTTTTGATTTCCCTGACACATAGTACAAGTCACAAACTACTCGTGCAGACGATGAACTTATGAACGATGAGCCACGAGCAAGGCTCACAGTGTGGCGGCGAGCCACGAGCAAGGCTCAGGAAGAGCCACAACGAGACCATACTGGATGCTCTTAACGAGTATGTTGAATGGGATGCTCATGATTGTTTTCGTTTTTGAAAACTCGAGATCCTAATGCTAGATCGTAAAAAGGACTAGAATCCCATGTCGTAGAATCATATGTGTGATTTTAAACAAAGTAAAAGTTATACGAACATTTAAGAAATGCTCAAAATGATCCTACAATTTACTTTTTGTCAAGTAAGCCATAAGCGCAATATGATAATCTCGATCAAATTTCGTTGTTTGTTCTTAGGAGTAGACAATTAATTGGGGACAACCATGAAAGAAATGGTGGATAAATTTTTGAGATAAAGTGAGCATTGTCACTTTTATGATCTTATGACCAGTCCCACGATTTTGCTTCCGATCTATGTGTATAAAAAGAGGTTATTGTGATCCCTTTTTTCAAGATCATGATCGTACACAATTGGACGAGTATGATCACGATCTTGATGAGCTACTTAAAGTCTTCAAGCATTATCAAACCTTGAAAGATTTTATTCAAATAAACTGATCAGATAAGTCAAAATAAAATGAGTTAGCGTACAAGGTTTATTCTTTTTACGCTACATGACCTCAATGGGTTAATTAGATAAGTTTAAGTTCGGGTAAAATTTGCAATTTACTCAAAAGATGAGGTGGTAAACATACAACAAACCTTACGAAACCACACTACGAGGTGCTTGTCTAAGCTTATATAGCGGGGCTTATGACTTACGTGATATCGGCTTATGTTTGATATGCTCAGTCTTCGTGGCTTATTCTGAAATTATTCGACTTCTAAGTTTATAAAAGCCGAAAAATTTATAAGCTTATATAAGATATAAGCCAAAAAAAATATCAAAATAAGCCATGAAAAATGAGCTAAAACCATATAAGCAATAAGCCTGATACATAAGCTAAAACATACAACCCTATAGCGCCTAGACTGTACTAGATCGCCAATGAGATGAGCAATAGAATAAAATCCCCAAATCACACATACTCGCCCTTTTCCCTTACACACTCGCATATAAAACCCTTCACATTCACTTTTAACTATAGGTGGCAAAACGGGCGGGCCGGGCGAGCAGCCGAGTACAGACAACGGTTCAAACAAGATTATGTTATACGAATCGCTTTAGAAAGTTCACAAAACAACGAAATAAGTTCCTTAAACTTAACAACTTATTTATATTTAAATACTTAAATACTTTGTATATTATATGTATAAGTTTTAAAAAAAAGATAGGGTTTTGGCAGTACAATAGCTAGTATTTTTCGAAATATCCCCTTTTTAATACCCTACTATGTTTCTTTCCGCACTACTTTCATGTTTTCTACCATTTTACACCTGCAAACTTGTTTTACCACCATTGCTACGTTTTCTTGGCACAGTGCAATTTCCACAAACCAAAAGTTAACTTATGTATACCCTTTTCTCCCCCAAATCAAACCCCCCCCCCCCCCCCCAAAAAAAAAAAAAAAAAAAAAAACCCCCCCCCCCCCCCAAAAAAAAAAAAAAAAAAAAACCTAATCGATCTAGTAGTATGGCTAATAATGCGCGGGTTTTTGATATGGCGAATGAGAGAGTTGTGAATGTTAATGATATGCTGAATGATGTTGTGAATGAGGTTAATCGTGCGAATGAGTTTTCGGCTGTGGATGAATTAGATGGGAGTTCGTGGGATGTTATTCAGACACCTGAGATGATGAAAAAGGTGAAAAGTAGTGGTTTTCCTGTTGCGAGCAAGCAGATACATTCGACCGCTTCAAATGCGGTTATTCCACCTGTTGTGCATTCGCCTGTGAGGCTGCCGTCTAGGACGCCATCGCCAATGCAGGTTACGGAGCCGGTGAAACCGTCGAATACGAGTACAATGACGAGAACGGTTTTGCCCAAGCTGCCGAAACCGAGGGCGAAGGATCCCAATAAGAGGGAAATGAATATGGAAGAGAAGCAGAAATTGGGGTTGGGGTTGCAGAGTATGCCACCTGAAAAGATGCCTCAATTGTTGCAGATTATTAGGAAGAGGAATGATCAATTGGCGCAAGAGGGGGATGAAATTGAGCTTGATATCGAGGCTTGGATACGGAGACACTTAGGGCGCTCAGGTGGACAAAGACTCGGAGGGATATAAACCACCCGCCGATATGGAACCCATCACCACCTCAGGCGAACGCGTTCACTCGGGAACTGCCCCCAAAAGTCAGGCTGGGAAAACCCCCCCCCCCCCAGTTATTATGACTAGTCAGGCTGAGAAAACCCACTCAGTTATTATGACGGGGTCAGAACCTGGCCACAACAAAGGTGAGCCCTCTTTTGAGGGGGAGCCGGTTCCCCTGAAGCCTCCTTCTCTGGCTGACTATGTAACATTGTTGGCTGATGAGTCAGAGGAGGAGATGATCGATTTTGGTGATGATGATATCATAAGTGTTGGGGAGGAAACGGAGGGTCAACTAAACTCTCCTCAGCACTCTGAGCAACAACATTCTTCACCTCCCCCTGAGGATCAACCACCCAACTCTCCAACAGCCTCATCATCATCAGGTGCGTCAATCACTCCTCAGTGGTTGGCAAAGTATGACAATGTGCTCCCGCTGACTGAAAGACAGCTGGCCAAATACCTTCGTAAAGCCACCAACAGTCTTTACACTGCCATCACTGATGAACAATGGGATCAGCACACTGAAGCGGCAGTCGCCTATGCCGACTTCAAGGCTTCTGTTGAAGACTCTCATGAAAAGATTCTTCAGTCCACAAAGCTGACTGATAAACAACTTGGTGACCTGAACAGATCTGTTGATGAAGTAGCCACTGGTATGCATCGGGATCTTGCAAATGTTCTCCAGGCTATTGAATCAGTACAAGGACACCTCACAGATGACCCTGCTTTGATCACCAAACTGGATGACTACCTGGCCACTCAGAAGACCACCTCCACCAACATTATTGAGCTTCTCAAGCTCTTTCAGGGGGTGGACACTAAAGGTCTTAAGAAGCAGCAGGATTCAATTTATCAGGCTGTTGTTGAATCCAAGGAGCACCTCATCAAAATTTCCTCAGCCTATGATCAGCTCTCAAAAACACATAATGAGCTGATCAACCACTACACCACCCGATACACTGAACTCTCTACCACCCAAGAGGAAATGGCTGCCGATCTCAGTGCCGTGAAGAATGAGACCTCTGAAACAAAGACTATGGTCTCCAGTATCCTCGCAATTCTTCAGGCCTCTCAGAAAATCCCGCCTCCTCAGTCAGCAGGGTTATCCACTGAAGTTCCTCAACCTGCTGAGGGGAGAAAAATGATGATCCAATCCCTGATCCTTCTTCTGCTTTGGTGGTTGTCCCTGAAACCTCCACCAGTCAACCCCCTCCCACTAACAAAGGAAAGGGAATCATGGTGACTGAAACAAGCACTCCTCCTGAACCACAATTGGTTAAAGCTTCAACTGAAAGACGTGCAGATCCTGATGCACCGTTTTATGTTGATCTAGAAGGAGGGAAACATGTCTTTGGAACTTCTGCTGAAATAGCTGAAATCTTACACCAAGAAGATCTCAGGAAGAAGAAAGACGCAGAACAGCAACTCAACAAGACAGTCATTGATGAAGTTGCTAAAGAAGTGATCAAGGAGACTGAAAAGGACATCAAAGTGGATGAATTTCTCAAGCTTCAGGCTGATCTCCTTAAGGAACACAACCAACAAGCCAAACTTAAGGAAGAAAGGAGGCAGAGAATTTATGAGAGGTATGTGTGGCACATGACCAAAACCAAGGATGAAGGCACAATCACTGACATCACCATTCACAACACCAAGCCCCTGAGCATAACAATTCATAGGGGGCCAAGAAAGTCTGAACACCTCCCAACTATCAAATTTTCAGACTATGGGTTAAGGGAATGGGATATGATGATGCCCATCCTAAGGAAGAAAACCTCAAGCAAGAATGCTCCAATCCTCATCAAGTCACTAAGTGCTAAGTATGAGGAACTCTCGAATATGGCCAAGAGTCTTGGAATTGACCATGATAGGGCACTTGCTTCTCAGGGACTGGCTATCCCTGAACTTACTCAGAAGATCGGGAAGAAAAGAAAAGCTGTGCCTCATGAACCGGAACAATACATAGCTGCTCTTCACTGCAACAGAATTCCTCCTTAGGGAGTCAAGTTCTCTCCCAACCTGGTCATCAAAGAACCTGAGTATGGTATCTTCTTTGTTGATGAATTTGGTCAAGAAGCCTTTCAGAGAGTCTCAGACATCGACAAAGTGGAAACGACAACACTCCTTGCCTACAAACTGATGGCGCTAAATGTCAGGAATCCTGATAATGATGAGTTTGTCAGACTGATGGATAAGATGATGAGGGAACGACCCGACAAAGAAGTGTTGGTGTCAAAGAAGGCGAAACTTGAGCTTATGGGTCTCCGTCAGGATCCGTGAGCATTTTGTTTAGATGTTAGGACTTTGTAATGGTATGAATAAAATGATGGCCCATGTTTATGTTTATATCAGTGTCCTTAACTGTCTTCTAGTATATTCAGTATGAGAAGAAGTCATTAGCTCACTCATACTGATCAAAACACTTAGGCATAATTTATATCCAAATAGGGGGAGATTGTTGGGTTCGTCAGTACCCAAGAATACTTAAAACAAGATTTGGACACAAATTAACTAAGTGTTAATCAACCGAGAACAATTCAAGTCACTGAGGAACAGTACCTCAGTGAGTCATCTTCAGGATGCTTAAGGCGAATTCAAGAAGAAGGATTTACTCCTCAGGAAGGCGGTACTTCCTGAGTGTGACTTAAGCCGGAGAAGAAGATGATGGGTTCAGTGAGCGTTGGACAAGAGCTCACTGAACCCCCAGCCTCCTCAACAACCAAAGACTGATGATTAAAGACTGAAGACCAAGACTGAACCAAAGGCGGGATCGAGCGGGAAAGTTTGAAGGAGATAAGGAGGAGTCTTATCACCGCCAAAGTAAACTTTCCTCATATGGGGTACTGATGGTAAGTGTCAACGCTGACACTTGGAAAGCCCCTTTAGGATTATCCCAAAATAGGTTCTTGGAACTGACAAAAGACTGTAGTGCTTTTGTCAGACTAGACTAGGTTTTCCTTTTGTACTTTAGTCACGGGTTGCTCTTTTATACTTGTGTATAAATAGATAGATGGGGAGAAAAGTGAAGTTACGTTTGTGCATTAAAAGCTTAGACTTTCACAAACTCACTTTTCTCCTCCAAAGAACAACCATACTCCTGAGATAGCTCAGTGGGTCTTTTAGTTGTCACTCAAGAACAGCTTGAGTTTAGTGAGGAGAACACCATACCTTGTCTATTCAATCCCAAGTGTTTATTCCGCAAAACACTTGGGTAATAGATTCTTTGATTAATTTCTAATAAGAATTTAAACGTTGAAAAACCTTTGTTGTTTTTATATTTACGTTATTACTTATTCGGTAAAATTAATCATACATCTAATCAGTCTTAGTACACAATTAGGATAACTTCGTAGTTATTTCTATAAGTGTAACGGGAACAACAAATAGCACTTTTAGTTTGTAGCTTATTTACTGCTTATTATTAGTTTAGGATTGCTTATCTTGTCATAATACAGCTTATATATACTGTTTCTTCCATTACTTTAGCTTAAATTGGGTACTCATAGTGTAAAAACCAAAACAGTCCCTTAATAAGGGGTGTTTGGATTAAGCTTATTTAGGGTCAAAGTCTATGCCACTGTTCATGTGCACTCTTGAATAAGTTTGATCTAGCTTAATTCAGCTGAAATGAGTTAATTGTAGGTGGATTTAATCTGTTTTGAAGGAATTGATAGCCTTAAGTTAGATTTTGGTAAATTGAGGTTCTTAACAGTCAAGATAGCTTAATATAGGAGAATATAGATTCAGTGCTTATTTTGTCAATTTCTGAGTTCAAAATAGGTAGATAAGTAGAGAATATAGGGTTGCACTTGTTTCACTTTGGTTTGAATGGCTTTAGTCCCAATTGTGTTAAACTGCTACATCAGTAGCCATCATGTTCTCATCAGTTCTGATTCAGAATTCTAGGACAATTCAAAGAGCTTAATTGTGATGTTTATTGCTTAATCTTGTTGTTCTAAATAGTTTGCTAGTTGAACAATACATTTTCATAATTTTCAGACCTTGTGTTAGCTTATTATAGCTTAAAATTAAGCTCAATAGTTGTCTCAGTAGCCAACTTCAGTCTGCAGCCTAGAGTAGCCTAATTCAGCCCATGTTTTTGAATTATCATAAGTTCAAAATAAGCTCATTTGTTCTCAAACTTTGTACATTTACTGTTTCATAGCTTATCTACTTATTCCACATTTTTTTAGATTTTTTAAATTAGCTTTTGTAAGCTTTTCAGTAGCTTAAAGTTGGCCATTTTTGCCCTGCACCAGACCCTTATTGCTTTTTTTGAGTTCTTAACTGCTTATTTGCTTTTCCTGTGGCTTATTCAGTTTTCATTAAGTAGTTAGAATTAGCAGTAGTTAGAATTAGCTTATTGCAAGTTTTGGCACAAGCTTATGCAAGCTTGTACCCAATTTAGCCATTCATTTTATTTTTACTCATTTTTATAACTGTTAGAGAGATTAGCTTATTTCTGTGCTTATTGTTAGTTTTCAAAAATAGTTGTACTTATAAAAATTGCTTATTTACTTGTGCTTAATCAGTCTTTAAAAGAAAAATAAAAAAAAATAAAAATTTTGCCAGCGTGGATATCCAACGTGGCTGCCAGCGTGTTAAGTACAAACGGTAAACGCCTTAATCACCCGTTAATACACAAGATAGCAAAGATTAGTAAGTTACCTGCATTTTTTTACGAGATTAATAGTTCAATGTACAACTTAGTAAATGGTGTCAAGTTGGATACATTTACATATCATTATCCGAAAATAAAATATCACGATTGTGACTCTTTTATTTCATCCACATGCAAGACGGGTTATAAAGTTGCACTTGTTTGTCGACTTATTTGTAAAAGATTAACTTTAGTATAGTTTGAGTCCAAACTCAAATGTTTGAGTATATATATTTGGACATATATAATTTCACATTATCAATTTATCAATCACGTCTAACATAATATCGAGCCTAAGATCCTAAATCCTAATATATATTTTTTTTCGGTTCTCTCTTATCAACTTTAACACACTCAACTGCTTTTTAGTCGATCACTTTTTTAGTCCATTATTCTAACTTTAACACGGTTCTCTTTTTGGTCGATTACTTTAACACGTTACATTGATCCAAAAGCACAAGATAGATTACTTTCTAGATTCCTTTTTAGTCCACTGCCACGAACTTTTCTAACAAGTCGACTGATTTTCAAAGTCGATTGTTGGTTTTTTTTGTTTATTCTTGGTCGACTATAATACAAGTCGCCTGCTAGTTGTTTTAGTTATCTTAACCCTCGCTCATAATGACGAACAATACTCTATAACACATCCTACCCTATCACACATCGATAAACTCTATGACGTTAACTTTATTACAAACCAAATTCCCATGAGTTATAACACAACACGGGTACATCTTCTAGTGAAACCCTTCAAGGTAGGCTCGTTATGGCTAATCCTAAGTTTGTTAAAGATGCTTGGGATCTTATTGAAGCCATTTTTCTTGACAATAAACGCACTCGTACGTGTTATTGCTTTAAAAGGTAAACTACGGGTTATCCAACTTGGTGAGTGAACTATTGATGCTTACTTACAAAAGATAGAATCTATATTGTTACATTATTGAATGCTCATGGTTCTCCGTTGAGTAATGATGATGTTGTTACATAAGCTATTAATGACTTGAGTGATAAATTTGCTCATGTTGTTGGTATAATTACTCATCATGATCCCTTTCCCGATCTAGCTACGATTCGTTCCATGGTTATGATTGAAGAGATGCGCCTCAACTCCAAGCAACAATTTTTACCAAGTGACACGACCTCCTAGGCCCCTACGATGCTTCTAGCAGGGAATAGCTAGTAACTCACGGTACACTTGTAATTGTGACACATGTGATACTCGATCTTTTAACCGTTCATCCGAACCTAAGGTTTGTTTCAACTTTATTTATGATTTTTGTAGGTTTGGTAATGGTTGTTGTTTTGCCCGTGATTTGACTTGTTGTGGGCGTATAGTCTGGACTGGACCAGGAATGGGCCAGGCCCGGCAGACAGCGGCCCACTCTACGCCTAAACCCTAATCCATGCCCTATAAATATAGGGCTGGAATCCTCTTCTTTTGGAGGGAGGAACGGAGAAGGACAGTTTATTCTAAACCTAACTCTTGTAGGCTATATCGCATCGATACTAACTTGACCGTCGGAGGTGGATCCCGGGGCTACGGCCTCGGGTCCACTCCTAACGGGTTCTCTTTGTTGAACAGGTCTACTCAGGGCTCGAGAAGACGACGAACGGCCCAGGGAGAGTCGTCGAATCCAGCCCGCGCCAGATTATGTATCAACAAGTTGGCGCCATCCGTGGGACCCGACAAGTTTCGTGCTCTCACATCACCGGAAAGCAACCATCGAGTTCAAAAGCCGGTATTTTAATCTTTTAACTTGGTAAACACGATTTTATCTATAGTCGCACTAAGTCCGCACGATCGGACCTACTTTATCTTTTAGCCGCGAATTAATTCGCGCACATAATGTTTTTACGGTTGGTATGCTTGTTCGCGCTTGTTTGCACGTTCGAACGCAGTCACGATAAATCTACCCGCGTTAGGCCGCGCGTTCGGACATCTTCGCAGATTAACCACGTACAGCGCACAGCGCGCCACGATGCTAGTCAATCGCCATGAGCGCACTGGACAAAAGCCGTGGTCATGTTATGTTCATCTGCGATCATCCACAAACGTTCGAGTCTATGCGGTCACGATACATCCATCTGCGTCTGTGCGTGCAACTATTAGTCGCGGTCACGGTGCGCCCATCCGGGTTATTGTTTTTTTTTATATAAAGAAAAAAAAAAAAAACAATTAATTATTCATGAAGTTTGTAAAACCTCACGATAGGTGTAATTCGCACTGTTACTTCTCTTATGTGTTAATTTCACATGCTATGTGCTATATATTGCTTCACGCTAATCTTTTACTTCATTAGGTTTTATATGTTGCGATTCGCGGCATA
The DNA here is from genome assembly GCA_021014915.2 of Artemisia tridentata subsp. tridentata. Taxonomy (NCBI): domain Eukaryota; kingdom Viridiplantae; phylum Streptophyta; class Magnoliopsida; order Asterales; family Asteraceae; genus Artemisia; species Artemisia tridentata. The sequence goes on from CP139509.1 coordinate 19,206,336, forward strand.
TACTTTTAATATTTGCATTAAGTGTTTTTCAGGATTTGAATAACTAAGTTTAATGCTCCTACATGAGTAGCACCATCAAACTTGGGGGGCTACCAGGGTATATAATACCACTGTTTCCGCACGCGTCGGAGATTGGGCCTATGCGCTTGTTTGCACGTTCGAACGCAGTCACGATAAATCTACCCGCGTTAGGCCGTGCGTACGGACATCTTCGCAGATTAACCACGTACAGCGCACAGCGCGCCACGATGCTAGTCAATCGCCATGAGCGCACGGGACAAAAGCCGTGGTCATGTTATGTTCATCTGCGATCATCCACAAACGTTCGAGTCTATGCGGTCACGATACATCCATCTGCGTCTGTGCGTGCGATTGAAACTATTAGTCGCGGTCGCAGGTATATTTAGAAGCAGATCGTACGAAAGAGGTATTGCAAGCCCAGTACAAAGACGGATTTAGATATTCGCACCATCTTGCCGCAGAAGCACGTCTTCTGTCGCACCATGCTGCACAGCGCGCACATCTGCCACAGCGCGCACCTCTGCCACAGAAGCACGTCTTCTGTCGCACCATGCTGCATCGCTACTGGTACAAAAGGTACGCCCTTACCCAGGATGCGGCATACGGTATCCACCTTCACCATTGTGAGACTCTCACAATCGCAATGTCAGTGTTACCCCAACTATAGAACTAGGTGTTCTTCTTACGGGGTCTTTACTGTCACACTGTGGCGGGAAACCTAGCATATGCGCATCCCTCCCCGTCATGTAAGAACGGGTGTTACTCAGGAAGGAACATGGTCACCACGGACGCGCCTACAAGGTAGCTGATTCGGATATAGTCTAATGAGCTAAACAGGACTGCGCCATGGACCCAGTGCGCACTGTCGCATTTGGGCTGCGCGGTATGGTCCGACCCATGTGCACACCTGAGTTGCACACACATGAGCCATGCCGTCATGGTTGATTGGGCCTACGCGGCTATGAACAGAACTTAAGTTTTGTAACACCCCGTGCCCGCTTTGACCAAAAACTTAAAACTTTTGACGCGGAAACATTTGAACCAAAACATACATACATTCACCCTTCGTTCAAAGACAACACTCTATATCATTTAACCCTTTAATTATACTTGCAATAACATATATTCGAAAACTCTTCAAAACATTTCACATAAAACATTTATAACTCAACCAGACAATCCTTCAGACCAGAGATACGCCGCATTCCTTTTGAGGGATACGCCGTATCAGACCATGCGCCATATCCACCTAAAGTGATACGCAGCATCACCTTAAACTTCGGATGCGTCGCATCTAATTTATTAGATGCGCCGCATCGACTACTTGAGACTGAAACTTGAAACCGAAATTGACCATACGCCGTATCACCTAAAGTGATACGCTGTATCACCTTAAACCCTATGATACGCCGTATCTATATATGAGATACGCCGCATCTACCAAATTACACAGAACATCAGCAGGAAATCCTGCTGAAGCTCAACACACCACTTGAGCCACTTTGACACCTCAAACTACCCATCCGAGTTCCGTTTTACACCAAACTTTAACCACTTCATTTATTTGACATAACTAACACGTTCCGACGACATTTGACCCGTTTATCACCCAAAATGGGTACAAACACACCTACATCCAAACGACCCTTTAACTTTCATTACAAACACTCAAAACTCACTTTAACATACAAAACGACTAACCGTTTCATCATACCAACTCATACACACGTTTGACACTTGAAAACACGTTACAAACCAACACTTGACTCGCGGGGGTACAAACTTGTACACTTGAGCTCGGTATTCTACCTAGCTCTACTTTTTTACCAATTCCTTCTACCAATCGCATATCCGACCTTAGTCTTTATCCAAGCCTTCATCTCATTACTTTCACCTACAAAACATTAAACACTTAAACCGTAAGCACGAATGCTTAGTAAGTAAAACGGGTATAACATATCATTATACTTCATTCAACACATTACATATTACACAACCATCAATCCATAACATTGAGCATAACCACATACCTTGATTACTTAGGCCATAACCATCTCTCTTTCCTTAAGTCACTTTTAACTAACACATCCACTAGTCCTATATCCTCTTACACAATTCTACCATTATGCTAAACAACCAACATCTTAACATATTAGCCACATAACACATAATGTATGGAAATCATTATAACTTTACATTATACCGGTTTACTTACCTTAATCCAAGCTATATCATCACAAGGACATCATCATCATCATACTCTTTCATCATCATCATCATCATCATAATAACCAAAACCTAACAACATAACAATAATTAACATAACAAGGGTTAACCAAACCCATTAAACATACATATCTTTCATTCTTCATCATCATATGATCATATCTTGATCATATGATGAAAACCCACTTAATCATAAATCTTAACCTTAATAATCATCACTAGAAATACTTACCTTGAGTCCAAGCCAAGACTATCACTAACATCATCTTCATCATCTCATCTTTCATCACTATCTCACTTTCCCTCTCTTCTTTCTCTCTCTATATATCCGGCCTTCTCAAAATGCCAGAATAATGTGGATCTCTCTAGATCCCAACACATATAAACCAGCTGGGAGGGCATTTCTGTCATTTCTGCTTATTTAAGGTCGATGCGCCGCATCTATGTATTAGATGCGCCGCATCCATGCTATCCCTTGAATACGCCGTATCTCCTTCTCTAATACGGCGCATGGACTATAACATATCGATTCTACTTTCCCTTCTTACCATACGCCGCATGTACTTCCTAGATGCGCCGCATCTAGGCTATAACAGACTAACACTTAGCAGTTAACACTATAACTCATTGCCCTTAAACAACTACATACTCTTAGTCAAACATACTTAGGCTCGGGTCAACTTCATCTAGGGTGGGGTCCCACTACCCGGGAAACGGGTGTAACAATTCTACCCCCCTTATTTAGATTTCGTCCCCGAAATCTCTCGTCCATTTCTAACCAAAACTTAGTTTCACCTTATTTTCATTCTTAGCACTTTCCATTCTTCTTCCCTTCTTCGTTTGCACGATCTACGTGATCTTGCATTTCAAAGTCCACTATACGTACATCATACCCCTAGCTCATAACTTAACTTATCAATTCAATAAGCCCAAGGACCAATGTTATATTTTCTGAATTTGTGAAGGGCTGAAAATGTAACTTTCCCAAAGTTATCATGAGGACCAATATTGCCAACTTCATAAACCCAAGGACCATTGTTGCCATTTCTCCACAAATAAATACCCAGAGACCATTTCTGACAATCTTTGAAAGTTCAGGGACTGAATTTGCCAATTATGCAAACTATGTTCGTTTTTCATTTGTTTTCAATCCTTTTGTCCCTGAAACGTATAAACACACAATCCAATGATATTTTCTATATTTTGATGCATTTCAAAGTGTTTTTGATTGTTTTTGTAGTGCAGATGGAACAAAAATGATGAGTATTTACACACTCATCAAGCCATCACCAAGAGCTTTCACCATAAACTACTTTTGAAATATATGTTACCACACAACAAGCAAGAAATGCATGAGCACATAGTCTCACATAAAACTTTTTTTTCAAATGAGTCAAGACATTTAAAACACGAACATTGCGCTAAGTCTTACCATACTTATCTAGGTCGCGTTTCGGAGCGGTTGCACTATATTACTTGTTCCTAAAGACTTGGAAAACAGGGAAGGTGGTGTGATGCGTGAGATTGCGCCCACACACTAGGGTTTTACCTCTCGAGGCATCTCGAGAAGCTTGCAATCCCCACCAGGGAGTGTACCTGACCGATGTAGTATAGTGAAGTGGCAAGTACCGGGGGATTGATCGTTCTCCACAGGGAATAGTGTTCGTTAGGTTTGAAAAACTACTTTAATAGGTCTAAGGGTGAGGGAAAATTCTCTTTGTGTTTTTATATTTTGTGAAAGCGAGTAAATCTCGGTTTTTGAAGGAGTGGCGGAATTAGTTGCTAGCCAACTAACCCAAATTAACTACAATTGCAATAAAAATAAAATAACAAGAAAATAAATGGTTGTGAAACTTATATGGGGAGAAATGTGTTTACTTAGATTTCCTTACTCCCTAACCATCTTTTACCGGTTAATTAGTGTGTATTAATTGCGTGGATGACGGATTGTATTCCTTAATACCAATCGTGGGGTGGCGTACGTACTTCCCCAATTCTATGAACTCTTACTTCACTCCTATGTCGAGCCGGCTAAAAGCTCCTAACATGGGATCACTAGAATTCGCTCATGCATTAAATACAATCAAAATAACCTTAGGACGCATTGGTTCATGTTTCTTAAGACGTTCAAGCAAGTTACCGAATAGGAGGTTAGCCAGTTTTTTAAGCCTAACATCGATAAACATTCATCCAATACAACTAATAACACACCAACAACCAATAATCAATAGTTAGGTTTCATTATATCTAAGCAAACACAAAGATAATCTAGCCTAGCATGTTAATTGAAAGACAAGCACGAAAGATAGTTAACCAACACATAGACATATCGATTAAATTAAAGGAAGACTTATCTTCAATGTAACATGTTAGATCCAAGGGTGTAAAACCCTTAAAATTACAGCCAAAATCGTCTTAGGGTTTTCTCCCAAAAGTTGCACACTAATGACTAAAAATTATGAGAATATATATAGAAAATCAAGTCTGATGGCGTCACGTTGTGGAGGTGACGCCGTCACCTCGCCGCGGCTAGGGTTCCCGGATGGCCTTCTTGACGCCGTTTCTCTTTAATCCTCCAAAATGTGTTCTGGCCTATCAAGGCCTGACGCTGTCAGAAAATGGGGTGACGCCGTCAGGGTACTATTCCAGCAGATTTTTGGCACTTTGTCGATTTCTTCACTTTTATGCTCCAAAAACGTCCAAAATGCTTCTTTTTCCATATTTCTTCTCCAAAGTACCTAAAATGACAAAAGGAACGATTTAAGGGCAATATTTGATCAAATAAATACGATTTCGGGCTTAAATGACCCCCGAAAAGCGGTACACTTTTCGTCTCATCAAATACCCTTACACTTGAGATTTGCTTGTCCTCATGCAAATAGGCTTTTATTCCAATCAAAATACAAGTTAGGGGTCATTTAACGCAAATATAAAAGTAATTACAACAAATAGTCGTTCCCCTTTAATCATAATAAGCACGGAGATCACATACTAGCACCTCACAAGTAGTGTTTGGATACTCACATCTCTCAGGTGTCATAGAATTATATCTCACAAATGAAAATGAATAATATCTCTCACTACCTGTCATAAAAAATAGATTACCATAGGCTTGGGAAAGGATCATAACTCCTCCACTAGGCGTAAGCACCTAAGATAAACTATCAAAGGGGGCTTTTACATGGGTTATAACGTAAGGTGCCGGGATATGATAAATATTGTTTTGTTGGAAAAGGGATATTTTGCTGGTGGCGAGTTAAAGACCTTGATTAATCACATGTACTATACAATGTTGCTAAGCCAAGACTAGACTCGACTTAAGCTAATGAAACAAAAGTAACAAAAAAATTAAAACAAACATAAATGAAACGGGATGGTAGTCCGTATGTTTTTTTCTACTTTTCTTTTTCTCTTTTTTTTTTTTTTTTTTTTTTTTTTTTTTTTTTTTTGCATACACTCTTGCCCTACCATCCAAAATAATACATCATAGGGGTCTTGGTTCTCCCCTTACACTTGAACTTTTACATATAACTATTCTAATGACTCGAATTAAGATAATCGAAAAACTTGAAGTACTTTTAAAACATTAACGCACATAAGGGGGTATTACATCATCCCCGTTACTCCATTACACTAGTACTTTACCCACGAGTCCCAATCATCCCAAAACAATATGTACAAGGATATGACTCGACTTAGCAACCATGTGATCAATTAGATAATTAACTAAGGGTTTAAACAAATGTTGTCACAATAATGCACTAAAAATGAGTGCATACAAGGTAGGCTAAGGCGATTTGGGTGTACATTTAAGTGGGGTGTAAACAAATTCTTCCTTTAAGTAAAATGCTTAAAGTTTGAAACGAAAAGATAGGCTCTGAGGGGTGTACTAGGGGTATCGTGTACTAAAAATGAGTACAACGCAAAGGGTGTGGGAGAATTACTTGACCAATGAAGCCAACGTAATTATAACAAAAACACGGGTGTAAAAACAAGGGGTTAATCCTAATTCCTCTTATCATGTAGTAAATCTAACTACACGAATGTAGTCTCACTTGTGGATTTGAAAGGGTCCTAACGCAAGTTCTAAGTGCTACCGGTACACACATCATAGCATAAATGCTTTTCCTACCAATTCTAGGGGCGATCCTCACATATTTGGGGTGGAAAATTTTTTAGTTGTACGGTTTTGTGATATCCATGAGACGCTCATTAAGACTAAAGCTTCACTCCTAAATGTTATAAAAAAATTTAAATTTGAACTAAAATTGCCCTAACAGGTATTTCTCTCAGTTTTATTACAAATTTACCATTGAACAAACAAATAACAAGCGTAATTGCATTCTCTAAGGTATCGTATTTTACCCCCCCCCCCCCCCTTACACTTAAGATGAACATTGTCCCCAATGTTCAAATAACAAGATGTAAAAGTAAAAGTAAAAAGAATGAAATCAAATACTCCCCTGATTCATTCGGTTGATCAATGAGGTAACATGGTTAGATCTTCTTCCAAGGTAATGTCGAAGCTCCAAAGTTAAAGCATCGCCAAAAGGCTTGATTCTTCATACATCTCCTTGTCCAAAATAACCTGTTAAACCTGAGAAGACAAACAAGAAACCCTGCATAACATCGGCGGGATAAATCTATATATGGATATAATGCTTGTGGAATGAATATTTTGCAGATTCCTGGAATTTATAAGTTTATAAATTTTATAAAGCACTTTATGATTCCGAAATAAAAACAAAACTTTCAAAAATTCCGGAAAACTGAGTCTGACGCTGTCAACCTGGGGCTTGACGCCGTCAGATGTGATATGACAGATTTTTCATGTTAAGTTTCCGGAAAATTTCTGGAAAAACTCAATCCTTAATTCCTGGAAATCTTGCAAAATATCATTATGACTCGATACAAGCATTTGACTCAAACAATTACTAATATGTATGTCAATTTATATTGTTATGATTCATGTTCATTTGTTCTAATAAACCTATTTGGATTTCCCTTACACTTATCTTTTGCAAAATACCTTTATATGTAGTTAAGACGAAGTTAAAAATAAAGTAAAGCATTTTCACAAATTAGTTTGCAACATGAATCAATAATAATAAAAATTAAACATACATACGGAAACAAATAAAATCAGACAAACAAACAATTAAACACACAAAACAAATAAAGCTTGGGTTGCCTCCCAAGAAGCGCTTTTCTTTATTAACGAGTCTTGTAGCTAAACTCAAAGTCACGGGTTCTACGTTTTCCTATACCACATCAGAAATGTGGTCTTGAAGTCTTCAACCACCCTTTCATCCCACTTGTACTTTGGGTCTAAACTCATACAACCTAAATAGTAGGTCCTCTTCCTACTATAGTAGACCTCATCATTGATTTCATCATCCTTGACTTCATGAGGTCGGAGAACATCAATAGGCAAATCCTTCATACCTTTCAAGTATTCCCACATGTGAGGCATGACATAAGTGAGCTTTTCTATCCCTCTTGCAAATTGGACAGTCCCCTTATCGCGATTGCAGCTCATTCTAGACACATCAACAAATGGTTTCCCTAGTACAATTTCTCCTAACTCATGGTCGATGATTCCTCTAATATATTCCAATATCATGAAATCACACCTATAAGTCAAGTTTCCTACGGACACATGTACTCCCATAATTCTCCCAAGAAAATTACACAATTGGGTTGGGTTATCGGGGTCCTTCCTAGGGTCTAACCAATTGTTCATTAGCCAATTATAGTAAAGCCTAGACATGATGTTCATGGGTGCCTTAGGATCGATGTATGTATGTTCACTAAACATGTGACCAACCATGCAAGGAATTTTAATGTTCATATAGCCCCGCTTCCTAATCCATGGTTTTTTCCTATACTTCAAGGGGCATGGGTGTTTTAAGAGAAATTTGTGGTAGTTTAACTCCTCAATAGTGGGTGGGGGATCTCGAACTACCCTTAATTCATCTCTAGACTCAATCTTATTATCCATGTTCAGGCGGGCGATTCTCTTTTCTCTATCAAATGCCTTAATTTCTCTCTCTCTCTCTCTCTCTCTCTCTCTCTCTCTCTCTCTCTCCCCTATTACGTAGCGAGACATTTTCCTTTATTCTCAAAAGTCGGTATTCCCGATCCATAGTGATACACACTCTCTCTCTTTTTTTTTTTTTTTTTTTTTTTTTTTTTTTTTTTTTTTTTTTTTTTATGATTACGAACAATTGCACAAAGAAGAAGATAGACTAAAGAAAAATCCTAGAAAAATAAAATAAAAATCTCACTAGAAAGGAATCTAGTGAGTAGACCTATTAAAATAAAAATTCAACCTAAACAATAACTATTCCCCGGCAGCGGCGCCAAAAACTTTGATGCGTGAGATTGCGCCCACACACTAGGGTTTTACCTCTCGAGGGATCTCGAGAAGCTTGCAATACCCACCAGGCAGTGTACCTGACAGATGTAGTATAGTGAAGTGGCAAGTACCGGGGGATTGATCGTTCTCCACAGGGAATAGTGTTCGTTAGGTTTGAAAAACTACTCTAATAGGTCTAAGGGTGAGGGAAGATTCTTTTTGTGTTTTTATATTTTATTAAAGCAAGTAAATCTCGGTTTTTGAAGGAGTGGCGGAATTAGTTGCTAGCCAACTAACCCAAATTAACTACAATTGCAATAAAAATAAAATAACAAGAAAATAAATGGTTATGAAACTTATATAGGGAGAAATGTGTTTACTTAGATTTTCTTACTCCCTAACTATCTTTTACCGGTTAATTAGTGTGTATTAATTGCGTGGATGATGCGTGAGATTGCGCTCACACACTAGGGTTTTACCTCTTGAGGGATCTCGAGAAGCTTACAATCCCCGCAGGCAGTGTACCTGACCGGTGTAGTATAGTGAAGTGGTAAGTACGGGGGATTGATCGTTCTCCACATGGAATAGTGTTCGTTAGGTTTGAAAAGCTACTCTAATTAGGTCTAAGGGTGAGGGATGATTCTTTTTGTATTTTTATATTTTATGGAAAGCAAGTAAAACATCGGTTTTGAAGGAGTGGGCGGAATTAGTTGCTAGTCAAATAACCCAAATAACTACGATTGCAAAATAAAATAAAATATCTAATTAACTAAGGTTGTGAACAATATGGGAAAAAAATGTGTTTACTTAGATTTCCTTACTCCCTAACTATCTTTTATCGGTTTATTAATGCGTATATTAATTGCGTGGATGAAGGGTGTATTCCTTAACATTCATGGGGTGGCGTACATAACTCCCCAATCCTATGAGCTCTTATTTCCTCCTACAACGATGCGTAAAGCACCCAATCATAGGGATTGTAAACAGTGGCTCATGCATTAAATACTACCTTAATAGCCTAGTACGCATTGACTACATGTTTCCTAAGACGTCTAGCAAGTTACATATAAGAGGTTAGCTAGTTTTCTTAGGCCTAACATCGATGAAACAATCATCCCAACAATCAACAACACAAGAGAGATCTAGCCTAGCATGTTAAATAAAAGACAAGACAAAGATAGAATCACACCAATACATAGACATATTGAATGATTAAATGAATACTTATCTTCAATTGAACATGGGAGATCCAAGGGTTTTGGAACCCTTAAAAATACAGTAAATTCGTCTTTAGGGTTTCTCCTCACAAAGTTGCACACAAAGAATGAAAAATACAATTCTATATATAGAGTTTAGGGGTCTGACGGCGTCACGTTATAGGGGTGACGCCGTCACCTCGCCGCCACTAGGGTTCCCGGATGGCCTTCTTGACGCCGTCTCGTGTAAATCCCAAAAATCATGTTCTGGCCCGTCAAGGGCTGGCGCCGTCTCGTGTAAGCCTGACGCCGTCACCTCCAATTTCCAGCAGCTTTTGGCACTTTGTCGAATTCTTCACTTTTACGCTCCAAAAACGTCCAAAATGCATCCTTTTCCACATTTCTTCTCCAAAACACCTAAATTGACAAAATGAACGATTTAGGGCAATATTTGATCAAATAAATACGATTTCGGGCTTAAATGACCCCCGAAAAGCGGTACACTTTTCGTCTCATCAAATACCCTTACACTTGAGATTTGCTTGTCCTCAAGCAAATGTGCTTTTCTTCCTAGCGAAACTGCATGTTAGGGGTCATTTAACACGAATATAAAAGTAATTACAACAAATGATCGCTCCACTTTAGCCAAAACAAGCACGGAGATTACATACTAGCACCTCACAAGTAGTGTTTAGATACTCACATCTCTCAGGTGTCATAAATATAAATCTCACAAATGAAAATGAATAATATCTCTCACTACCTGTCATAGCAAATAGATTACCATAGGCTTGGGAAAGGATCGAAAACCTTCTCCACTAGGCGTAAGCACTTAAGATAAACTATAAAAGAGGGCTTCATAAAGGGTTATAATGTTAGGTGTAGGGATATGATAAACACGGATTTGTTGGATACGGGATATTTAGTGGTGGCGAGTTAACGATCTTGGTTGACTACAAGTACTATACAATGTTGCTAAGACAAGAATAGACTCGATCTTAAGCTAATAACAAAATAACAAAAACATAAAATAAACATAGAATGAAACGGGATGGTAGTCCGTATGTTTTTCTATTTCTTTTTTTCTCATTTTTTTGTATTTTTCTTGATTTTTTCGATTTTTTTTTTCATACACTCTTGCCCTACCATCCAAAATAATACAACATAGGGAATTGCATTCCCCTCACACTTGAACTTTTACATAACTTTACATAAACTATACTAATGACTCGAATTAAGATAATCGAAAAACTTGGAGTACTTTTAAAACATTTAGCACATATGGGGGTATGTTGTTCTTCCCCATTACTCCATAATACTAGTACTTTACCCATGAGTCCCAATCGTCCCAAAACAATATGTACAAGGATATGACTCGACTTAGCAACCATGTAATCAATTAGATAGTTAACTTGGGTTTAAACAAATGTTGTCACAATAATGCACTAAAAATGAGTGCATACAAGGTAGGCTAAGGCGATTTGGGTGTACATTTAAGTGGGGTGTAACAAATTCTCACTTTGAGTAAAATGCTCAAAGGTCGAAACGAAAAGATAGGATCTGAGGGGTGTACTAGGGGTATCGTGTACTAAAAATGAGTACAACGCAAAGGGTGTGGGAGAATTACTTGACCAATGTAGCCAATGTAATTATAACAAACAAAAAAACACAGGTGTAAAACAAAAACGGGTTAATCCAAATGCCTCTTATCATTTAGTAGATCTTACTACACGAATGTAGTCTCACATATTTGGGTGGAAATTTTTTTTAGTGGTACGGTTTTTGTGCTAGTAATGTAATTCCTATCCATGAGACGCTTATTAGGACTAAAGCTTTACTCCTAAATGTTGTAAAAAATTTTAAATTTGGGTCAAAATTACCCTAACAAGTGTTCTTAGCGGCTTCATTGCACATTTACCATCTTACAAGCAAAAATCAAGTATAATTGTATTCTCTAAGGTATCGTACTTTACCCCCCCCCCCCTTACACTTAAGATGAACATTGTCCCCAATGTTCAAATAACAAGATGTAAAAGTAAATAAGGTAAAGAATGAAATCAAATACTCCCCTGATTTGCTCGGTGGAAGGTGTGGTAACATGGTTAGATCTTCTTCCAATAAAAATGAACGCTCAAAGCTTCCCTTCCGAAATGTAAATCATCTTCTTGTCCAAAATAACATGTTAACCTGAAAAAAGAAAGCCAACACGAAAACCTGCATAACAACGGCGGGATAAATCTATATATAGGGATATAATGTGTGGAAAACTAGAAGGGGGGTTGAATAGTTTACCGTTTTTAAAGTTAATTATCTTGTAAAAGCTTATTGAAACTTTCGTGTAATCGAAGATTAAAACTCAACTCAATAACACAACACTATAAGTAATATGCAAAGATAAAGAAAGAAACGATCAAACCACAACACGAGTATTTATCGTGGTTCGGCTACAAGGACTCTCTTCCTTGCCCTACGTCCACGCCCCGAGTATCCAACTCGAGAGTTTCTTTCACTAGTCAACAAGCTCCTTTAACCGGCAGAGAAAACCTTACACGTCGCTTATACAAGTTTACCGACACTAAGCTAGATGTCGAGTTCTTTACCAAGGGTACAACCACTCCCGTTAGTTCTTTTACAAGGGTACAACAACTCCCGACACTCTTTGTATTTTAAGGACTAAAATACTAACCGATCACAACTAAAACACACAATCAAAAGAAGTGTAAACTATATGAAGTCTACACAATGCTAAGTTATCAAGACTTGCAACTTTGTGTTGGAAGCTTGAAACTTTATATGAGTTTGTGAACTTCTTTGCTACAAAAAGAAACTTCACAACAATCAAAAAGGTTAGGGGTTAGATGAAGGTATGGCTGTATGTGTGAAAGTATAATGAGAAGTGATGAAAAAAAAAATGCTACAAATGGTTTGGTATTTATAGGAAAACCTTCAGCAGGTCTGGCTGAAACGGCGGCACCCTCAGGAGGGTTCCGCCCGTTGTCCTCCAAGGTTCCGCCAGACCTGGACTTGAATGCTTTGCCATAACTTTCCAAACCAACCTAAGTCACGTCAACTTATTACAATTCAAACTTGTGCAACAAGAATTATGGCTAGTCAAACACACTTTCTTTCCATAAATGTATAGTGACAAACTTACCATAAATGTGATGTGACCTTACTATTTTAAGAAACATAAATGTGTTATGTTTTATATGAAAATGTAAAATGTAAAATGTGAAATGTAAAATGTAAAATGTAGCAAATGTTTAATTATGCAAGACTTTAAACTATGATTATGTTTTACCAAAAACTAAAGTTTATACTTTGTCGTTAACAAAACTTAGCGAAGATCGTAAAATATAAATAACGTTTTTAGGCGATATTTGTATTAACAATCTCCCCCTTTTTGTTGATGACAAAACATAAATTTTGTTTTTAAGTAAATCACTAATTAAAGTGTTAAAGTCTTAAAAAGTTTTATATTTAAACTTGTTTTACTTAATTGACGAAAATCATTTTAAGTTACTAAGTTTAGATATACATTCTCCCCCTTTTTCTCAAAACAAAAAGAAGAGTAGCGATGCGGAAAAATGAAATGCACGTGCTCCCCCTTGGTTGATACTCCCCTAAAAGGAGTGCCAAGTTAGGAAACATGGATTTTGAACCTACAAAAAAAATGTTAGTTGGTGATAATAACACATTTCCAAACATGTAGTCACCACACAATATGAGTATAAAAGCCAACACAATCACAACTCATATGTAATCAACCAACAATGCAAAATAGGATAGTAGAAAAATATGTCATTCCAAGTAAAAATTGACTTTTAAGAAGTCAATGACAAGAAATGAAAAACTATCTTCCTACCTCTAAAAATAAAAATTAAAATTAAAAATAACCAAGAAATAAAAAAAAAAAAAAAAAAAAAAAAAAAAAAAAAAAAATCCTACTTCTATAAGTAGAAGACTTCAACACTTCCTAAAATGGGGCAAAAGGCCTCCAAAAGCTCTAGGATTGGTTTGGATGGGAAAGAGCATCCAAACGCTCTAGGATGTGTTGTATGGCGAAACGGGTCTCATCTTGAAATTGGTGAAGCACCATTTTGATGCTTTCACTTATCTTGACCATTTGCTCACATTGTGAGCAAGCATGGTGATGAGTGGGTGAAAAGGGGTTGTTTGAGGATGGTGGTAGTGGTGGGTTGGGGTTTGTTTCTTGGTTGGAGGGTAGGTTTGGAATGGAGTCAAGCAAGGTGGTTTGAAATTCCATTGCTTGATGGAGATGGTTTTCAATCATACTTTGAATTTCTTCATAGGAGGGAAAGAAGGATTCAAAGGATTGAGGTTGTGAAGGTGGTGGAGTTGGGTGATCATGGTTTTCAAAGTTTGGTTCTCCATAAAGAGGACCATGAATGTCTTTGAAAATGGGGTGAAATAACAATGGTTTAGGGTTGTGGTATTGTGGTTGTGGTGGTTGGTTTAGTTCCAAAGGCACATTAGGCTCAAATAATGGCCTTGGTTTTTCATTTGGTGTTTGATCAATGTGATCAAACGGGTGAGAAGGAGGTGGATTTGATGATCTTGGTGGAAGATCATTGAGATTTTCTATGTAGGGGTGTGGTGATGTTGGTGGAGATCCAAATAACTCCATTGGTTCAAGTTTGGGATGGAGTGGTGGTGATGGAGTTTTTGATGTTTGGATTGGAGCACTTGGTGGAGTTGGGTCAATGGGTGTTTTTGTTGGTGGTGGAGTTGTGAGCTCATTGGGTCCTTTTGGTGATGGTGATGGTGATGCAAGGTTCAAAAAGTGTTCGTTTTTGATGGGTGAAGAGAATTCCTCCGAAGATGAGGAGCTTAGGTTGATGGTGGTATGTGAGTAAACGGGTTTGACACTTATTCGTGCGGTTCTCCGAACGGGTCGGGATGGTTGTGAGGTAATTGTTGACTTTGTCATTGTCAAATTGGTTGTTTGAGATGTATTAGGATCAGTAGTTGTGATGGTGATGGTGTGATTTGAGGTGTTCTAAGATCATCTAATTTATAGAGTGAAAGGATGTTGGAAGGGGTGTTTGGATTTGATGTTTGGCCATTGAAATTTTGAGGTTTCTAATGATTTTGGTGAGTAATGAAGGTTGTCAAATCAAAGGAAGTCAATCCAATGAAGAGGTTGGAGTAGGAAGACAAAATTTGCACTAAATGCTTAGTGATCTTGTCAAATTGGATGGAAGTATAAGTTCCACGGATTTGAAGGAGCCTTCAGAAGGGTTCCTTCCCCTATAGGTGAGGGTTTCTTGAGGTTGTTATGGGTTTGTTTGAGTTTTGGCGGAAAAGAATTCCTAATGTTTTTAGGTCATTAGAATGCTCCTAAAGGTGATGTAAACTAACAAGAAATGAGTTTCTAACCTATAAGGTTGATTTGTGGGATTTTGGTTGTAAAAGATTTGAAATTTGTCTAAAAATTTCCTGGAGACACAGCGGTACCCTGGGGAATAACGGGCGGAACCCATTTGAGGGTTCCGCGAAATCCGCTGGGCCAAATCTGGGTTTCCAGATTTTTGCACTGGCGGAACCCATTCTAGGGTGCCGCCAATTCCGCCATGTCTGAAAAACGAGGCAGTCCCATGTTTCAACCCGCAAGACGTTTTCTGAATTTTTCGAAAACTCTTAAAAACAAAAATATAATATAAGGCGGGTTAGGAAATGCAAAAATTAAACACGTAAACATGCATATCATAGGACTTTCACGGGGGGCTAGCGAATTTCACTATACTTAGTGAAAATTCCATATTAATGAAAATTTGACAACAACCTAAGTGTTGTCTTCCTGCATTGTTGTTAGTACACATATGTTCCAAATTGTACCAAAGATTCAACCAACACATAACATCAACAAACACATTGTTTAAAAGACCAAATTGTTCAAAAGGCACGTTATGCCAAACACTCCTAACACACTCGCACTCATGAACGGTCGAGCTTCTTCTTCATCTTTCCAAGGAACCTCCCAAGATTCTTGAACATCCCCTTCGTTTGCTTGAACTCCGCCGACTCATTTGGAATATCCGGAAGTTGTGAAAGGTATTCTAAAGGTGGGAGCCTAGAGTTGGGCAAATTCTCATCTTCACTCATTGAAGAGGATGATGAGGAGGTAGGAGGATGAGGGCGTTTTCCTTGGGCTCTATACATTCTCTTGTCACTAAGTGGAACGAAGGTATGAGGTACAAGAGAGTAGTCAAGACGAAGACCTCTAGGAGTTGGTGGAATGGGAGAGATGTGCCTAAAGAGACGGGTCAAGAGCATTCCATATGGCATAGCCGTTGTGCCTTGCACGGGAATGTCGGCCATTCTCTTGGCCATGTAGTAGGCAAGGTTGAAGGGTAGCCTAACGGACAAGGAGTACATCATGTAGCAAAGGCAAAGGTTGATATGATCTCGGTTTCCTATGGTGCTAATGACGTTGGCTCTAAGGACTTCCTCCCATTTCCTAAATTGAGGCTTGAGTTCGTTTAGTTCCATTCCATAAGGGTCCTTAGGAACTTCATTGCCGGTTCGGGTTCTCCTAGTGGCGGCGGTCCTAATGAAAAGGTGGTCACGGAGCACATCCTTGGACACAAGAGGAGTGTCGTAGGGATGGATGCGGTCGATGAGAGTGTCAAGGGTTGATAGGGAATGTTTGTCGGAGTAGATACACGTGCCACGGTTAGGAACTCCTAAGATGTGGGCAAATTCATCTAAGGTGAAGGAGAAATGATGGCCACTAGCCAAAAAATTGATAGACATACGTCCATAATCATCAGAGGAGAGGTTGATGGAGGCATAGAACTCTAGAATGAACCTAGGACAAATAGGCTCGTCTATCTCTAAGAGACACTCAAAGTTTATAGCCGCAAGTTCAGCGGGTAGGTTTGTGTTTTCTAGAAAAGATGGGTCGATGGTTCTACCCTCATGGACATATCTCTTTTCTAGGGCTTTGAAGATGTTGATTTGGTTTTCGGTAAGGCCTTTGGTTTTGTGGTGTTTTGGAAGGTACTTAAGGGTGTCTTTGTGATCGTAATGAGTCACGGGAGGCATGATGGTTCCTAGAAAAATAAAGTATCACATTTTAGTCTATGTCAACGACTATTGCAATGTAAATTTTCTAGTGTGTGCCTATATGAAAACAATGTGGAGGTGCTGTTATCTTGACTCATTTTGATGCTCAAAACGTTTTTATGGTGCATGTTTTGTCATAAAACAAAAGATAACCCAAACGCTCCTAGTTCAATGTAGCTTCGTTTGAATGTACCCGAAAATACATATTAGTTATGTATTCCCTTTAGCATTCAAGAGACATTATGCAAATGATGTTTTGAACATAACGTTTTGATTTTGTATTCACAATGTGAGACGAAAAATATATTTGTCCTACTTGTGAGAAATTTTTGCAAAAATTTGGCATGGGGTGTTTTAGTAAACATGTTAATAGTATATAAGGATGCAATTCCTAACTATGGGAAACATGATTAGTTTTGTAAAACACCTAAGTTTCTACACTAATTACTCAAGTTAATGCATAACCCCAAGTTTTTGTTTTTGTGCAAAAATAGAATTCCTAGACTCAGATCAGGAATGTAATCATGTTTAGAACACTTACAATGATGATTGGTAAGCAATGGGGATGGTTGAAAGATCAAAAATTCGTGGGTGAGGATGAGTGAATAGTGGCAGTTTTGAAAGGGTGGTGAAAAATGGGTGTTTGGTTTAATATAAACTAATAAAGATTCTGCAGACCGGCGGAAACGGCGGAACCCTGGGGAGGGTTCCGCCCGTTTGGGCTGAGGGTTTCGCCGGGTCTGCAGGTGAAAGGCTAGTTGATTTGTTTTGATTTTTGTCTAATTTCTAGAACTACACGGTAAGTTCCATAAGACCTAATCCTAGCCTAAGGAGGTTAAATGGTTCTTGTTTGAGGGGTTTGGTGAGGATGTCGGCTATGTTGTCTTCGGAAGAAACTTTCTCAATTGAGATATTTCCTTTTTGAACGTTGTCACGAAGGAAATGATGACGGATTTCAATATGTTTGGTACGAGAGTGTTGAACGGGGTTTTTGCTGAGGTCAATGGCTCCTTTGTTTTCACAAAGAATGGTGATGTCGTTGAGTTGAATTCTGTAGTCGACAAGAGCTTGCTTCATCCAAAGAGCTCGTTGACATGCTTTTCCGGCCGATACGTATTCGGCTTCCGTTGTTGAGATAGCTAGAGATGTTTGTTTCTTAGAGAACCATGAGGTGAGACAATGTCCAACAAAAGTACAAGTACCACTTGTGCTTTTTCTATCAACATAGTCACCGGCATGATCCGAGTCGGCATACACTATGGTGTCTACTCCCGTTCCTTTGGGATACCATAATCCTAAGTGTGTAGTGCCTTTGATGTATCTAAAAATCCTTTTAACGGCTTCAAGATGTATTGTTTTAGGATCTTCTTGAAAACGAGCACATAGACAAACACTAAACATAATGTCGGGTCTACTAGCCGTTAGGTAAAGTAGACTTCCAATCATACCCCTATATTTAGTGCTATCTACGGATTCACTTTCCTCATCCTTGACAAGTTTAGTTTCCGTGGACATAGGCGTCTTAATTGGTTTAGAATCTTCTAATCCAAATTTTCTAAGCATGTCCTTAATGTACTTAGATTGGTTAAAGAAGATACCATCTTCTAGTTGTTTGATTTGGAGTCCTAAGAAAAAGTTGAGTTCTCCCATCATACTCATTTCAAACTCGTCAAGCATGATTTTTGAGAAATCGTCGCATAGATCTTGACAAGTTGATCCGAATACAATGTCATCAACATAGATTTGGACTATGATAATATGTGAATCTTTCTTCTTAGTGAAGAGAGTATTATCAACTAAGCCCATGGTATACTTATGGTCAACTAGGAAGGTTTTAAGTTGATCATACCATGCTTTTGGAGCTTGCTTAAGTCCGTATAAAGCCTTTTTAAGTTTGAAGACATGATTAGGTTTTTCAAAATCAATAAAGCCCGGTGGTTGAGCAACATATACTTCTTCATTTATGAGACCGTTTAAGAATGCACTTTTGACGTCCATTTGAAAAAAGTTTGAAGTTGTGTGCACATGCATATGCAAGTAAGATTCTTATTGACTCGAGCCTAGATACCGGAGCAAAATTTTCATCGTAGTCAATGCCTTCTTATTGGTTATATCCTTGTGCTACTAGCCTAGCCTTGTTTCTAGACACAACACCATTTTCATCCATTTTATTACGAAAAACCCATTCTGTACCAATTATAGTTTGACTCTTTGGTGGAGAAACTAATGTCCACACATCATTCCTAACAAATTGGTTTAACTCTTCTTGCATGGCAATTATCCATGACTCGTCTTTTATGGCTTCGTTAATGTTTTTGGGTTCAATGGTTGACACGAAACAAAAATCATTACTTTTATTTTGGGCTTTAGACCTTAACGTTCTCTCGTTAATTTTGCCTATGACATTATCTAATGGATGACTTTTGGACTCTTTAACATTAACAATTTCTTTGTGTAATGGTTCTTCTTCCTTGTCGTTTTCTATGGTGACTTGATTTTCCATAGCTTGGCTTTCAACTAAGTCATCATCTACCAAAGGTGATGTCTTAGAGGGAGGTGGACTTTCGTCGAATGTTACATTCAACGATTCCTCGACTCTAAAGGTTTCTTTGTTTAAAACAATGTAGGCTTTGCTATTTTGTGAATATCCAAGAAATATACCTTCATAAGACTTTGGGTCAAATTTGGTAAGGTAATCCTTGGTGTTAAGAATGAAGCATTTACTCCCAAACACTCTAAAGTATCCTAATGTAGGCTTTCTACCTTTATAAAGTTCATAAGGAGTTTTATTCAAAAATGGTCTAATTAGGACTCGGTTTAAAATGTACGTTGATGTGTCAACGGCATTACACCAAAACTTTTGTGGAATATTTTGTTCATTAAGCATTGTTCTACTCATCTCTTGCAAGGTTCGGTTTTTACGTTCTACTACACCATTAGATTGAGGAGTACGTGGAGCCGAAAAGTTATGAGTAATTCCATTTTTATCACAAAAGTCTCCAAATTGAAATTCATTATCAAATTCACGACCATGATCCGTCCTAATAGACACAATGCAAGTTCCTACTTGATTTTGAATTTTCTTACTTAGAATCTCAAATTTATCAAAAGCTTCATTTTTACTTTTCAAAAATTGTCCAAGTATATCTTGAATAATCATCTACTATGACCAAAGTGTAGAAGTTGCCTCCATAACTTTGTATAGCGGATGGACCAAACAAATCCATATGCAAAATTTCTAGACACCTAGATGTAGACACCATATTTTTAGCCTTATGACTATTATGGACTTTTTTACCGACTTTGCAAGCATCACAAAAGTGTTGGTCATATTTCAACTTAGGAAGGTTTCGAACTAAGTCTTTGGAGGAGAGGTTTTGAATTAGTCTCATGTTAGCGTGTCCTAAACGTCTATGCCATAAAGTTGAAGATTCATCTAATGAAGTAAGAAAAAGTTTGTCTCTAGATGTTTGATCCATCTTCATGACATACACGTTGTTCTTAAGAACACCCTTAGCTATGGTTATGCCGTCTTTAAGTATTTTACTACCATTTTCACTAAAAAGGACGTTATATTTATTACGACAAAGTTGACTAATACTAAGAAGGTTAAAACCTAAGTTATCAACATGAGCCACATCATCTATAAAAAGGGAGTCATGAGAGATTGTACCTTTTCCGATGATTTTGCTCTTAGCTTTACTACCGAAAGTGACATTACCTCCATCACATTTGTGATATGTTGAGAAGAGGCTTTTGTTACCCGTCATGTGCCTAGAACAACCGCTATCTTTGATCCATTCATCCGGTTCCAAGCACACTTTTAAGCACACCTATTTATGACAAACACTCAAATATTTGGTCCCCAATTTCTCATGGGTCCATTTTGGTTAAACATACCATTAACTCGATCCAAGTATGAAAATAGAACATACGGGTTCCATGACATATAGTTTGGAGTTTGGTAATGTCCAGGAGTGTTTTGGTTCCAAACATGTTGGTAGTTTGGTCGTGGGTTGTAGTTACTCTTTGGAAAGGGGCGTTTGGGAATAGGTGTCTTAGGTTTCGGTTGAGTAGTTTTGGTCCTAAATTCGTTTCTACCAAGTCCTACTCCAATTTTAACAGCAGGTTTTGTTTCATTTTTATGTGTGACTTTGACGAATTTTGAACGATTTGATGTTGAGGCTAACTTAGGTACTGCAGACCTGGCGGAACCTTCGGGTTCAACGGGCGGAACCTTGGTTTGGGTTCCGCCTGTTCCGCGGACTGCAGAGACAGTTTTGTTAGTTTCTTGACTTCTCTTTTCTTGTTTCATTTGATCTTTTGAAGTTTCTAAGTTTGTGAAACCTAGTCCAGTTTTATCAAATGGTGATTTTTGGAGTTTCATAATTTCATCCGCACAAGAAATACTTTTATCAAACTTCTTAAACTTTGTGGTTTGTGTTAATAGGTCGTCTTGAGTAATTTTTAGTTTCTCAATTTCGAGTTTAAGCTCTTCACATGATTTACATAATGTGTTTATACCTTTACTCTTTTCTAACCTCTTAGCTTTCTCTTTCAATTCATAAACTTCATTTTCTAAAAACTCCTTTTTAGTTTTCAAAAATTTATTTTTGTTTATGATTTTTAAGCTAAGTTCACAAAGTTTGTTATATTCTTTTTGCAAGGTGTCATCATCTATAGAAGAGTAAGATGAGTCGGAGAGTACCTCATTTGAGTCATGAGCCATGAGAGCAACTTCATCATTCTTTGGCTCATCGTCATCTTCTTCATAGTCACTCCATGCACCACTTACAAAAGCTTGTTGAGACTTGCTTTTGGGTGGTTTTGGACATTCTCCTATGAGATGACTTGTATCTCCACACCTAAAGCATTTTCTTTCAACCTTTCCTTTCTTATCATCACGATCTTTTCGGAAGGTTTTCTTGTCGTCTTTAGGTTGCCATACAAACTTTCCTCGTCTACGAAAGAACTTCTTGAAGTCTCTAACGGCCATGGCATATTCTTCATCATCACTATCCGAACTAGACTCATCATCATCACTTGATTGGACTCTAGCTTTCAAGGCAATGGACTTCATCTTTTCCTTCTTGCCTTTAACTATTTCCGAATCTTTTTCCATTACCATTTCGTGAACTTTGAGGTTTCCAATTAGCTCGTCAAGTGACATGCTTGAAAGATCTTTGGATTCTTCAATTGCCGTCACTTTTGCTCTCCACTTTGGATGGAGTGCTCTAAGGAATTTCCTGACAAAAATTCTTGCTACAAAAAGATTCATCAAGTGCTTTAAGTGAAGTAATAATAGTGTTAAACCTAGCAAATGCACAATCGATAATCTCATCTTCGGGAATAACAAATTGTTCATATTGTTGAATAAGAAGATCGAATTTTGTTATCCTTAACTTGTGAGTTTCCTTGATGAGTGACTATTAAAGATTGCCAAATTTCTTTGGCGGTTTTACACATAAAGACTCTTTCATACTCTTTCTTAGGCAAAGCATTATAAAGCATCATTTTAGCTTCATTATTTTTACAAATCAATTTCTTTTGATCTTCATCCTTAGTGTTAGTAGCTATGTTATCACCATCAACTATTATAAACCATAAATCTATATCTTTAGATTTCACGTAAGTTTCAAATCGGTTTTTCCAATATATAAAACCATTTGCTTCAAAAAGTGGTGGTCTTTGCATAGATTGCCCTTCTTTATAATTTTCAAAATCCATGGATCGTTTCAAGTTTTAAAACACAATATATTTTAAAAGCTTGAGTAACGTAGCTCTTGATGCCAATTGTGGAAAACTAGAAGGGGGGTTGAATAGTTTACCGTTTTTAAAGTTAATTATCGTGTGAAAACTTATTGAAACTTTCGTGTAATTAAAGATCTAAACTATTCTCAATATCACAACACAATAAGTAATATGCAAAGATAAAGAAAGAAACGATCAAACCACAACACGAGTATTTATCGTGGTTCGGCTACAAGGACTCTCTTCCTTGCCCTACGTCCACGCCCCGAGTATCCAACTCGAGAGTTTCTTTCACTAGTCAACAAGCTCCTTTAACCGGCGGAGAAAACCTTACACGTCGCTTATACAAGTTTACCGACACTAAGCTAGATGTCGAGTTCTTTACCAAGGGTACAACCACTCCCGTTAGTTCTTTTACAAGGGTACAACAACTCCCGACACACTTTGTATTTTAAGGCCCAAAATACTAACCGATCACAACTAAAACACACAATCAAAAGAAGTGTAAACTATATGAAGTCTACACAATGCTAAGTTATCAAGACTTGCAACTTTGTGTTGGAAGCTTGAAACTTTATATGAGTTTGTGAACTTCTTTGCTACAAAAAGAAACTTCACAACAATCAAAAAGGTTAGGGGTTAGATGAAGGTATGGCTGTATGTGTGAAAGTATAATGAGAAGTGATGAAAAAAAAATGCTACAAATGGTTTGGTATTTATAGGAAAACCTTCAGCAGGTCTGGCGGAAACGGCGGCACCCTCAGGAGGGTTCCGCCCGTTGTCCTCCAAGGTTCCGCCAGACCTGGACTTGAATGCTTTGCCATAACTTTCCAAACCAACCTAAGTCACATCAACTTATTACAATTCAAACTTGTGCAACAAGAATTATGGCTAGTCAAACACACTTTCTTTCCATAAATGTATAGTGACAAACTTACCATAAATGTGATGTGACCTTACTATTTTAAGAAACATAAATGTGTTATGTTTTATATGAAAATGTAAAATGTAAAATGTGAAATGTAAAATGGAAAATGTAGCAAATGTTTAATTATGCAAGACTTTAAACTATGATTATGTTTTACCAAAAACTAAAGTTTATACTTTGTCGTTAACAAAACTTAGCGAAGATCGTAAAATATAAATAACGTTTTTAGGCGATATTTGTATTAACATAATGCTTGTGGAATGAATATTTTGTAGATTCCTAGAGTTTATAAGTTAGAGCACTAGGTACCCTGGAGCCATGGCTTCGTGCCATGGCTCAAAATTACCAGCCACGTCAGCAAAAATCTCTATGACACCAGAAATCCCACGGCACCACATTTTGGGCGGTACCCACGGCACCAGAAAATGTGGTGCCGTCGTCCACATTTTTCTTTTTTTTTTTTTTTTTTTACATAAAATAAAACATACACAATATAACTAAAATAAACTTCATTACATTAAAAAAAAAAAAAAAAAAAAAAAAAAAAAAAAAAAAAAAAAAAAAAAAAACACATTATACATTGTTTAGCTCACTTTCTAAAGTATACTATGACTTATAGTTGAACACATTGGTTCCAAAGGATTGAGTATGTGTGGAAATCGGCAGCAGGGTCATAAACTATATAAATAACACCGGCCCATTAATAATTTCGGATGAAGCCCACAAAAGCCCAAATAAACATAACCCTAGATCAGCCAGCCATTCCCTTCTTCTTCTCCATTGCTCCATCGACCTGCAACTCAAGAAAAGAAAAAAAACCCACCAAACACAAACACAAATACAAACACAAACACAACATATAAACACAAACACAAACAAACCCACAAAAAAAAGAAAAATAAAATAAAATAAAAAAATCCACGGCGCAAGATCACCAGGGCTGGCCACCATGGCGCCAGCAGCCATGGCGCCACCCACGGTACCATGAGCCATCCAAATTTCTCGGCTGGTCCGACGGCGCCATGTTACCAGCCAAGGGTACCGAGTGCTCTTAGAGATTCTATAAAAACTTTTTGATTCCGGAAGAAAAGACAAAACTTTCAAAAATTCCAGAAAATAGAACCTGACGCTGTCAGCCATGATCTGACAGATTATCTTGTTAAGTTTCCGGAAAATTTCTTGGAAAAACTTCATTCTTAATTCCTGGAAATCCTGCAAAATATCATTACGACTCGATATAAGCATTTGACTCGAACAATACTAATATGAATGTTAATTTATTATTGTTATGATTCATGTCCCTTCGTTCTAATTAACCGATTTGGATTTCCCTTACACTTATCTTTTGCAAAATACCTTTATATGTAGTTAAGACGAAGTTAAAAACAAAATAAAGCATTTTCACAAGTTATTTTGAAACATGAATCGATAACAATAAAAATTAAACATTCATACGGAAACAAATAAAATCAAACAAACAAACAAACAAACACACAAAACAAATAAAAATTGGGTTGCCTCCCAATAAGCGCTTTTCTTTATTAACGAGTCTTGTAGCTAGACTCAAAGTCACCGTACATTACGTGACTCCATCGTCATTTCCGGTTCCTAGGTCATCTGCTGATCCGTTAGTAGAATCACTTTCGTAGTGAAGGTATTTCGGGTCTTCGAAATCAAAAGGATTTATTTGGTATTTAGAACTAAGTTTATCAACATCCTTAAAGAACCCGCTTGACAGGTCGAAAGTGTTCGTACATCCTCTTCTTATATCGTCATCACATAACACGATTTGAGAGCCTAACCCATCGAGCCCTTCACAGTCGATTTCCTTGAACTCTCTCATCTTGTATGGCGTTTGGTATGAGATTTTCCTAATCCCATCAGTGAAAGTCATGATCCCGTTGTGCTCGTCCACAACTAGGCTTGTGGCATTGCAGAAGGGTACCCCAAAAACAACTTGTGATAATCTGGGATCGATGTACTCCTCAATATTATCGACGATTGTGAAGCTCATGGTGAATGTCATGTTCCCCACAAACACTTGTACATCCTTATCTATGCCAACGTCATCATTCCCTTCATAAAGCATTCCCCATCTACAAATGTTGTTGTAATGAAACAATGACATCACATTTTTGGGCAAGCATGTATCAATGTAAACATTACAGAAGTGTTTGTGCCCTATCATACAAGGTATTTTAAGATTATTCGGGTCCCGTCGCTTGATCCTGCCGGGTCTTCGACCTTGTAGCCCCCATACATTGTAGATTTCCGAAGGTTGATACTCATATACTTCTTCATTGCTATTCCGAAAGATCACTTTCCTGACACCATCGGTGAATAACGCACTGTTATCATCCTCCTCGAGTGTCACTCCTGTTGATTTTACGAATGGTTCTCCCAGGATAAGGCTGGTTAAAGATGGGCTGATGATCGCGCTCATGTCATTATACACTGTTAGCTCAATGTGAAAGAGGAACTTCCTATCACAATTGGAACTTTCTCTATTGTCCCGATGATATTAAATCCTTCATATGTGACCTGTTGGGCGAAGGCTTCATTGTAAAGAGAGAGAGATATCGCATTTATAGGGGAGTTGGGGTTTATGTATGCATCTTTTATGAACTTTCTTCCAGTGGTGCAGGATATCTTAAAGACTCTAGGATCGTTATCCTCTATTCTCCCTCCAAATCCAATATACAGCTTTGCTGTGCCCCTCTCAACTTCTTCCAAAAGGGGGCGGTCTAGCAGTCCTGGTAGCCCTCGAGGTGCTTCTGGTTTTACTTTCGAGTCCTCCTCATCGTTCAACTCTCTTGTACTGGAGTTCTCTAGTGAGTCAAGATGGTCGCCATGCCTCTTAGGGTCCGTGACGGGAGCTTCACCCTCCATCTCATTATCTGCATGCATGGTTGATTGATGATCAATGTTGGGTTTAGGAGCGGGTATTGCTGTACTGGTGTTTACGAAGTGGAGCGATTTTGAGGGGGTAGGAGTATCCCTAGTCTCTTTTCTGTTCGGCGATATGTGTTTGAAGAGTTTACTAGGGCTCTTGATTTTCACAGGAGGGGGTGTTTGGTGAGTTGCTGTGACAGACTTGACCTCCTCAACTCGACCCGACTCACAAGCTGACCTGTCAGCAATGCGCTCCTTGATGGCCTTCAATAGGTTATCAATCTTGTTGTTCGTATAAACCTGCTGTTGTCTAAACTGGTCCTCAAGTTTGGAGAGCTGTGTTTCTTGAGAGAGAATGAATTTTTGCAGTGACTCCGCGTGATTTTGCCGTTTAGGCGTATCCTGATGAGGATAATGTTCGAACCAGATGAGTGGGGGAGAGTCATTGAATGATACGCTTCGGGTTTGGTTCCAACTAAAGTTTGGCTTATCCTTCCATGCTTCATACCTATCCCCGGAATTCTCGAGTCCATAGTTGGTAATGAGCCCCTTATCTCCCGCCTTGTTGACTCGCGAGGATATGAATTCATTGAAAGCTTGTTTGGGAAGCTCCATGCAGTCATGGGTTTCGTGAGGACCATCACATAATTTGCATGAAGAAGTGATTTTGTTCACTTGGCTTGAAGGTTTAGGAGACTCGTAGGATTTAATGAGAAACTTGACTTGGTCCTCAAGTTCTATGATCCTATGGTCGGAAGTGGTTGAATTGTTCGAAGGCAAAGATATTGCCTTAACCGTTTTATTCAAATCACGGGGATCATTCCAACTTTCGTTGTCATAAAGAGCAAGATCTTCTAGGAGATCCCATGATTGTTCCGCACTTAGATCACGTAGCTTACCACCGGCCGCTTGGTCAATGGTTTGCCTTGTGGAGAGATTGATATGATCGTAAAAGATTTGGACTTGGAGCCAAAGATCAATACCATGGTGAGGGACTTTTTGGAGTAAGTCCTTGAATCGAGTCCATGCCTCGTAGAGGGTTTCGCCTTGACGTTGTTGGAACATCAAGATATCGTTCCTAAGCTTCGTAGTTCTTCCCGGTGGGAAAAATTGAGCAAGGAAACGAGTGGTGAGATCATCCCAAGAGGTAATGGATCCGGCGGGGAGGCGCTCAAGCCATTGACTAGCTTGGTCCCGCAAAGAGAATTGGAAGAGACGCAATCGGGTCGTCTCTCGAGTGGCAACATCAAGGTCGATAGAATCAACGATTTTAAGAAAGTCCTTGAGATGTTGATTAGGATCTTCGGAACGAAGTCCATGGAATGCGCATCCGCTTTGCACCAACCGGATGGTGTCGGATCGCAAGGGAGTGACATTGGCTCCTTGAGTGAGCTCAATGGTGTTTCGATAGCCTTGGTGGCTAGGACGTGAATACTCTCCTAAGGTGCGTGCTCTAGGAGGATGGTTTTGTTGTGGTGGGTTGTTGGGATCGAGGATATTACCACCTTCCATTACGTCGGATGGTATGGTTACGACAAAAACACAAAGAAAAAGATAGACTAAAGAAAATCCTAGAAAAAGAAAATAAAAATCCCACTAGAAAGGAATCTAGTGAGTAGACCTAATAAAATAGAAAATCAACCTAAACAATAACTACTCCCCGGCAGCGGCGCCAAAAACTTTGATGCATGAGATTGCGCTCACACACTGGGGTTTTACCTCTCGAGGGATCTCGAGAAGCTTAAAATCCCCGCAGGCAGTGTACCTGACCGGTGTAGTATAGTGAAGTGGTAAGTACGGGGGATTGATCGTTCTCCACAGGGAATAGTGTTCGTTAGGTTTGAAAAGCTACTCTAATTAGGTCTAAGGGTGAGGGATGATTCTTTTTGTATTTTTATATTTTATGGAAAGCAAGTAAAATCTCGGTTTTGAAGGAGTGGGCGGAATTAGTTGCTAGTCAACTAACCCAAATAACTACAATTGCAAAATAAAATAAAATATCTAATTAACTAAGGTTGTGAACAATATGGGGAGAAAATATGTTTACTTAGATTTCCTTACTCCCTAACTATCTTTTACCGGTTGATTAATGCGTATATTAATTGCGTGGATGAAGGGTGTATTCCTTAACATTCATGGGGTGGCGTACATAACTCCCCAATCCTATGAGCTCTTATCTCCTCCTACAACGATGCGTAAAGCACCCAATCATAGGGATTGTAAACAGTGGCTCATGCATTAAATACTACCTTAATAGCCTAGTACGCATTGACTACATGTTTCCTAAGACGTCTAGCAGGTTACATATAAGAGTTTAGCTAGTTTTCTTAGGCCTAACATCGATGAAACAATCATCCCAACAATCAACAACACACCAATCAACCAATAATCAATAGTTAGGTTTCATTAGATCTAAGCAAACACAATAGAGATCTAGCCTAGCATGTTAAATAAAAGACAAGACAAAGATAGAATCACACAATACATAGACATATTGAATGATTAAATGATTACTTATCTTCAATTGAACATGGGAGATCCAAGGGTTTTGGAACCCTTAAAAATACAGTAAATTCGTCTTTAGGGTTTCTCCTCACAAAGAATGAAAAATACAATTCTATATATAGAGTTTAGGGGTCTGACGGCGTCACGTTATAGGGGGTGATGCCGTCACCTCGCCGCCACTAGGGTTCCCGGATGGCCTTCTTGACGCCGTCTCGTGTAAATCCCAAAAATCATGTTCTGGCGCGTCAAGGGCTGACGCCGTCTCGTGTAAGCCTGACGCCATCACCTTCAATTTCCAGCAGCTTTTGGCACTTTGTTGAATTCTTCACTTTTACGCTCCAAAAACGTCCAAAATGCATCGTTTTCCACATTTCTTCTCCAAAACACCTAAATTGACAAAAGGAACGATTTAGGGCAATATTTGATCAAATAAATACGATTTCGGGCTTAAATGTCCCCCGAAAAGCGGTACACTTTTCGTCTCATCAGTGGATGACGGATTGTATTCCTTAATACCAATCGTGGGGTGGCGTACGTACTTCCCCAACTCTATAAACTCCTACTTCACTCCTATGTCGAGCCGGCTAAAAGCTCCTAACATGGGATCACTAGAATTCGCTCATGCATTAAATACAATCAAAATAACCTTAGTACGCATTGGTTCATGTTTCTTAAGACGTTCAAGCATGTTACCGAATAGGAGGTTAGCCAGTTTTCTTAAGCCTAACATCGATAAACATTCATCCAATACAACTAATAACACACCAACAACCAATAATCAATAGTTAGGTTTCATTAGATCTAAGCAAACACAAAGATAATCTAGCCTAGCATGTTAATTGAAAGACAAGCACGAAAGATAGTTAACCAACACATAGACATATTGATTAAATTAAAGGAAGACTTATCTTCAATGTAACATGGGAGATCCAAGGGTGTAAAACCCTTAAAATTACAGCCAAAATCGTCTTAGGGTTTTCTCCCAAAAGTTGCACACTAATGACAAAAAATTATGAGAATATATATAGAAAATCCAGTCTGACGGCGTCACGTTGTGGAGGTGACGCCGTCACCTCGCCGCGGCTAGGGTTCCCGGATGGCCTTCTTGACGCCGTCTCTCTTTAATCCTCCAAAATGTGTTCTAGCCTATCAAGGCCTGACGCTGTCAGAAAATGGGGTGACGCCGTTAGGGTACTATTCCAACAGATTTTTGGCACTTTGTCGATTTCTTCACTTTTATGCTCCAAAAACGACCAAAATGCTTCCTTTTCCATATTTCTTCTCCAAAGTACCTAAAATGACAAAAGAAACGATTTAGGGAAATATTTGATCAAATAAATACGATTTCGGGCTTAAATGACCCCCGAAAAGAGGTACACTTTTCGTCTCATCATGGTGAGAAGATTAAACAAGCTCTGGATGCTGCTTTGCCTGCTCTCAAGCAACAGAGGGATGCTAAACTGAAAAGATCTGCTGAAGTCAAGGAACACAACATTTACAGATACAAATGGATCATGACACAGATACCGGATCCTGAACCCATCATTGATGTCAAGATCCATGCAAACACCAGTCCAGCAGTTCTCAGTGTCTACAGGGGCAATGACAAGCGAAATTTTTAAGTTCATGATCCTTTCAAGTTCTCTGTATTTAGGATCACTAAGCTAGATGAATTGGGTCCTATAATTGCTAAGAAGAATAATGTCGTTGTCAAGCGCCTAATGGAGTCTCTCAGGACCAGGTATGATAACTTGGCCAAGAAGCATACTGAACTTGGAATTCCCTCACTACTTCCAGCATCAGTTCCTGCCATTCAGGATGCTCCATCTCAGTCTTCTCGAAAGAAGAGAAAGAGAATAGACACTGAACCAGAGATCAAGGTTCCTGGCCTAAACTGTAACAGAGCCCTCCCTGAAGGAGTTACATTTGTGAACAAATGGGTCATCGAACAACCTGAGAGGGGTCTATTCTTCACTGATAGTCTGGGGGAACTGGCTTTTCAAAGATGGAGTGACATTGACACTGCTAGAATCATGTCAATGGCTGGCTTCTACGTTCTGGCCTCACCAATTCAAAGGCCTGAAAACCAAAGATTCTGCCAGGACTTGATGATCAAGATTCAAGAGCATCCTGATAAGCATCTACTGGAGTCCAAACGACAGAAGCTTGAAGCCCTAGGATTAAGGTTCTAAAGCCTGAAGAATCTGCAACAACCTATGTTACTTTGTTTTTGTTTAGGAATGCAATAACTATGAATAATATTGATGTTTTGTTTAACATTCAGTGTCCTAAACTTAACCTAGTAATTTCATCAGTAGAGAGAGACACATGTACTATCTCTCACTGAACATAGGGACACTCAGGCTATTTGTATATCCAAATAGGGGAAGACTGTTGGGTCACTGAATTCCCCAAGCTTCCTCTAAACAGGATTTGAACATAAAATAGCCTAAGTGTTGGATAACCTTAAACACAATCAAGTCACTGAACGCAGAGCCATTCAGTGAGTCATCTTCAGGAAGCGTATGACAAGCCTAAGAAGAAAGGCTTTCCACTCGGTGAGGCGGATTCTCAGTGAGTGGCCCTAAGCCAAGAAGAAGATGATGGATTCAGTGAGTGATGATAATAGCTCACTGAGTCCCATGTCTCCTCCCAACTATGTAGACTGAAAACTGAAGAATAGGCGGGACTAGGCGGGAAAGTTTGAAAAGCCTTACTAAAGTGTTTATCACTTTATAAATCAAACTTTCCCTAAATGGCTACAATCCAGCCTATACCTAAAAAGGGTTCTTTGTCCTTAACTCAATATGGGTTGCTTTGGACAGAGAACAAAATCTTCCAAGATTTAACCTAGGATGTCTTTAGTCTCTTGGGTAATAACATGTTTTACACTTTGTGTATAAATAGGATCATAAATAGGAGAAAAGTCACGTTTTTGCAATTAATGCTTAGACATTCACAAACTCTTTTATCCTCCAAATAACATATTTGTACCCAAGATAGCTTGGTCGTACCATAGTTGTTACTTAAGTTTTGCTTAAGTTTAGAGAGGAGATTAACCACACTTGTCACTTCAATCCCAAGTCTTTATTCCGCAAAAACTTGGGTATAATTCTTTGATTCATTTCTAATAAGAATTAAACGTTGAAAAATACCTTGTGTTTGATTTACGTTTTCATTCTTATAACTTATCTTATCAAAGAACTTCATTACATCATTATACCATGATACACGTTTAGATTAACTTTTATAGTTAACTTAACCGGGTAAACGGGACCAACAATTACTTTAAACCTATGAACTCACCAGCGTTAGCTGACTTTAAGCATGTTTTTCAGGTGCTTAAGTATGTGTATGTTGAAGGCAGGGCATGACATTGGTCATAAGTATATGAAGTGTTATTACACATGCGTTTAACTCTGATTTGGGACAGTCATGTAAATGGGCCTTGTTTTATTAAAACGTGAACTTAGCAAAAAGTAGCTCTTTGTGGCTTTTTTGCAAAAAAAAAAAAAAAAAATGAAACATTAATTTCGTTTTTGCACTACTTTTTTTTTTGATGTATTTTTTGTGCATTTGAACAACTTTAGTGACTAAATTTACAATTTACCAATATAAAATATCATCAAATGTGAGAATAAAATCAGCTTCTAGATTCTTCTATCCTTACAACAACTTTTGGGGGGGAAAAAAATAAACGCCACAAACATTCCTTATTTTATTTTTTACACAAACATTCCTAAAGACAAGTAGAGTACCCGATAAACCAACCCATAACACAAGGAAGGAAAGAAGCTCCATTATAATATATAAACCCCCATCCATTCGTTCATTCAAAAACGGAGTAATAATTATCCTAGTACATTCTACTACGAGTACTAAATTCAGTCTTGTTTGTTCGATTAAAGTACAATGTCGGATGTTGAGACGTTTGCTTTTCATGCGGAGATTAACCAGTTGTTGTCGAGTTTAATAATAGTAATCCTCGTAATAGTAACAAGGACATCCCCTTTCTTCTTCGTGACCTAATCACAAACTCTTCTCATGTACGTAATCCTCTTCTTTTTTACTTTTTTTTTTTTACTGATCGGTTTATGCGGTTGACTTAATGGGTTTTATTCATCTGTTGTTATGATTTATTCCCAATACATTATTGTGTTTGTTAGTATATGGATATATGACCCAATGGAATTTTGCTTCCTAAATTTTCTTAGGGGGTGTTTGTTGGTTTTAGGCTTATGCTTCCTAAATTTTCTTAGGGGGGTGTTTTTTGCTTCCTAAATTTTGCTAATACAACGACTTCTGGGTTTAAGTTTTTATCTTTTAACTGATTTGACTACACTTTTTACTGAATCTTTTACTTCTTAGCAACAGAATTACTTGAACCCCGTATTGACAAATTTAAGCTTTTTTTGTTTGCGTGGCGATTTTCCAACTATCATGTGTATAGTTATTTACAAGGTCTAAATATAGCAGATTTGATCTTTAACAGCAAGATGTGATATGACTCATAATCTGTTTTGCATCAATTGTCAAGTGGCGTCATAATGTATTATTAGTATTTGATTTTGACAAAATAAGATGATTTTATATGTGCAAGCTAATCGTAGTATTGTGCCTTTCAACTCTAGAACCTGTCATATGAGCAGTTTATTCAAGATGTTTGATAGATAATGTCACTAACAGAATACAATGTTAAACGTTACATTAGAAGATGTTATATGCATAGCTTGTACATGAATCGATGTTTTGATTATTTAGGCTCTGGACAAGATTCGCTTTGAGAGCTTGACTGACAAGAGTAAGCTTGATGGACAACCCGAGCTTTTCATCCACATTGTTCCTGACAAGACCAACAACACGTTGACCATCATCGACAGTGGAGTTGGAATGACCAAGGCTGGTCAGTACTGATTTTACTACTGTACTAGCTCTTAAATGTTAAACGTTACTAACCATGCATATATTTTACAGATTTGGTGAACAATTTGGGTTCCATTGCAAGATCCGGAACCAAAGAATTCATGGAAGCTATTGCTGCTGGTGCCGATGTCAGCATGATTGGACAGTTTGGTGTCGGGTTCTACTCTGCTTATTTTGTTGCTGATAAAGTTGTGGTCACCACCAAGCACAACGACGACGAGCAGTATGTATGGGAATCACAAGCCGGAGGGTCGTTCACCGTCACCAGGGACACTTCTGGCGAGTCCCTTGGCAGAGGTACTAAGATGACTCTTTACCTAAAGGAGGACCAGCTTGAATACCTCGAGGAGCGAAGGCTTGAGGATTTGATCAAGAAGCACTCCGAGTTCATCAGCTATCCAATCTTTCTATGCAGACAATGTCATTTAGAAGCACCTGTGATAAAATGGAGTAACAAAACATCATTATGGAGATTGCGAACGTGTTCAGTTGCTTCACCTTGGCTAATGGTGGTACACAAAAACGAAGACGTTATCACATTCAAAGATCCTATGTTGGGTGACGGCTACTTGATGAAAAAATCCCAGATGTCAATTGCTGGTGACAAAATAGTTTCTTCAAGGTTTGGTTGGTTGTTGTTTAAAAGCAATGACTTGATGTGCTTAGTATTATATAACCCTTTCACAAATGATCTTCGAAAGCTTCCACAATCGGAATATATATTTGATATGAAAAGCTTAAATTTTTCAGCACCACCTACTTCCCCTGATTGTATTGTGGTTGGATTTACAACATGGGAGGTTTGCATCCACTTTGTAAATCGGAAACCAACATGGCGTATATTTCTTTTGGGTCCAGATCCACATGCTATTTGTTGTTCAAGTTTTTATGGTCGAGATCTGTATGCATTGTGTAAAGAGGGAGAAGTTATTGTTTTCAATAATCTGCGCAAATGAGGTTACTCTTTGAAGATTGTTGAAGCCGAAGCCCCTGAAAGTGTTTGCGGATCTTTGACACAAAAATTCTTAACGAAATGTGATCAACATCTTTTACTGGTTTATGTGAGCGAGTTTGGAGAACATGTTGAGGTGTTTAAGTTGAATGAAGTTAAACAAGAATGGGAGAAAATAACTGGTGTTGGAAAGCATATGATTTATATTTGTGGTAAAACATGTCTTTGCCTTGAAGCCAAAACACCACAAATGGAGAACAAGATCTTCTTTCCACGAACCAAGAACAGAAAGATAGTGTTTTATTCACTTGACACATGCATGTATCACACATTTGATGGCGAAAACATTCAACAACCCGATCTCTTTGGAACTACATCTTATTGGTCAAGTCATGCGTGGATTGAACCAAGTTGGTTATAGGTGATTTCATTATTCGTATGTCAGTATTATGTTTTATTATATTATGGGACACACTAAACATGTTGCATCGATTCTATTCATTTAGTAATTGATGAGGTTCAGTATGGTTGATGTATCCAATCTTGAGGTCCATGGTGTTAGAATGGTAAAGGACAAATAGGATTGATAACTGAATTAGATGCTCTGTCATTAATTTTGAGAGGTTATTTGGAAATAAATACATTTCATTAGCAAACCGTAGTAACTTGGTTGATAAGTTTATCTTAAAACTAATTGCATGCTTACTTTGATTACTAGTTAAGTCAATGAACTTAGTTAACATTAAAGAGAAGGTTTGCATTGACTGGTTGGCGGTATCTCAACATTGCAGGTCACATGCAACTCAAAAGCCCGAGTTTGATTAACATCATTACCAAAACATGAGCCGTTGCCGTTAAGTAATTGACACATGCACTGTGGCTGTGACTGGACCAAGATGGCGAGCTCTCTGCAACGTCCTTCTGATTGTGTCAACGTGTTACCAGTTACATAGTCGAGACATGTTAACATGCTTATCAGTTTATTTTTCTATGTATTCAACTTTAATGTTTAGTTAATTTCGGCAGTTGGATGTTCAGAAATTTTTGTCTTTTAGTGTCTTTTTTTGCCCGTTTGATCCGTGCCCGTTAAACTCAAGCCCGTTGGACCCGTTGCCTGAACCCGCCCGTTTTGCCACCTCTACTCAAAACAGATGTAATCATTTAACCGCGGTTCTAGAATATTTTAGACTAACGCTGATCTGCAAATTGATCAAATTGCATAAAACATACTTGCATGTATGTTCAGTGTATTTTGTTTTAGGTGTTTGCAATTGTAGTGGGTTAAATGGGCAATGTGATACATTTTAACGATTCTATCATCATTCACATATGTGCGTAAGATAGTAACTTGTTTTGTACTGCTCATCCAAATTCTTGATTCTTAAGTTTCAATTGTGTAGCTTGGTTTTATGTTGATTTGAATGTTATTTGGTTAGCCCGTTGCTTTGGCCTGGGGTCTTACAACACATGTGTCACGGAAGTCAAATGAAACAAGGTTTGCACCAAGAATAATCAAACAGGTGCAGTAATATTTATCTACAATTCCTAGCATGTTCAGCAGGAATAGGAGCCTCTCCGAACCATCCATGATTGAGAGCTTCTTCTGCAGTTATCCTCTTTGGTGGGTTGTATGTTAGAAGCCTGAAGACTGAAGAGTGACCACCAAAGATATATAAGGTTTTATAGGATTATCATTTTGGTACAACTAATCGATCGTTGTGTAGTGTCGTGTGACGAAAACCGTTACTCCCGGCCATGAATAGAATTTGGCCCTTCTTGATTGCCTGTATCCGAAATGGGAAACCACTGGTAAGAACACGCTCTAATATGTCGCGTTATTGGGATTTAGAGGTAGCAATGTGGGCAGGTTGGGTGGCTTGGGAAACGGGTCAAAATGGGTGTTCTGGTCAAAACCGGGTCATATCATGGTACGGGTGGAAGCAGGTTGACCCAAAGCACCTTATTATTCAAAGTTTTGTTTTTTACATATAAATAATGTGTCAAATACGATTACAAACTGCATACTATTTCAACGATAGTCTGATCTATTGTTGGATAAAGATGATATATGTTGGTTCTATGCATTTAAGTACACCGTGGCTCATTTTGACCCGTTTGACCATTTTCTTTTTAATCTTTGTTTCTTTACGCGTTAGAGATGAATTGTTGCCCATATTGACCCATTTATTAGAAATGAAGTTGCAAAATGAGCAGTAATATTACAGACGACTAGGCACGGCCGTCCCGTTGATTTTGGAGGCCCTATGCCGCAATTATAAAGTAGGCCCTTAAAAATTGCAGTATTAAGTTAACTCGAGACAAGAAAACTTGTTATAATCTAAAATGTTACAAATATGTCAAAAAAAAGAATAAATAAATAAGATAAATAATAAAATAATAAAAAAAAAAAAAATCCCAAATGAGACCAGATTACTTCTTAAAATATATGTTATTTTAATTTTGGAAATTTGGAGTTACGAATTCGAAATTTCGGTCAACAACAATAATACTCGCTTTGAATTCAAGGTCCGCTACATTGCTACATCAAAAAGTAAAATCAAACAAAATGGGCTTTAAAGTTGGGCTTAAGTACTATACATATAAATTGGGTATAAAATATTTTTTGGAGGCCCCTCAAGGATTTTGGGCCCTGTGCAGTTGCCCAGCCTGCACAAGCCCAAATCCGGCCCTGCGACTTGGCGATGTGCTGCCATGATTAGTAGATCAATGCCAATATGTGGAGATGATTTTTTCTCCCGTCGTTTCCACACGGACATGTACCACTTGTGGAAACTTGTAGGCGCATCTCCGTTTCAGAAACTACCCATGAATATGAAAGATAGAAGAGTCTTACAGCTTCCATATAGAAGCAGTTCAATGTCTTCAGCGGATGAGCCAACGACTGAGATTTCAGATTTAAAGGTTGAGGTGGCGGTGCTGGAGATAATAGCTGAGATATCAGGGAACAAATAGAGTGCTTCGGCTTTTAAAAGTATACTAATGAAAATGTATTTAAAACGCAATTCCACTTATATATTTTGCATCAAATATTATGTAACACGAGAAAAAATAAGTAAGGTGAAAGTCGGAATAAAAGGACTTTGAAAAAGTAAAAAAGGACTTAAATTTTAGGACGGATGCAGTATTAAGAAGGTTAGCGGGGTTGTTGTGTAGTGGTGTCGGTGGACTCAGAGATGCATCTTATTCTCTAAACATTTGTTTCTTATTTATTTTACTTTTTGTCAAAATTTATTTATATATATAATTGGATTTATATTTTTTTCTTGTATGGTTATCTAGTTTCGATTATTCTTTTTACATATACTTGCAGGGTACCCGCGCGTTGCAGCGGCGGGTACCTTGAAATAAAAATTTTCGATAAATAATGTATTTTAGTTTATTATGTTCTTTTTGACAAAATTTACGAATATCAAGAATTTCGTATAGCCCGTGCCTGTTCGAGCACGAACCCGTTGGCCCGTGCCTGTTCGGGCTCGAGCCCGTTTGGTCCGAGCCCGTTTGGCCCGTTGCCCGTTTGGGCTTAAATATTTGTATAATGTGCTTTATTATTTGTAGTAGTGAAATTTGATGCAGGAATTGTGTTTAACTTGGTTGTACAATATTCTTGATAATTTGTATTTCTTATATAAGAGGTGTTTTAATAACTGTATTAATTGTATTTATTTACTAGTTAAATAATTGACTACATTAAATAGCATTAATGTGGTGTTTTGTTGTACACTATGCTTCTTATCTTGTACATCTGAAAATTATGTGCATTAAAGTGTTGTACACTATGTTTCTTTTCTTGTAAGTAGTAGTCATTATAGTCATTAATAACATTGAACACTTTAATAGCATTAATGTTGAAGTCTGAAAATAAGTCTGAAAATTACATCATGCTTATTTTGTTGTACTCTATGCTTGTTTTGTTGTAAATTTGAAAACTGGTTGCAGCTATTGTACATTGTGCTTAAATGATTGTAATTTTTGGTGAATGGGTGTTTTTAATATCATTAATGTTGTTTGATAGAATTTTGGTCTTAAAATGACACCACGCTTTATTTTGTTGTACAATATGCTTACTTTGTTGTAATTCTGAAAATTGGGTGCATTAAAGTGTTGTAAACTATGCTTAATTACTTGTAAGTCTTAAAATTTTGGAGAGAGAGTCATTCGTGCTTTATATGTAGTATAGATACCGCCAACCATTCAATGCAATGGTAATGATATTAACATCAACTTTGCAACTTGCATTAAAATACTTAGGTGGTGCTTGGTTGGGGGTATTGCGGGTAGGGAATGGGAAAGGCAATGAATAAACATGTCTGGTTAGAAGTAAGGAATGTAATCATTGCTTAGTAGTGGGTAATGAGGCATTACTTAGTAAATTGGGAGGTAAGGTAATGATTACCCACCACCACCACCACCACCAACCACCAACCACCACGCCACCGGCCACCACACCACCACAAGCCACCACCAG
This sequence comes from Artemisia tridentata subsp. tridentata, assembly GCA_021014915.2. Classification (NCBI taxonomy): domain Eukaryota; kingdom Viridiplantae; phylum Streptophyta; class Magnoliopsida; order Asterales; family Asteraceae; genus Artemisia; species Artemisia tridentata. The sequence continues at coordinate 19,245,663 of CP139509.1, forward strand.
CCACCACCACCACTTTGTATGTTAATGTGTTTTTCTTAAACCAAGCACTATCAAAGATAATGATAATCTCAATTTCATTCCTTTATATTCCATTGTATTCCCTTTGAACCAAGCGCACCCTTAGATATAAACAGGTACAACCAATTTTCCTATTAGTTTTGGGGTTTACCTTGTGCAGTTTGGGGTTTAAAGTGTTAGAATTCTTGGTAAAATAACTTTCAATTTGGGGAAGAACACATATATAAGATAAAGAAACATGAACAATAACGATTCTGTTTGTGATGTGACATGTCATTTGTAAAGATTTGGGTTTTAGTATATCAACCCGAAACCAACAAAGTTTGATAAGTATTGTGTTATTTTATGGGTCCATGACTAATAAATGAACATTTAAAAAGTTCTTTTGCTATTAGATGACTTTAACCCTAGATTTTTAGTATCAAAAGTTTTATAAGTTGATGATTTGACATGTTATTACATAGTGTTTTGGTTTAAAGTAGGAATGGAAAGATTCTAACGATGGAATGAAAAAATCTTGTTTATTTACAATTATACAATGTAATGATTCATTACAAATAATGACCTATTAAAAAAAAAAAAAAAAAAAAAAAAAAAAAAAAAAAAAAAAAAAAAAAAAACTCTCATTTTCATTCTTAGAGGTCGTTATATATATATTTTTTTCATTCCATCTTGTCATAGAATCAAAATTACATAAAAGTTCAAGATTCACTAACCACATTAAATAAACTTCCTATCATCAATTGACATTTTAACCTTTCCATATTGATTCCATCCCGTGCTATCATACCAACAAAACATGATTAATAATGGTAATGAATCATCGCATTACATTATTTATTTCATTACGTCATTTATTCTATTCAGTTGACATTTCATTCTGTCCTACCAAACAAACCGTAAATCTATTTAAAATTTACCTAAGGCATTTGGTCTAGTGGCCTGTAAGTTGCTCATCAAATCAGAAGTTGTGAATTCAAGACTCACTGCAGTAATTTGTAAGAGTTGAAAAAGTTAATTTTAAAATTTGGAGTCTGCTTTTTCTTCTCAAATAATTATGGTAACAATATCAACGTATTCTATAAATAAATTATATCGATCATAGAGTCTACTTTTTGTGTTCAAATAATTAATTATGGTAACAATATCAATGCATGTCTTGTATAAATAAATTATTACTCCATTCATCATTCAAATAAACCGTTATTCAAATAAATATATATCGATCGATCGGTGTTCCAATTTCAGGATGAAGTTTGAGGTTAGAGTTATATCTTTAAACTTGGACATCTTATCAATTATTCGATCATAAGTTATATATGTTTGCTTTGGCTAATCTATTAAAGTTATCATTAGTACCATGCATGATGTTTAATTCATTGTTCAGTTATGTCTGGTACTTGAGATTCCATATCTTGATGCTTTTTAAGTGTTTAGAGTTTTAGATTGTTATAAAGTATATTTTTTCTAAATAAACAGTTAGTTTCATAAAAGCAATAAACTTTTTGGGTGTTTCGGTTATTTTGATTCTAAAGAGACACGTTTCCGTTTGGTAAGTGTTCTATTGGCTGATAGCTTAGCTTTATCAAAATAACTTAGGCTTCTCACAGTGGCAACCCATATTGCATCATCTTTCCGGTTGCCACCTCAGCTTTCTCTCTCCTCAACCCATATTCATCTCTCTCATCACAGTGGCAACCCATATTGCATCATTTTTTATTTTATTTTTTTTTTCTTTAAAAAAAAAAACATTTTTTAACACAAACACAAATTTTATTAATAAAACGTAAACATTACATAAACGAAACGATACGGAATTAAAACATTACAATACTAAATATCTTTGAGATCACTTTTAAAGAACCCTCGAGCTGGAACTTTAAGCATTTTCCACTTCTTCTTCAACACACCAAAAGCCCGTTCCACATCTTTCCTTGCTGCTTCGTGCTTCCTCTTGTACAATAGCCTTTTATGATCATTCGTGGGAGGATTTGAAATGGACTTAATAAGAACGGACCATTGTGGATATATCCCGTCAGTAAGATAATATCCCCTTTTTTTAAGCCACAAACGGATACATTTTTGAAAAAAAGGTAAATTTGGTTTGGAATGTGTTGATTCAAAATCGGTTGGAAATCCGAACGATATTTGATTTTTTCATCCGGCAATCGATTTCAACATCTCACCCCACAGTGGTAATATCGATCGGTGTAATCGATCGATCGATGGTGATGATCGATTTTTTACGGCCCATTGTGAGTAGCCTTACAAACAGGTTATAAGGTTAGATTAAGCAGCTAGTTTTTTAGTGAGCAGTGTTTGGATAATTTATTTGACTTGCTAGCTTATTGATGCTACAAACACTTTTTTTTGCATATCGTGTTCAAATTTTGGTCATAACTTTGTGTAACATAATAAAAATCATATATACTTTTAAGTAATATTAAATTTAGTAAATGATATAGAAGAGTTGTGACAAGTTTAGAAAAGCTATGGGTTAGATGTAACATTATAATTAATAAGAATTGATTCCTAATTGCTTGTGCGATGATAGATTAGAGAAAACCCTAAATTTTGAGAAGCGACAAGAGAAAAGTTACAAGTCATTGGAGTTCTATCATATCTTGCTAATTTATGTTTAACAACACCTAAGGTACTATATGTGTTTAATTCTTCTAAATAAATATACTAAGACTGTTAGAGTTGTATGTTCTTCCTAGTCGAGATTGGGTAAGTTTTCAGAGTGATGATAATTTGATTAGAATCAATATAACTATCGCTAGCATACTATCATGTACAAGTCGCACGCCAAAGAGTAAGCAACGAATTGTGTTCTAATATTTGATTAGTTATTGGGTTGAATTGTTGATAAATGTCGAGACTAATATATGTACTACATTATAAAGCATTTGATACTTTCTATAAAAGAAAGTCTTAAAATTTTAATACAAAAAACATTACTATAAAAGGAAAATTAATGTAAATTTTGAAAATTTAAGTCTCATTAATGTAAATGTTGAAAATAGTCATCGGGTACCCGCCGCTGCATTGCGCGGGCCGCGGGGTACCCTTCTAGGCACTAATAAAAAAGAAACGAAAAACTTGGGTTGCTATGGACTTATGCCTTAGTAGCTATTCTTTGATAATGCTTTGATTGCTTTGTGCTGATGATGCTATATAGTCTATGTTATATGTTCAAAGACAAAAAAGATATTTCCATTACATCAACCACACTTGAATAACAATAACAAAATTTTAACTCAGTGCTCTTTGATTACTGTTGTGTGTATTAACCTTAAAATATATTATGAACATGTTTAGATGGAACAGAATTTGTGTGGTTCGGTATGTGATCAGTTCCCTCCCTTAGCAGCAAGATATCCATGGTTGATTTCCCAGAACCTAGAAGACGACTATCAAGACCAGTATTTCTACACCATACACAACGAGTTACCTCATTATCAATGTCGAATCCCCGAGTTGTTTGGGAAACTTATCCAAGGTTGTTTTTATGGATGGGTGGTACTCTCCAATCATCCGCAAAAAATTGAATGGTCTCTTTGGAACCAAGTGACTTCTAAGATCATAAGTCTCCCCACCTTGTTTTTAGAATATGGAAATTATGAATCTATTAGACAATGTTGTTTGTCAGCCCCTCCAGATGATCCGAGTTCAGTTCTTTTATTAGCAAAAACTAATGAATCTACCTTTGTATGTTGTCAGCTAGCTGGTAGTAAAAGAAAGAAATTTAAGTGGACCGAAATGTCATATGTCAAACAACTCAAGAGGTTAAGCTTCACTGCTGAAATACTATATGACCTAACTTGTTGCAATGATAAGGTTTATGCATTAAGTACCGATGGTTCTTCTACGAGTTTGGTTATACAGGTTGACATTATGGTTAAGCAGAAAGGAGTTGAGATAACTCTAAGGCTGTTTGCATTGTGGCATGCCCGCCTCATCCTTCCTATCCTTCCTACCGCTGTTGGTGTGATGGAGATATAAATTTTTATTTGAAAGGATCTTGTGCAGAATTGTTCTACATAATATATTATGAAAATAAATCAATGAAATCACCTGCTGATGTTTACCTGTATAAATTGGACATGACTAGTATACAGTGGGAAGAATTAGAAGGCCTGAAAGATTTCAACAACAGTTATAAAAAATGGGAAGAAATGCATGACCTCAAAGACGCTAATTTCTTTTTGGATCTTTCTCGTGATCAATCGGTATCTTATAGCCGTGTAATTGCTTCAGAGTTAGGAGGTCATATACACATTCGTGGCAAAATGGGCAAAACAATATACTCGTAACATGTGAAAGATAAGACTATCTCCCTATTTTCTATACTGTCCCCAATACTGCCGACAAGCCATGTGTCGATTTGGGAAAGCAGGTATTGCCATAAATTGATTCATGTTCATTTATCATCTGTTTTACTATGGGTATTTAATATTTTTTTTGCCCAAAAACATACTTTGCAATTGTCACATTTCGGTCATTGAAAGATGATTTTGTGTCCCACATCAGTAATTTTGTATAAAGGTTTGTATAAAGGTTCTTTCTTTTGAAAGATGTTTCAGTTGCATGGGGGTTTTGTTTTGATTTTTGTTTAGAAAAAATACTCGATTGGGACATAGAGCCATCTTTTAGTGACATGTAGTTATAAAGAAAACTACAATGATTAGAAAAACCCTTTTTTTATTGGAAAATTGTTTCTTAAAATCCAGTTTATGTAGGTTAGAAGATGACCATGAAAAAGCTAAATGCACAGTTGATTCTAAAGTAGAGACGGAAAACAACAGTGAGATATTGTTAAGATCGGATACGAATGATGGAGTTGAAAATAACGAATCGCACCTCCTCAATATTTCGTTTAATCTTTTGGAGACGATTATGGAGTATTGTGTTGGTGTCGAATACATGAAGTTTCGTGCTGCATGCAGACAATGTCATTTAGCAGCACCTGTGATAAAATGGAGTAACAAAACATCATTATGGAGATTGCGAACATATTCAGTTGCTTCACCTTGGCTAATGGTGGTAGACAAAAACCAAGACGTTATCACATTCAAAGATCCTATGTTGGGTGACAACTACTTGATGCAAAAATCCCAGATATCAATTGCTGATGACAAAATATTTTCTTCAAGGTTTGGTTGGTTGTTGTTTGAAAGCAATGAATTGAGGTGCTTTGTACTATTTAACCCTTTCACAAATGATCTTCGAAAGCTTCCACAATTGGAACATAGTTTGGAAGGCTTAAAATTTTCAGCACCACCTACATGCGCTGATTGTATTGTGGTTGGATTTACAAGATGGCAGTATATTTGGCATGTTCACATCCACTTTGTAAATCGGGAACCAACATGGCATATGTTTCATCTGAAAGATACTCCACATGGACCATATACTATTTGTTATTCAAGTTTTTATGGTCGAGATCTGTACGCATTGTGTAAAAAGGGAGAAGTTATTGTTTTCAATAATCTGGGCAAACTTGATTACTCTTGGAAGATTGTTGAAGCCGAAGCCCCTGAAAGTGTTTGCGGATCTTTGACACAAAAATTCTTAACGAAATGTGATCAACATCTTTTACTGGTTTATGTGAGCGAGTATGGAAAACATATTCAGGTGTTTAAGTTGAAGAAAGTTAAAAAAGGATGGGAGAAAATTAGTGGTATTGGAAAACATATGATTTATATTTGTGATACAACATGTCTTTGCCTTGAAGCCAAAACACCACAAATGGAGAACAAGATCTTCTTTCCACAAGTGTCTTCCGAGAACAGAAAGACAGTGTTTTATTCACTTGACACATGCATGTATCACACATTTGATGGCAAAAACATTCAACAACCCGATCTCTTTAGAACTACATCTTATTTGTCAAGTCAGGCGTGGATTGAACCAAGTTGGTTATAGGTGATTTCATTATTCGTATGTCAGTATTACATTTTCGAAAGGCATGTAGTATAATTGATGAGGTTCAATATGGTTTTGCGCAACCTTGGGGTTTGAGGTCCATATGGTTATATAGTTATAACAAGTATTCAACTTTTTGCTATGGCCGACCTAATAGCGTTTTACACACAAATCTTTATATAGATATATACCATGCTACGCCTCAGTGATTGTGATTACTTAATCTTACTTACTTCATGGGTATTGAGTTTGAATAAGGATTGGTTCTATTACAATAGTGTTGGTTTTGAGTTGAAGTTCTTTTTCTTTGTACTTAAAATTTTTCTTTTAAGAATAAGGGTGTTTGGATTTTTGTTTAGGGATTACCTATATTAGACTTCGGGGGTCTTGTAAGGATTTAAGTCATAGTCCAAAAATGCTACTACCTCCGTCCCATAAAAACTGTCCATTTTAACTTTTTTAAGTATTTCTTTGTCAACATTGACCTTAAATATTTTTTGTTTACTTTATACAACATTTGATCAAAAATATATGAATGGATGGGTATTTAAATGTATTTTTATTGGTATGATTTTCATCAAATATTATATAATGCAAACAAAAATATTTAAGGTCAAAGTTGAGAAAAAAAGACTTAAAAAAGTCAAACTGACAGTTATTATGGGACGGAGGAACAGGTCTCTAAAGTACTTTTTGTAGTAGTGTGTCAGGTTTATTATGTTTTGGACATGATAATAGTTCAAATTAAAAACCATAATTTGGGTTAGAATGAAGTATAACAATTAACTATAAGGGGATGATTTACACATATGAAATTGATTCATACACATTGTAAATTGGCCATTATGCCTTCATTTATACTTTAGCCATATATTGCTTGGAGGGTATAATGGTCAATTTATAATGATTCTTATGTGTATGAATCAATTTCATATGTGTTAGTATCAATCCCCTTAACTATAAATGAACAAATTGATTGAGAGGGTCAGACGGGCAAAAGTAAAACCAAAACGTAATGAAATGTAAACACTAAAAAGGAATCACCAAAAGCATATACTGTATATATTCTATACCGTAACACTCAGGGTGTATCTAGTTTGTATTCCGACTATTGAGAGTCGATTTTAATAGATAAATATACTCTTAATTACTTATAATGCACAACTTTTTTTTTTCGGGTATTAGATGCACTAGGACTAAGAGCATCCACTATGGTGGTTTATGAAAAGGTTTATAAAAAAATGAAGAGGTCTAAAATTTTTTAAACCATTGTGGATATATATTTCAAGCCTTTTTGGCATGAATAGGTTTAGGATTTTGAAGATGTCCAAAATTTAAGTATTTTGAAAGTGTTGAGTGTGTTTTATGATATGAAAAGGTTTATAAATAGGTTTATCCACGGTGGAAATAGGTTTAAAATTTGAAAAGGTTTATAAATTGATGGAGTTTTAAATGTATAAACCTTTATATAGGTTCATCATAGTGGATGCCCTAAGAATATAAGATAGTTGAAAATTGAAATTTAAAATTCAATAGGACGGTGGGACCCACGAAAAAGGACGGCCGGACCTACACAAAAGTACAGCAGGCCCCATATCTTTTATTTTAAAAGTGTAATTTTGTGTAGGTCCGGGCGTCCTTTTCCGCGGGTCCCAATTTCCTTTTGGTGCTTAACTTGTATCCCGGGATACAAGTTAGAAAAACCCTCTTAAGTAGTACGTACCTATAAAGCATTTTAAGTAGTACAAGTTATAAAGGTATGTTTAGAATTAAAACAATATACTCTAGTACAACACAAATTAACCACATACATTGAATTTGATCAACAAAAATAAATATATGTGAAATAGTTCTACTTTTTGCAATTCAATTGTAAACTAATGGCATTGTCTATGTTAATAAGTTTGGATATTATCATAGATAAAATTTGAAGTACCTTTTTGCAATTCAATTGTAAACTAATGGCATTGTTGCAATGTAATGACTACATAGTTATTGGTAAAAGACTATGTACTTACAATGTAAATAGTTTCATATAAACTGATTGGCTAAATAAAGTTGTTGGACTCAATTTTTAACATACTAAATAATGTCACGCTAGTGGATTTATCACCATAAAAAGATGAAAATCCGGTTTGGACACTACTCTCACCGAGCTGTATAATATTAAAAACCACTTGTACAATACAACCGAGAACCGTACATAACCATAATGCTACCAGTATTTGCACACATGATGATAATATGTCGAGGTGAAATGAATTAAATGATTTGAATTTATAGAACTCTGAGTATGGAAATTTAGTTTCAAGAACTTGTAATGACTAGCAGATCAATTAGTTACAACATCGTTCATTGTGATACTAGTTAATATCATCAAAACATAACAATGAAAACAAAACTGGTGGTCATGAGCTCATAGCCCAAATCAATTTCAAAAAACCAAACCAAAACTCTATGCGGACTTGAAAAAATTATGCACCATTTAATATAACATACAACCCCTCCTTTCAAGTGACATGTTATTGTGTTTACTTGGTTGATTAATTTCTAAAGATGGTCAAATAGCTATTCACATGTGAGATTTCTTAACACCTATCTTCTGTTTTACCATAAAACAGTTAGATGTATTATGTTCAGAATGACAAAAGTTTAAAATAAGTAATGGCTTGTGATTTTCAGCAAAACTTTCATTTATTGTAATATTACTATTGTTGTTATTCATGTTGGCACATGCTTTAAGTTAAAAGATTTTATGGATTTTATGTTTTCACCAAAAAAATATACTTTTGCTCATGTTGGATATGGTCAACATAACAAAATAATTCATGTTCAAAAACATTTTTCATTCAACTTGCCTTAACCTCTTAGAGTTAGACTCTAGAACGAAAAGAAGTTATAAGCTTCTGAATTAAAGCTTATTAATAAGTAAACAATGAGGTCAAAATATAAACTCATGTTGGTAACTTTTATATCACATGTTTCATCGATATGATATGCTCCGTAATTGATTTGGGCATTTATATATCACATGTTGTTGCTAACAACGTTTTATTAGATCTTGCTCTCTTCCACTTCTATAGACACTAAATGCACGGTTATAGATTGCGGTGAACTTATTGCTTCGTGTTCAATGTTACCCACCCTCCGGTCACAATTCAGACTATCAAAATGGTATTGTTGTTAGCCACTCTAGCGGGTGATAAAAGGAAAAGTCGTGAACGATCATGGAGATATCCAAATTAAAAACTGTCATTCTGACTTTAAAAAATCACGTTTTACAAAAAACATGGATATGAAAAACCTCGTCATTTTACTATGCATATGAATAAAACTTTTAGAAGACTCCTAATGATCTAAAGAGTTTCTGTATATGGCTTTTTTGAGATCGTTTAAAAATTATAATTTTAAATGGATTACATACTTCATGTTATTCTTCGATATCAAATGTCACGTTATTAGACCTTTTAGAGAAAGTATCAGTGGAAACTAAAGAGCCCTGCAAGTAAAAAGAATAGGGTTAATTGCATAAAAAGGTATCATACGTGTCACTTTTTGTCATTGTATGTAGCATCCTTTTTTTTCTCATCTTGACACCAACCTTTTGAATTCGTGCTATTGTGTGTACTTTTTGACTATTTCAGCCATGAAAATGACCATTTTACCCTTTAAAATTTGCAAAAAGTAAGGGTAAAATGGTCACAAATTACACACAATAGCACGATTTAAAAAAGGTTGGTGTCAAGATAAGAAAAAAATAGTACGCGACATGTAATGACAAAAAATGACAAGTATGATTCTTTTTTATGCAATTAACCCACTTAGGGTTAATTGTAAGTATTAAAAGAGAAAAACACACTTACTCGAAGATTATCAAAAATATGATTTGGAGGGTTTTGATTTTGAAAAGTATCCCTTTAATTCCGAGAACAACAACAACAATCCATTATTTCTATCATTAAATTCAAATTCATCATCTATTTATAAAATAAAAAGGGACCTAAAACCCTCTTCTTTCCCTTTTGGGATTGTTTTCCTTTTAAATTTTCAGAGATACAGTATTAGTCCTTGTGGTTTGCGTCAATTAAAATAGTTTGTTTTTTGATTAAAAATTAATGTAGCTTTCTCGCGGGATATTTTCTCTCGCTAACTTCTTCCTTCTTAGATTACCTTTTATCTGACCCGGTTTTCAAAACATTGGTATGATACTTTCATTAACTGGGATACAAATAAATGATAGAGAATAAGCTGGACGTAAATTATAGTGGTGGGAAGAGGAGTTTATGTTGAGCGAACGTGATATTGGCATCTTTTAAACATATAGTTTATATCCGGGTTACTCGATCCGAATAAGATTTATTCGATTTAGTTAATCAGGTTTTGAAAAATAAATACCTTATTCATGCCGACACAAACAAGGGTTCTGGCTATTATGGTTCAATTTAACCACGTTTAGTCAAGCCCGAATAAGAAAAGTGACTAACAATTAAAAAAAATTATATGAAAAATATATGTGTTTTTTTCATATTAACTTAAAAACCCAAATAAGTTTAAAAACTCACTTAATAACTTATCCCAAAATATGTTATTTAACGTTTATAACATGACCTGAATAATTTTGTGTATTTTTAACACCCATGTAGCCTTCCTTAAATCCTTAAACATGTGAGGCAAGGGTGGTGTCATGTAGGCGGGCCCCACATTTATAATGGTGTGACGAGCTGTTTTCTTTTGCTAGTAGTGTTGCTTCTTATTTCTTGTAACGTGAGGGTAAACCATTGTATATTTTTTAATTAAGGTAAAGCAACTGACAATTGCTAGGCTCTTGTATTTATCGCGAGCGGCAGCTAGTTTCCGTTGAAAGGGGTAAATGTTATGTAAATAAACCAACATCAAATTATTGCGAGCCTTCATTAAATGCATAATGAAATCCATGTTCAAAAATACATAGTAATCTTTATTCATGTTCATAAACATGTGTAGTAGAAATATCAAAAAAACAAGTAGCATAAATTATTTAGACTTATTTGTGTTTCGTTAATTTTCAGCCGGCAGTTGATCAAGTACATTTCAAGAGGTCACCTTTTATATACTAGAGTACTAGCTTGGTAATCTAACCATCAATGTTTACTTTCAAGTATATCAATGACTCACCTACTTTAGTTGGGTGCCAAAACCATAGTAAAGTAAAAATAGTTAAAATACTATAAGAATCTAAATATAATTTTAGAGTTGAAGATACTTGAATGTGAAGATCCATATATGCATGCCCTGTACCAAGTTACAATAGCAAAAAAAAGGCTAATTAGTTACTAAAATACTAATGGTTATAGAATCTAGCGCAAGCTAAAATTAAACCTCAAATGCTACGGTAAATTATTTATGCCAGTGATCAGACTATCTTCCTTTGCTACGTACAAGCCATTTTTCTGATTTGGCTACTAGTTTGGATTCGACGTTGTTGGATAAGCTCTTGTACCCATTTTCTCTGTTATGCTATGTCTGGATATTAATGCTTCGTACTCTACTTCGTTGTTTGAAGTCTCGAATTCAAAACGTAAAGCATATGTGAATTCTACTCCTTCCAGACTTAGGGTGCGTTTGGTATATTAAGATTAAACCATCTCTTGAACCGTTCTTGGCAGGTCGAGAAGTTGGGACTTTTTGTAAAGTTTCATAGTTCAAGACCTCAAGGGCCTTGGTGAAAGATGTAAAAACCCTAATTTTGTGCCAAATATGTAAAATGAAGTTTTATAAAAACCACACTCATAAACCTCAAACTCACCTTATCTAAGTTTTACATTTTTTTTTCTCTCTCTAGTTTTTATGAAAAATTATTAAACTTTTATATTTCGCATCTTTAAATTCATTGAGTTGCTTATTTTTATAAAGTTTAAGTGTAGATTCTATATTTGTTGCATATTTCTTTAGTTGCTTTCTTATCTCCTCTTTTATTTGAAAATCTTTATAATACTTTACAAAAATGTTTATAAAAATAGTATGTAAATCTTGAGTTTATAAAATTGTGTATATATTTTTAAACTTGGGTTACACATACTCATATTCACATCCATCTATTTTTAAAAAGTTTGTCTTGTTATCTAGCTTTAAATAGTTTAAAAGTAGTCTTTTTTAATATAAATTTTACCTTTTTAACTTTAAAAGTGTATTTTTGTGAGCTGGAAGTAAAATAAAGAGAGGTAGTGTAGAGGTAGTGAGTGTTAAAAATCGGTGATTATTTGGGTATTGATAAAATTTTTAAAATGTTAAAAAGTTGAAAAAAAGTTTATATTTTCATAAATACGCTAGCTTTTTTGAATCTTTTTACCGTTACTTTCCGTCCGAAAATAGTGTTACAACTTGGTTGGTGGGATTGGCGTCGAGACATGTAACGCGATCACTGATATAGTGGTTTGCAACGCACCCTCACTCGGTGTTGTAAGAGTTAAACTAAACACGCGTGTGTGGGATACGTCTCCTATGTAGCGTCAACTTTTCTGCTCAAATAATTATGGTAACAATATCAACGTCTTCTATAAATAAATTATTACTCCCTTCTTCATTCTAATATATAAACCCATGAACCCTTATTCAAATAATAAAAGAAATCCATCGATCGGTGTTCCAAATTCTGGATGAAGTTTGAGGTATGAATTATATCTTTAAACTTGATTTCTTTTTACCATTGTTTTGTTGTTAATGTTCGATCATAAGTTACATATGTTTGCTTTGGCAAGTTTAGAAATAAGAATGGGTTTTAGATGCATGTAACTTGATTAAAAGTGTTATAATTCTTCTAAATAGATATATGTACAAATTAAGACTGTAAGAGTTGTATATATGTTCTTCGTAGTCGATCGATTTGGTTAAGTTTTCGAGTGATGTTTCGAATCAATATAACTATCGCTAGCATACTATTACACGTCAAAGAGTAAGCAACAAATTGTGTTCTAATCTTTGATTGCTTTGTGCTGATGTTGCTATATAGTCTCTATGTTTCATGTTCAAAGACAAAAGAGATTATTTCCATTACATCAACCACACTTGAATAACAATAACAAAATGTGTGTTTATTGAATATATATATTGATAGTTACCCTCTAAATATTTTAACTTAATGCAGTAAAAAGTTAAAATACTGAAAAGACATATAAAACTAAAAAGGATTATTGTTTTCTTCTTTGAGCTTTTTGAGTGTTTTAATTGTTCTATTAGGTTGTTAGCATGTTTTTAAGGGATTACTTAGCCATTGGACTCATACTTAGTTACCTCATTATCAATGTCGAATCCCCGAGTTGCTTGGGAAACTTATCCAAGGTTGTTTTCATGGATGGGTGGTACTCTCCAACCATCCGCATAACAATAAATGGTCTCTTTGGAACCAAGTGACTTCTAAGATCATAAGTCTCCCCACCTTGATTTTAGAAGACGGAAATTATGAATCTATCGGACACTGTTGTTTGTCAGCCCCTCCAGATGATCCGAGTTCAGTTCTTTTATTAGCCAGAACTGATAAATCTACCTTTGTATTTTGTCGGCTAGGTAGTAAAAGAAACAAGTTTAGGTGGACCGAAATGTCATATGCCAAACAACTCAAGAGGTTAAGCTTCAATGGTGAATTACTACATAACCTAACTTGTTGCAATGATAAGGTATATGCATTAAGTACAGATGGTTCTTTTCATAAGTTGGTTATACAAGTTGACATTATGGTTGGGCAGAAAGAAGTTGTGATAACGCTAATGCTGTTTGGGGCATGCCCTCCTTCCTATTCTTCCAATCGCTGTAGTGGTGGAGACATAAAGTTTTATTTGAAAGGGTCTTGTACAGAATTATTCTATATAGTATATTATGAAAATAAATCACAATTCCTTGCATGTTCAGCAGGAATAGGAGCCTCTCCAAACCATCCATGATTGAGAGCTTCTTCTGCAGTTATCCTCTTTGGTGGGTCGTATGTTAGAAGCCTGAAAATTGAAGCCTGCTCAACAAGTCATATTCAAACTCAGTAAGTGTAGGTGAACCTGTAAAAGTAGCTACGTGAAACCTATTATTAATAGTATTTTAAGGTTGCTTAACAAGCTTGACCTTGACCCAGGCAGCGTCGAAATACCCGGGCCATATCGAGTCATTGGGTGTCCCAAGAGCTTGGAAAGTCATGTTAAAGCTATTCAAGTTCCTTGCTTCCATCAAAAAGTGGTTTCTTGGATAGTAGCTCAGGTGCTCTGTACCAAAGAGTGACCACCAAAGATATATACGGTTTTATAGGATTATCATTGTGGTACAACTAATCGATCGTTGTGTAAGGTCGTGTGACAAAAACCGTTACTCCTGGCCATGAATAGAATTTGGCCCTTCTTGATTGCCTGTATCCGAAATGGGAAACCACTGGTAAGAACATGCACTAATATGTCGCGTTATTGGAATTTAGAGGTAGCAATATGGGCAGGTTGGGTGGCTTGGGTAACGGGTCAAAATGGGTGTTCTGGTCAAAACTGTGTCATATCATGGTAAGGGTGGAAGCAGGTTGATCCAAAGCACCTTTTTATTCAAAGTTTTATTATACGATTACAAACTGTATACTATTTCAACGATAGTCTGATCTATTGTTGGATAAAGATGATATATGTTGGTTTTATGCATTTAAGTACACCGTGGCTCATTTTGACCCGTTTGACCCATTTTCTTTTTCAATCTTTGTTTCTTTACGCGTTAGAGATGAATTGTAGCCCAAATTGACCCATTTATTAGAAATGAAGTTGCATAATGATCAGTAATAATACAGACGACTAGGCGATGTGCTGCCATGATTAGTAGATCAGTGCCAATATGTGGAGATGATTTTTTCTCTCGTCGTTTCCACACGGATGGGTCCCACTTGTGGAAACTTGTAGGCGCATCTCCCTTTCAGAAACTGCCAATGAATTTGAAAGAAAGAAGAGTCTTAAAGCTTCCATACAGAAGGCGGTTCAATGTCTTCAACGGATGAGCCAACGACTGAGATTTCAGATTTAAAGGTCCAGGTGGCGGTGCTGGAGATGATAGCTGAGATATCAGGGAACAAATAGAGTGCTTCGGCTTTTAAAAGTGTTATTAACAAGGTGAGCGGGGTTGTTGTGTGGTGGACTCAGAGATGCATCTTATTCTCTATACATTTGTTTCTTATTTATTTTATTTTTTGTCAAAATTTATTTATATATATAATTTTTTTTTTTTTTTTTTTTTTGAACAGATTTTTATATATATAATTGGATTTACATTTTTTTCTTGTATGGTTACCTAGTTTTGATTATTCTTTTTACACACTTTGCGGTGCTCTTTAGTTTCGCAACACATATCAACAAATCTGCAATTCTCAAACTGTAGACTCTTGCATGACCAAGCCAAAATTAAAGCTTGACCATTCAAGACGAATCTACAGCTACCGCAAATGAGGATTTCGAAGCAACACATTTGTCACTTCATACATCTAATACTCATTGTGCAAATCATTGTCCGAGATGCGGTAGAAAGTTTTTTAGTTTCTAAATAGAGGTCGCAAGGTGCCAGTCAAATCAGATGAGTGGGTTCAATCCCCTGATTCAGCAGTTGGAATACACGTAACTTATCACCCAACAGAATAAGGCAAGAACCTGATATGTATCGGTTATCAAACCGGTCAAGCCATGAAAAATACCTATAAAGGAACAACCTGATTAATTAAGCCGTACAGAAGATCCAAGCTAGCAGACAGCAAACTAATATGTTTAAGGCCTGAGAGGCCAAAATGGATGTCCGGTTCCCAGATCCATTCACATCATTTGTACATGAATTATTTAGACTAGCTCTTGGTGTTTCGTTTTCAGCTGGCGCTAGCTTGATCAAGTACATTGGCACCTTTCAAGTATATCAATGACTCGCCTAGCTACTTTAGTTGGGTCTCAAAACCCTTTATTAGCTAGTGTGCTTATAATATCTCCTCTAAAAGTACAGTAAAAAAACCTGTAAACATCTAAATTTGGCTACTAATGGTTATGGAACTAACTAAAATGAAACATCAAATGCAATGTACTGTAATGATTTATGCCACCTTTTTTTTTTTTTTTTTTTTTTTTTTTTTTCTTTGTAATATTTCCGCAACTGCGGGTGCAATGAAACATCAAACGTGTTGGATTTGTGTTTTTGTATCTATATACTCAATTCCAGAGAATAACAATCTCCTCGATCATGCATATCAACAACTTAAAATCTAAAAATCAATCATCTAAAGTGCTAAAATATCCTCTATAGTGTGTATAACCATCCAAAACGAAGCCGAAAAATGAATAGAACAGAAAGAGAACCGAATAGAGCAACAAATTAAGACCACACCAAATTAAGACTTAAGATCACACAATGTTTCACTTCGGATAATGCAAAGTAACTAGCTAGGACATATATATACATTCAAATTTAAAAACATGAAACTTAAAAACCATAATTTAAACAACCCGGCCCGCCTCTTCCGTCATCGTACGTCTTAATCATCTTCGTCATCTTCATCATCGGAAACCGGCGGTGGAGGTGGAGGTGGCGGTGGAAGTACGGGCTACATACAACCAAAATGGTAGTCAAAAACTAACAAAAAACATACTAAATATATCCGATCAAAATGCGATTAGTAGACGAGGATTTTAGTATAGTGCTTACAAGTTTGCATGTCTTCTCGTGGTTCACCACGCCATAAAAGTCCCCATGTTTTAAGTCCCCAAGTTTGCATTTTGCACACTGAACAGAGCCATCGTCATATTTCTTCACCATTGTCAAGTATACAGAGTGTTTTTGAGTGAGAGTGTTGTGTGGATCGAGTTGTACACTGCCTCTCTTTATACAGGGAAACTTAGTAGTGTAATTACAGTTTTAACCTTTCTTAGTTGTACACCCTCTCTTTAAGCATTTTGGAAAAAATGGAAATGCTTTAAAGGTTAGATAAACAGAGGGAAGATACTACTGTTAGTAACTTGCCTTAGGGGTGTTTCTTTTTTGCTTAATAGGGAAAGATGGTGGGACCAAGCAATTTAATAGTATTTCTTTTTTTAAATGGGACCCACTAATTCCCTTGTTTGGTCTTAATCCACAAGGCAAAAATTATGAAGCCCTCCCCAATAAGAGCCTCATATGGAACGTGGGACCCACATGGCCTTAGCTAAGGGAATTTAGTAAACAGGCCCTTAATGTATCTTTCGTACACCTACAAGTTTGTTGACTTTTTTTTTTTTCATTTCAAAAAATCGAAAGTTTAGACTTTACTCAGTATATAATATAGTCCGGTATAATTGTTGAGGCTCACCTCATTTATTTCAATATTTGCGAAACGTTAACTTGTTTCGCACACAATTTTAAACAATGGATAACCAAGTACATAATTATTTCACAAAATCAAAGAGATTCCTTGTAGAGAAAATAACATCTCTTTGAAACATATACATACATTGGCAGGAGACCATTTAGAGAAAAAGAATAATTGTACGATATTGACATGATAGTTATTATCTCACAACCATTTTTTCTTGTTTTGTTTTGCAATTCTTGTACAATACATGATAATTTTTTTTTGGGTAAAGGGTAATCCACCTGGTAAAATATATTACTCCAAAAAAACGTTTAAGAACAATGGAATGTGGCTGAAGTACCACATTAACCGCAAGCAATCGCTTGACACAACCACTAAATCATTTATGACAGGCCATAAATGACAACTAGCTACAACCAACAAGACCACCAAACCAAAACCAGCATAAAATTAAATACATCATAATTTTATGCAAAAAATATAAAACAAACTAGTTAAGGCAAAAATCGTTAATACCAGCAGCCTTTAATTGTGCAGGAGAGAGGCCAAAATCATCATCATTATAATTGTTGTCGTCACCCGTATCTGCTTTCCAGTGCTCATAAAGACTCTGTTCTTTACCTCCACTTCCAGAATACAACGTCCCAATGTGATCATCAAACACTTCATCATCATCGCTGTCTGTAACACCCCCAAAATTTGGTACAGCGGAAGACTAATCAAGCTTTCGGGGTGCTACGGGGATTGGTATCCAAGTACAAGCATATAGAACAAGATAATGATGTTTAAGTAAAATAAACCGAATAAACATCAAGTTAAACAAGTTTACATAACTTTAAATCCAAAAGTACGGCCCATTAAGAACATGAAGGATAGGTCCCAAATTTATTATCAGAGTTTCATTCGATCCCTCGACCATGCCTCGATTGCCAAGACTTCACGCATACCAATCCAATATCATCAAACTAATCACCTGAGAAACATGCTTACGTCAGCGAATGCTGGTGAGTTTATAGGATTGGACACAAGAATATACCGGTGGATCATCATATAAAAACACTTGCTAATCTGGGACTAAGTCACGCGTCATACCACAAACAATCCCCTATAGGTGCACACTATAGCCTAATCACAATAATCTCATACAATGGCGAAATGCTAAATTGAGGCTCACCCAATGGCGACATGCTACTCAATTGCTCACCCAATCATAACATAGATAGCTCACCCAATGGCGACATGCTTAAACACACACTTAGCCAGGAATATACATAGCAAGTTTTCCAACCAAAACATAGTAAAAAGATCCACATAAAACAGTTTTGCATGTTTCTCACCCCAATGCTCAAAACGATAAAATAGCAGTAAAAGCGGAGCTATAAACTCACCTCAAGTCCAGCAAGCAGCAAAAGAATCAACAGAAGCAACGAATTAACGACTATCTGGCAACGGCGACTACTGACTCGGCACTACCTAATAATAATATCAATACACCTTAGTTTGTATATTCATCGGATAAATAATTCCCAATCCCGAGCGTATTCCATTTTACTTTCCAAAATCCGTTTCTCGTATTTGCTTTAGCGTTTGGTATCCGTGTGTGGGTGTCGACTCAACAAGATCCTCATAAAACAAAATCAACATAAACAAACCATAACGACCTATGGGTCTAGCCGTAGTTTAATAAGTCCATTAAATAGATCGTCGATGTTTATCGAGTTCGTCAACTCAATAATCCTCCACAATATATTTACTCAACTTATTAATCCAAAACCATACCTCGTCCTAAATCACATAACACGTAACGTACTACATGGTAAGTTTAAGAGTCTAATAAGTTTTATAAATAGATTGCCAAAACTTATCGGATTCGTCAATTCGATAAACTTTACAAAATATTTAATAACTTATTATTCCCGAACTCCTACCACGACCTAAGGCGTCGTAGGATATATTATCCGATAATGATCCCATTAATATAACTAAATAAGCCTCGTTTAATCCGTCGACTAAACAAGTTAAATAGTTATATTAGATTGGGTTCGTCAACGTTAAATATCCGTGACTAGCACAATAGTCAACATTTAGCAAATAATCAAATTCGGATTTAAGTGCCCTCGTATACGTTATAACTCGCCAAAACCTCGTTTTAATTCCAAAAACTAGTTACATCTCGTAAAACATATCACTTTTGCGTATATTATTTCTTTTATAGAAATATAATTTATAATAAAGTTTCCGACGATATTATACTAAATAATTAGTCCAAGATACGACGTTAACGTTATTATATCTATTTCTCGTGGTCGCTTATTTATTATATACTCGTTCATTTATATATATATACGTTCGCACATTTATATATAATTGAACGTTTATATGAATATATAAGTTATTACGAGTTTTTATTGTTTATTTTCGAGTTATAAATGTATATACGAGTCACAAGTCCGAGTCATTACTTCTGGGCTTATTGTCCAAATCCAATGTTACGGCCGTTGTCGAAGTCAACCGTTGACTAATAAGTCAAGGTGGCCTCGACCTCGCTCAAATCACAACAATGATAACAATACCCAAGTCAATAAATTTAACCAAGTTCAACTCCGAACATCCACTCAATCCACAACAACTTCACAAGCTCGAGGCCGACTACGGCACTCGTCTAGTCCTATTCTCCGTCAACTAATTCATCCCAACTCTCGACAACACTTGAATCACTTACTTACCAAACAAATATTCATTCGCCAATCACATTTACCAAAACAATATATTTGCTGAGACCAAAAGGTCTCGGTTTTTCCCTTGTACCCAATTCGGTCGAGAACCAAATAAACAACAATTAAACAACAACAATATTAGCATCCAAGATTATCACGAGGCTTCGCCGGACTCGATGGGTCTCGGCTAGCCTTAACCGAACCCAAACCAATAAACACGAGACCACATGGTCTCGGCAAGGCTCAACCGAGCTCGAACATCACCAAAACCCGGACCACATGGGTCTCGGCTAGGCTCAACGAGTCACAAACAATCAAATGGGTCTCGACTACAACCCACTAGCAAAACTCTCGGCCAAACAACAAATCATCAAACCAAATTAAAACCGAACACAAATCGGACTAGGATCGACACCACACGGATACAAAACCATTTTTATTTATTATTACCCATTGTATTTTGACCAAGAAATAACAAAAATAAATCGGTTTGACTTTTGGCTAGTCAAACACATCGTGAAAATCACGATTTCTTACCTTCAACTCGTTCAAAACAATGAAATGGTGGCTGGGAATGTTTTTAGGCGGCGGTTAACGAGAAAAGGGTGGTCGAGATGGTGTAAAACGGCGCGTGTGGTAGCTAGGGTGAAAGAGGAGATGATTTTGGTTGTGGCGGTGTAATTGTCGGAGCGGCGGTGGAGGCTGGCCGGATGGTTGTCGGCGGCGGCTAAGGAGATAAATAATTGGGGAAGATGGTGAAAATGAGGGAGGAGATAGGGTTAGGGTTTATTTATACCCGAATTTACATCTTTGGTCCCTCTAGTTTCCTCCTATCCTTTTTAGCCACAAAACTAAGTTTATTTAGTGTAGTTTACTAACCGTTGTCTCCCGAAACACGAATACTTGCTCACGAAAATATTAAACATCGCCCAAAAACATTCTCAAACGTTTAACATAATTCAATTTTTCAAAATGCGGTATTTATAAAACGGCTCCCTAATTTGCCAGTTGTCACACTGTCAGAAACTACCACATTGCCCACCTTAGAGAATGGGTTACCTATCTTATTTGAAGAATCGACCTTTTTAAGAGGATTACCATCATCATCCACAAGAGTAACTTTCCCTTCAATAATTAGCTTTTCAATCTTCCCAATTTTCTCAACAATAGGAGTAGTACTTCCAGTTTCACCCTTAGAAGAACTAGCAACTTCTTCAGGCACTTTAGTGTCCTTCGTACTTCCAACCTCAGCCCCATCCTTAGGAGAAACATTTGTTGGACAAGGAATACCATTATCATCGGTATCAGCCATATCAAGAGCATCAAATGGGTTCGATGTAGCAATGATCTTTCCACTTGTACTTGCCTCATTAGTGACTTTCTCCTTTGTAGCAACCGGCTTCTTTGAGACAGGTCTCCAAAATTTTGGTTTAGGCTTATTAAGCTGAACACCCCCAATAGGCCGAGAAGGAGCAACCACATTCTTCCCCTTACTCTTACGATTCTTAGCCTCAATGAAACCATCATCCGTCTTATCCAAAGTAGTAGAAGCTACATTAGTATTACCACGAACAACCTTCTTGACACGATTAGGGCATTCAATCAAAGCATGTCCAAAAGTTTTACATTCACCACAATGAGGAGGTTTCCATTCATATTCGATATTAATAATTTCAGTAGTAAAACTATTACCTTCTTCATTTGGAATTGCCATTGTAACCTGGCTTTTTAGTTCTGAATCCGCGCTTAATTCAACTAAAGCACGAGCAAAACTAATACGTCCCCATGAATCGACACACATAGTACTTGTAAAAGAATCCAGCATAATAGGTTTCCCTACTTGTGTAGCAATCAAGCTTAAACCATCCTCTGAATAAGCAAGCAGCGGAACATTAATACATGATAATCTTTGTCTATAGTAAAAGTGTTTATTTGAAATGTTAAAAATAATACGTCTCTTACCATCAGGGGCGGATCCAGAATCACTAAGTCATCCGGAGCACAAAAATTTTCTTTTACGAGTATAAAAGAAATAATAATTAGAGTAAATTACATGGTTGGTCCCTGTGATTTGTCCTAAATAACAAGTTTCGTCCCTAGAATTCTAAA
This sequence comes from Artemisia tridentata subsp. tridentata, assembly GCA_021014915.2. Taxonomy (NCBI): domain Eukaryota; kingdom Viridiplantae; phylum Streptophyta; class Magnoliopsida; order Asterales; family Asteraceae; genus Artemisia; species Artemisia tridentata. The sequence goes on from CP139509.1 coordinate 19,267,746, forward strand.
GTTGCATGGGCAGTCCCTAAGTGTGTAAACAAATAACGCACTTGGTCCAAACGTTAACACCCCGTTAGTTTTATCAAAATAGATATATGTGCAAATTAAGACTGTAAGAGTTGTATATATGTTCTTCGTAGTCGATCGATTTGGTTAAGTTTTCGAGTGATGTTTCGAATCAATATAACTATCGCTAGCATACTATTACACATCAAAGAGTAAGCAACAAATTGTGTTCTAATTAACCTTTGATTGCTTTGTGCCGATGTTGCTATATAGTCTCTATGTTTCATGTTTAAAGACAAAAGAGATTATTTCCATTACATCAACCACAATTGAAAAACAATAACAAAATGTGTGTTTATTGAAATATATATATTGATAGTAACCCTCTAAATATTTTAACTTAGTGCAGTAAAAACTTAAAATACTGAAAATTAAGACATATAAGACATATAAAACGTACTAAAAAGGGTTATTGTTTTCTTCTTTGAGCTTTTTGAGTGTTTTAATTGTTCTATTAGGTTGTTAGCATATTTTTAAGGGATTACTTAACCATACTCATACTTTATAAAATTACCTCGATTGACAACGTCCATTATTTTGTTTTTGTTGTTTGTACTTTTTTTCTTTTGAACAATGGATAACCAAGTACATAATTATTTCACAAAATCAAAGAGATTCCTTGTAGAGAAAATAACATCTCTTTGAAACCTATACATACATTGGCAGGAATCATTTAAAGAAAAAGAATAATTGTACGATATTGACATGATAGTAATTATCTCACAACCATTTTTTCTTGTTTTGTTTTACAATTCTTGTACAATACATGATAATCTTTGTCTATAGTAAAAGTGTTTATTTGAAATGTTAAAAATAATACGTCTCTTACCATCAGGGGCGGATCCAGAATCGCTAAGTCATCCGGAGCACAAATTTTTTTTTTACGAGTATAAAAGAAATAATAATTAGAGTAAATTACATGGTGGGTCCCTATGGTTTGTCCTAAATAACAAGTTTCGTCCCTAGAATTTTAAAATTGCATGGGCAGTCCCTAAGTGTGTAAACAAATAACACACTTGGTCCAAACGTTAACACCCCGTTAGTTTTATCAAAATAGCAGACCACGTGGCCAATATGGGGGGCTCCCTATTTAATAAAACCCACCCTCACCCCCAGATTTCATCTTCTTCCTTTTATTCTTTTATTTTTTTTCCTCCATTTAATTAAAACACTAAAATCAAAACAATGGGGTATTGTAATTGTGGTAGAAGAAAAAATATCATCACATCCTGGACAAATAAAAACCTCGGAAGACGTTTCTAGGATGCCCAGATCATGTGAGTGTTTTCTTGTTTAATAGGGTTACAATTTGCAATCATTAATATGTTATGTTTCTTGTTTATTAGGGTATAGTGGATTGGTTTGATCCCCCTATGTGCCGTCGTGCTGTAAGCATAATTCCAGGACTATTGAGGGCAAGAAACAGGCAAGAAGCTCAGTTGTTGGAAGCACAAAGGGGACGTGAAAGAATGAAGAAGTTGTTGGTTGTTTTATGGTTAATATTTGTAGTGTTTGAATTTTTGAAGTATGGTTAATTTAGTTGTTGTATTTGTTTAAGTAATGGTACAAACCATGTGATATTGTAGTCTTTGACTTATGTTGTCAATTTTGTATTTTGCAACAACTTTGATGTATTAATGGAATTACATTTGGCTGTTATTGTTTGAATGTCAAAATTGACACATAAAAGTCAAAATGACCCATTTCTAAACCAAGCATAAGTCTCTATAACAAGTCAAAATAAGCATAAGAGATAACCTTGATCCATTCCATAAGAAGTTAAATTTGACCCATAACAAGTCAACTTAACCATAAACAGGATAAATGTTCACAGTCTAGTCAAATGATCACATAAGATCAAAATAAGTCAAACAACATAGTCTTACACACAAAAGCAAATCCAGAACTAGTACCAGAAGATCACACGTGATCAAGACAGTTTTATTACAGAAAAGTTAATGTAGAAACCAAGATCTAGCTCTTCTAGGATTATAGCAACATTGATTGATATGTACAGCGGAAACATAAGAACAAGAACACAATCAATATTACTTAACAAGGTTTTTCTTTATTGAACATAAAATAAAAACCTACTACAAACTAAGAACGCGTATACACGTTTCAATCGACTCTCATTGGAGAGTTCGACAATTCTAATGAATGAGTTGATGTAACCTAGACGCCACCCCTCTTTATATAATAGAGGGGGGTTACAAAAACCCTAGCTTACTAAGAAAGCTACTACTATTACATATTAGGTCCCTATTGTTTCTTCTCTCTTCATTCTTGCTCGTAGGTTTTGTAATCATCAAATCTGTAATTCCCAACAATCTTCCCCTATTTGATATTACAAAACAATCTGCATGAAGAAACAATACTAAAACATGTCATCACAAATAATAAGCTGCACATCATAAATCATCTTCCCCTTTTTGTAATCATCCAAATAGGGGTCTTGTGCAACTCGTAAACGCTTCCCCTTAAGTGATGCATGTAGATGGTTCAGTATTTTTGAACAATATGCTTCCCCTTAAAAATATGCTAACCATCTCATGAATCTCGAACTCAGTAAGCATAGATCATCTCTTCCTTCAATGCGAAAAAGACATCATAAAATGTCTTTGGATAATTCTTGTAGTCAATATATGCATGGCGATTACATGCAATGGCCGATAGTCTCAGTGAGCGCAGACGGATCAACCAGAAACCACTCAATGCTTATGATTATCTAATTTTGTGTAATCATATCATGAACTGTATGGTATCATATGCCCCCCAAAATATTTGTAAAGCGCGTGTAACTGTTCCAGTCAAGAATTATGCCACGAACTGAATCTCCAAAACAAACCATACACATCTTCATTGTTCAAGATCCAAGGGCGTCTTCGGACCTAGAATTAAATATCAACCAGCAAAAACAAAATAATAAATTTTTTTTTTCTTTTTTTTTTTTTTAACTATCAGCAGTAACAAGCGAAGACAGCAGGAACGAGCAGCAGTAGAATCGATCAGCAGGAACCAAAAGTCATCATCAGCAGAAACAACTAATAGCTTCAGCAGGAACCCCACCATATATTTCATTCAAGCCCCATGTGATATTATCGATTAAACAAATTGGTATGAGGACAACCCATTAATGAAACCTATGAAGTCCACACTTGCAGCTATGACCAACCAATCAATGAAATCTACCACTGATCTTACTAATCAATGTATCAACCGGACCCACGAACAAAAAATTAGTTCAGAGATCAGATCACATGATTTAAAAGACTGATTCATACCTCACGTTGACATACATGTTCACGTGATATCATACCCACTAATACACTCTTAACAATTTTCAAGCCCCTCATGCGAATTCACAAATATACCATCTCCAAATAATTAATTAATATCAGGACGAGGGAATAAATCACGTGATAACATCCCAATTGCAACATCACACATAATCGGTTGACCATTAAATCAATTAAGCCCCACATCAGTACGAGACACAAACCATATCAGTACCCACTTTTAACAGATTTAATTCACGCCTCACAGATATTGAGTCATCATACAAACACGTAAGCGACAAACGTAACCACAACCAATTCATTTAAACAATTCAATTTGACCATTCACCGACCAATTGATAAATACAAATGAATCGGCCCCACAAATTGAATTCATCTGATCGGATAAATCACATAATGCGACAAAAGTATTTTAGACCAATTTAATGAATTTGATCAGATGTGGCTATCGAAAGTGTTTTACTTTTGACCCACCACAAGCGACAAAAAAAACCTTCACAATAAATTAAATTCCAGCCAATCGAAAATTAACATCGGACCCATGTGAATCAACTTTAAATGCGTAGATCTGCTCTTACCAATAGAATAAAATCAAATATGATTACCTCATAAGAATCAAAATCTGCTGCTGTACGATAATACTTGCTCCAACACTGCTTCGAATCTGCTTCTTTATTGATAGAAAAACCTTGTAAAACCCTAGATCAAGAACAACCTGCCAAGTGTAGAAACCAAGATCTAGCTCTTCTAGGATTATAGCAACATTGATTGATATGTACAGCGGAAACATAAGAACAAGAACACAATCAATATTACTTAACAAGGTTTTTCTTTATTGAACATAAAATAAAAACCTACTACAAACTAAGAACGCGTATACACGTTTCAATCGACTCTCATTGGAGAGTTCGACAATTCTAATGAATGAGTTGATGTAACCTAGACGCCACCCCTCTTTATATAATAGAGGGGGGTTACAAAAACCCTAGCTTACTAAGAAAGCTACTACTATTACATATTAGGTCCCTATTGTTTCTTCTCTCTTCATTCTTGCTCGTAGGTTTTGTAATCATCAAATCTGTAATTCCCAACAGTTAACTAAATAAGATCTCTTGGCTACACTTAGGCTTGCATTCTTCTTCTTACCCCTATCTGCACCACCATTTTTTGAAGCAGCTTGACTTGAAGAAGTAGCTTGAGTTGCAGCTTTTTTTGTTGGAGCAGCTTTACTTGAAGTTGGAACTTTTTGAGTTGCTGCAGATGCAGTTGGAGCTTTTTGACTTGCAGCAAATGGAGTTGTAGCTCTTTGAGTTGCAGCAGATGGAGTTGTAGCTCTTTGAGTTACAGCAGATGGAGTTGGAGCTTTTTGATTTGCAGTTTTCATATTCTTCTTTTTTCCACCTGTTTGCACTGGATTTTTGGGTCCCTTGCATGTTCTCTTATTGTGCCCCTTTTCTTTGCATAAAACACAAGTTACAGTTTTAAGCCTCCTTGAGAGCTTCCTATTCTTGACTATATCAATCATTTCAGTTGCAGACCTCTTCCTTTTCTTGTTTGGCCTTCCAGGTTGAGGATGATGATTGGGTGGAATGATTGTTGTTGATAGGTTACACTTAGGCCGCATACTTGGCACATTAGTGGGACGAATCTTGTGTGAGTAAACTTGTTTCCAAGTATCCAATCTGTAACAAGGGTGCACCCATTCTTCTATTATACCAGGGTTCATGTTGTTTCTTGCCACATCCCAATTGACTGCTATGGCATGTTGATGAGACGAAAAGTGTACAGCTTTTCGGGGGTCATTTAAGCCCGAAATCATATTTATTTGATCAAATATTGCCCTAAATCGTTCCTTTTGTCAATTTAGGTGTTTTGGAGAAGAAATGTGGAAAAGGATGCATTTTGGACGTTTTTGGAGCATAAAAGTGAAGAATTCGACAAAGTGCCAAAAGCTGCTGGAATTTGGAAGGTGACGGCGTCAAGCTTACACAAGACGGCGTCAGCCCCTGACGCGCCAGAACATGATTTTTGGGATTTACACGAGACGGCGTCAAGAAGGCCATCCGGGAACCCTAGTGGCGGCGAGGTGACGGTGTCACCCTCTAACACGTGACGCCATCAGACCCCTATACTCTATATATAGAATTGTATTTTTCATTCTTTGTGTGCAACTTTGTGAGGAGAAACCCTAAAAATGAATTTTCCTGTATTTTTAAGGGTTCCAAACCCTTAGATCTCCCATGTTCAATTGAAGATAAGTATCCATTTAATCATTCAATATGTCTATGTATTGTGTGATTTTATCTTTGTCTTGTCTTTTGTTTAACATGCTAGGCTAGATCTCTCTTGTGTTTGCTTAGATCTAATGAAACCTAACTATTGATTATTGGTTGATTGATGTGTTGTTGATTGTTGGGATGATTGTTTCATCGATGTTAGGCCTAAGAAAACTAGCTAAACTCTTATATGTAACCTGCTAGACGTCTTAGGAAACATGTAGTCAATGCGTACTAGGCTATTAAGATAGTATTTAATGCATGAGCCACTGTTTATAATCCCTATGATTGGGTGCTTTACGCATCGTTGTAGGAGGAGATAAGAGCTCATAGGATTGGGGAGTTATGTACGCCACCCCATGAATGTTAAGGAATACACCCTTCATCCACGTAATTAATAAACGCATTAATCAACCGGTAAAAGATAGTTAGGGAGTAAGGAAATCTAAGTAAACACATTTTCTCCCCATATTGTTTACAACCTTAGTAATTAGACATTTTATTTTATTTTGCAATCGTAGTTATTTAGGTTAGTTGACTAGCAACTAATTCCGCCCACTCCTTCAAAACCGAGATTTTACTTGCTTTCTAAAAAATATAAAAATACAAAAAGAATCACCCCTCACCCTTAGACCTAATTAGAGTAGCTTTTCAATCCTAACGAACACTATTCCCTGTGGAGAACGATCAATCCCCCGTACTTACCACTTCACTATACTACACCGGTCAGGTACACTGCCTGCGGGGATTGTAAGCTTCTCGAGATCCCTCGAGAGGTAAAACTCCAGTGTGTGAGCGCAATCTCACGCGTCAAACTTTTTGGCGCCGCTGCCGAGGAATAGTTATTGCTTAGGTTGATTTTCTATTTTATTAGGTCTACTCACTAGATTCCTTTCTAGTGAGATTTTTATTTTCTTTTTCTAGGATTCTCTTTAGTCTATCTTTTTCTTCGTGTTTTTGTTCGTAACCATACCATCCGACGTCATGGAAGGTGGTAATATCCTTGATCCCAACAACCCACCACAACCAAACCATCCTCCTAGAGCACGCACATTAGGAGAGTACTCCCGCCTAGCCACCAAGGCTATCGTAACACCATTGAGCTCACTCAAGGAGCCAATGTCACACCCTTGCGATCCGACACCATCCGGTTGGTGTAAAGCGGATGCGCGTTTCATGAACTTCGTTCCGAAGATCCTAATCAACATCTCAAGGACTTTCTCAAAATCGTTGATTCTATCGACCTTGATGTTGCCACTCGAGAGACGACCCGATTGCGTCTCTTCCAATTCTCTTTGCGGGACCAAGCTAGTCAATGGCTTGAGCGTCTTCCCGCAGGATCCATCACCTCTTGGGATGATCTCACCACTCGTTTCCTTGCTCAAATTTTCCCACCGGGAAGAACTACCAAGCTAAGGAAGGATATTTTGAGGTTCGAACAACGTCGAGGCGAGACCCTGTATGGGGCATGGATTCGATTCAAGGACTTACTCCAAAAAGTCCCTCATCATGGTATAAATCTATGGCTTCAAATTCAAATCTTCTATGACCATGTTGACTACCACACCAAGCGTGCTATTGATCGAGCCGCCGGAGGCAGATTGAGCAATAAAAACACCGAAGAATCATGGGAAATCATTGATGAGCTCGCAGCCGACGATGATGAATTATGGCAAATTTCCCACGACGTACGTTCGGTAACCGAAATATATTCATCACCCGATAAAGCCCATCAAATCACCGAGAAAAGCATGAGTGAACTTGAGGGAAGGATAGAATATCTTATGGAGAAGCGAAAGAGACCCTCAAGTCCACAAAGAGCAACAGTCAACTCGGTCTCAAGCATTAAGCAAATACCATTGTCCGAATCACCTCTTAGGGAGAGTGCTAAACCCTTCTATAAGCACGCTCAACCTAGCTCACCATCTCAGGAGCTTAGTCCAACATTCGAAGCTAGAATGAAAGAATACATGACAAAACATTCTGAGCGCTTGGCGAAATTTGAGGAGGCCGTCTACAAACAAAAGGAGGAGATGGAAGAAAAGATGGCGGAGATGATGGACCTTTTGAAAGAATACACTAAAACAAAAGCTCCTGAAAAGGTGTTAGTACGAAAAGACATTGAAGTTCCCAACACTAGTTGTGTTAAGGCCATCTCCGCTGCCAAGGAGGGGGAAAATGAAAAAAGAGGGAAATTGGTAACTGTTGAAGTCAACAAAATTGACCTCGTCCCACTCAATGATGGAAACACCAATGCCCACAAGCGCGGCTCAGACAAGGGAGAGCGCAAAATGGTAGAACCGCCAAAGTCACTACAAGTAAGGCATTACTTGAGGCAAGAAATAAACAAATAGACCATAAACGATTGGGTAAGAAACTACCGCCGTATTCATCTACCCTATAAGGAGCCCAAGAAGACAAAACCGGATGATGAATCTGACACATTACCCGGAGGACAATTGTATGAGAGCCTCATGAGACAAAAGTTAGTGGCAAAACAGGAATTCTACGGAGTCTTCGAAATACCATGTAGCATTGGGAAACTCAAACATCTGGATGCGGTGGCTGACCAAGGTTCCGACGTAAATCTGATGCCTTTATCCGTTTATGTCCGGTTAACCGACGAATCACCATCTATCACCCGTACTAAGCTCTCCTTTGCAAAACATTCTTATGAGTACCCGTTGGGAATTGCAGAGGATGTGTTGGTTAACGTTGCCAGAATTATGTATCCGGCCGACTTCATGATTATTGAAAGAGATGATATAAATATGCCAATAATCCTAGGGGCACCCTTCCTCGCTACCACTCGGGCACAAATTGATTACGAAAATAATACCATTCAAATTAAAAGGGGGAAGAAAATAATGAACTTTTCGACGATCCCGCGACATGTAAGAGATGTCGCTTCACAAAAAAGGCTGGAGACGGACCCCAGTACATTCCGTGGTAATGTTCGAGAGAAAATCCTTGCATGGGAGGCAAGGATTAAGAACTACAAAGAAAATAATACTAGAGGATGCAAAGATGAAGATGAGGATTCTATTGAGGTTGATGAGCTGGCCAATGACCCCGTAGAGTTTAAAATTGGGGACTCAGTGCTCCTAAGGCATTTAGATACAAAAGCACCTGCCGATAAACCAAGTCCTTGGTGGTACGGACCATTCACAATTAAAAGTCTTCATCAAGATGGGTTAGTAAGCTTAACCAGCAAAGGAGGAGGTGCAGTGACCGCAAATATCGAACGATTAAGGCATTACCACCCTGATAACAAGGATCATATCTATCAGGGATATGTGATAATGCAAGATGATGGAGTCACGTAGAGCCGGTGACTTTGAGTCTAGCTACAAGACTCGTTAATAAAGAAAAGCGCTTCTTGGGAGGCAACCCAAGCTTTATTTGCTTTATTTGTTTTGTGTGTTTGTTTATTTGTTTGTTTGATTTTATTTGTTTCCGTATGAATGTTTAATTTTTATTGTTATCGATTCATGTTTCAAAATAACTTGTGAAAATGCTTTATTTTGTTTTTAACTTCGTCTTAACTACATATAAAGGTATTTTGCAAAAGATAAGTGTAAGAGAAATCTAAATCGATTAATTAGAACGAAGGGACATGAATCATAATAATATAAATTAACATTCATATTAGTATTGTTTGAGTCAAATGCTTGTATCGAGTCATAATGATATTTTGCAGGATTTCCAGGAATTAAGAATGTAGTTTTTCCAAGAAATTTTCCGGAAACTTAACAAGATAATCTGTCAAATCATAGCTGACGGCGTCCCCAATTTTCTGGGATTTTTGAAAGTTTTGTCTTTTCTTCCGGAACCAAAAAGTTTTCATGAAATCTCTAACTTATAAACTCCAGGAATCTGCAAAATATTCATTCCACAAGCATTATATCCCTATATATAGATTTATCCCGCTGTTGTTATGCAGGTTTTCGTGTTGGCTTTCTTTTTCAGGTTAACAGGTTATTTTGGACAAGAAGATGATTTACATTTCGGAAGGGAAGCTTTGAGCGTTCATTTTTCTTGGAAGAAGATCTAACCATGTTACCACACCTTCCACCGAGCAAATTAGGGGAGTATTTGATTTCATTCTTTACCTTATTTACTTTTACATCTTGTTATTTGAACATTGGGGACAATGTTCATCTTAAGTGTGGGGGGGGGGGGGGAGGGGTAAAGTGCGATACCTTAGAGAATACAATTATACTTGATTTTTGCTTGTAAGATGGTAAATGTGCAATGAAGCCGCGAGAAACACTTGTTAGAGTAATTTTAACCCAAATTTAAATTTTTTTACAACATTTAGGAGTGAAGCTTTAGTCCGAATAAGCGTCTCATGGATATGAATTACATAACTAGCACAAAAACCGTACCACTAAAAAATTTTCCACCCAAATATGTGAGGATTCGCCCCTAGAATTGGTAGGAAAAGCATTCATTATCGATGCTATGATGTGAGTACCGGTAGCACTTAGATTCTAGAACTTGCGATAGGACCATTCCTAGTCCACAAGTGAGACTACATTCGTGTAGTAAGATCTACTAAATGATAAGAGGCATTAGGATAAACCCCCGTTTTTGTTTTACACCCGTGTTTTTTGTTTGTTATAATTACATTGGCTACATTGGTCAAGTAATTCTCCCACACCCTTTGCGATGTACTCATTTTTAGTACACGATACCCCTAGTACACCCCTCAGAGCCTATCTTTTCGTTTCGACCTTTGAGCATCTTACTCAAAGTGAGAATTTGTTACACCCCACTTAAATGTACACCCAAATTGCCTTAGCCTACCTTGTATGCACTCATTTTTAGTGCATTATTGTGACAACATTTGTTATCTTAATTCGAGTCATTAGTATAGTTAATGTAAAGTTATGTAAAAGTTCAAGTGTAAGGGGAATGCAATTCCCTATGATGTATTATTTTGGATGGTAGGGCAAGAGTGTATGAAGAAAAAAAAATCGAAAAAATAAAGAAAAATACAAAAAAAAAATGAGAAAAAGAAATAGAAAAACATACGGACTACCATCCCGTTTCATTCTAAGTTTATTTTATCTTTTCGTTTTTTTTGTTTTATTAGCTTAAGATCGAGTCTATTCTTGTCTTAGCAACATTGTATAATACTTGTAATCAACCAAGATCGTTAACTCGCCACTACTAAATATCAAGTATCCAACAAATCCGTGTTTATCATATCCCTATACCTAACGTTATAACCCTTTATAAAGCCCTCTTTGATAGTTTATCTTAGGTGCTTACGCCTAGTGGAGACGGTTTTCGATCCTTTCCCAAGCCTATGGTAATTTATTTGCTATGACAGGTAGTGAGAGATATTATTCATTTTCATTTGTGAGATTTATATTTATGACACCTGAAAGATGTGAGTATCTAAACACTACTTGTGAGGTGCTAGTATGTAATCTCCGTGCTTGTTTTGGCTAAAGTGGAGCGATCATTTGTTGTAATTACTTTTATATTCGTGTTAAATGACCCCTAACATGCAGTTTCGCTAGGAAGAAAAGCACATTTGCTTGAGGACAAGCAAATCTCAAGTGTAAGGGTATTTGATGAGACGAAAAGTGTACCGCTTTTCGGGGGTCATTTAAGCCCGAAATCGTATTTATTTGATCAAATATTGCCCTAAATCGTTCCTTTTGTCAATTTAGGTGTTTTGGAGAAGAAATGTGGAAAAGGAAGCATTTTGGACGTTTTTGGAGCATAAAAGTGAAGAATTCGACAAAGTGCCAAAAGCTGCTGGAAATTGGAAGGTGACGGCGTCAAGCTTACACCAGACGGCGTCAGCCCCTGACGGGCCAGAACATGATTTTTGGGATTTACACGAGACGGCGTCAAGAAGGCCATCCAGGAACCCTAGTGGCGGCGAGGTGACGGCGTCACCCTCTAACACGTGACGCCGTCAGACCCCTATACTCTATATATAGAATTGTATTTTTCATTCTTTGTGTGCAACTTTGTGAGGAGAAACCCTAAAGACGAATTTTCCTGTATTTTTAAGGGTTCCAAACCCTTGGATCTCCCATGTTCAATTGAAGATAAGTATCCATTTAATCATTCAATATGTCTATGTATTATGTGATTTTATCTTTGTCTTGTATTTTGTTTAACATGCTAGGCTAGATCTCTCTTGTGTTTGCTTAGATCTAATGAAACCTAACTATTGATTATTGGTTGATTGATGTGTTGTTGATTGTTGGGATGATTGTTTCATCGATGTTAGGCCTAAGAAAACTAGCTAAACTCTTATATGTAACCTGCTAGACGTCTTAGGAAACATGTAGTCAATGCGTACTAGGCTATTAAGATAGTATTTAATGCATGAGCCACTGTTTATAATCCCTATGATTGGGTGCTTTACGCATCATTGTAGGAGGAGATAAGAGCTCATAGGATTGGGGAGTTATGTACGCCACCCCATGAATGTTAAGGAATACACCCTTCATCCACGCAATTAATAAACGCATTAATCAACCGGTTAGCTTTCTATTTTCTCATTTCTAGCAACCTAGTAGCACTAAGAGTTAAGGGGCCATCACACTTAGCTATAAGTTTATTCACAGTCACTATCCTTCTCATCAGATACTCTTTAATATACTCTAATGCACTTATAATTGGCATGTCCCTACCATCAACAATTTTGCCATTGAAAACCTCACACATATTATTCAATAACACATCTGACTTTGCCCTACCTGTAATAAAGTGGAAAACATATTTGTTCATATACTTTTTTACAACATATTGGACCTAATTATGGTTGAATATAAGTATACCTGAAAAGTGGGATCTAGACCAATGATGAGGAGGTATCTTGCATAACCACTCATATGCTTCCTTGTTGTAGTTCTTTAAATCATCCATTGCTTTATTGAACCATTGGACAGTGGTAGAACTAGCACACTTCCACAACATATCTTTGTAAACTTGACCACTATACTGTTGTTTCATGTTTTCATGTATGTGTTTCAGACAAAATCTATGCTCAGCTGCTGGAAACAAATTGGCAATAGCTGCAATTATGCCCTGTTACAATGCAAGTATATAAGTATACATATTACACAAACAAATATAATTTTTAAGTAATGGAAGTGAAATTACCTTCTGCCTGTCACTAATGAAAGTGAAATTTGAATTGCTTTGTAGGTCTAGATCTTCACCTAGTTGCTCCAAAAACCAAGTCCATGAGTCTTTATTCTCAGCTTCACCAATAGAATAGGCCAGAGGATATATGCCATTGTTGGGATCCAAGGAAACAGCAGTCAATAGCTGACCTGAGAATGGACCCTTCATGAAGGTACCATCAAATCCCAATAAGTCTCTCTTCCCTGCTTTAAACCCCTCTATCAAAGCTCCAATGCAGATGTAAATCCTTTGAAACACCCTATGAGTATCTTCGGGATCATCTGGATGTTCACACTTTATCTTAACATTTGTGTTGGGGTTATTTGCCTTCAATTCTAGAACATAATCCCTCAGATTTGCATATTGCTTAGTGTGGTCACCTCTGATTTGATCCACAGCTTTTGACTTAGCCCTAAATGCTTTCATCCTGGAAACCTCCAATTTATACTTCCTTTGACTTTGCTCTTGTACTGCTTTAATTGGAATCCCTGGATTTGATGTAAGCTGTCTTACTAACTCTTTCGCTAGGAAATCGTATGTGCAGGCTTTCACTTTCCTTGTTTGTAGACACTTGTGCTGAGCTTTATATGTTCTAACTGACCAGGTATCATCTTCATATTTTCCTATTTGTAAACACCAAGGACATTTATTGGGATCTGCTTTATTATTCTTGTTAGGTTGCCCAACATTAATTAGTCTTAACTTGGTCAAATCAACTAATTTCTTCTTGGCTGGAGAAGCATTAACAATTCTAGTCCTTGTCCACTTAACAACTTGTTTACTTGACCCATCTTTACTTGGCCCATCTTTTGAAGGCCCAACTTGTGCACTTGACCCAAGTGTTGGAATAGTACCTGAACATTCAGCTCTAATCCTGGCCTTGTCATTCTTTTTCAAAAAAATTTCCCTCCTAGTTTCTATGGAGTGCAGTTTAATCATATCTTTTGCCTCTTTAGCTGTCCCAAATGTTTTACCAACATAAAAGGATGTTGATACATTAGAATCATCTGCTGTTTTTTGTTGTTGTTTTCTTAACACCTTCAGCTTTGTCTTCCTACTCTTCTCCATATCATCATCTCCTTCTGATCCACTCTCAAAATCATCATTATCCAAAGGCTCTATATCAACATCAACAAGATCATCATTTATCAGTTTGCTCTTCAAATTCCCACTTCCCATGAACTCTACACTAGGATCTACATTGGCATGAAAATCCTCCATATCAATTTCTACATCATGTATTTCATTTAGCTCATCAGCTATATAATCACTATCTTCCTCATCTTCACTATCTTCACTCCTACTATGTTCCTCCTCATCCTCTACACTATATCCACTCCCACTATGTTCCTGCTCTTCTTCATCATCCACTATTGGTTTTTTACCCTTATCAACTAACTCAGCATCATCTAAACCCAATGTTTGCTCAACATCATTTACCTTATCAACTATCTCAGCATCATCTAAACCTAAGAAAGGGTCAAAATCTTCATTGTCCAAAGTAGAGTAAAAGTCAGTTATAAACTCACTTGACACATTATTTTTACCCATTTCATTTGATGTGCTACTTTCACCAACAACATTTACAATACTTTCACCCACTACCTTGTCATTCCATTCTAACATCAATTTCTTAGCAACTTTACTTTTAGGAACTGGTGCATCATCTTCAAGTTCAATAATAGTACAAGTTTTACCATATGAAGACTTATAAGTGTCCAACTTAGTTTGTTCATGCTCAATGTATACATTGATCAACCTATGACCTAACAGAACATACTTAATCAGACCTTGAACATCTTGGTCACCACCTAAAGCTCTAAGCCCATTGTCTAAATCAAGATCAGGTATCTTATATTGGTAGTACATTAGCTTTTCCCCACTATACCCTATCGACATCACCATGTCATTCAACTCAATGACAGAAAACAAATCAACATCTACATTGTCAATGAAACTTACATTACCATTAACGTATCTCCTTCTTGGTGGGTCAGTAAACATCCATCCATGATGTATCTTTAGGGTAAAGAAATTAGGATCAAACCCTGTAGAAATCATCAAAAAATTAAATTTATGAGTATGTTAACACATTTAATAAACACAATTCAATCATAATCAAAAAATACTTTGCTTACCATAAATTGCTTTATAGTCCACATTCACTTCATTTTTATCAGATGGACATAAATTCCACACTGATAAAACCATCGCAATTGATTTTGCAAAATTAGGGTTAGGGTTTGTCAAATGGATAATCGGATTAGATTGGGGTGCGTGTGTATGTGTGTGTGTTTGTGAGAACAGAGTGAGAGGGAAAATGAAAAGATGGGTATTAATTAGTTTAGGTGCTTAGTCAAAAGTCAAGTGTTTAGGTATAACATGGAAAGACAAAAATACCCCCCCTCCCATATTGGCCACGTGGTCTGCCGTTTTGATAAAACTAACGGGGTGTTAACGTTTGGACCAAGTGTGTTATTTGTTTACATACTTAGGGACTGCCCATGCAACTTTAAAATTCTAGGGACGAAACTTGTTATTTAGGACAAACCACATGGACCAACCATGTAATTTACTCTAATAATTAACTGAAATATACTATTTCATTAAAACTTGTAAAAAATTTAAAACTAGTGGTTTAAGTAATACTTATGTGACACAAAGTTTTAGGACCGGGTTCATTTTGGAAAAATCAAAAAATTATACGAAAATTCGCACTACGCGATAAACATCCATTGGGTTCTTGTGAACCCCCAAGAACCCCTAAGTACGCATCTGGTTACCATATTAACTTATAAGAGGCCTAAAACACATTTAGAATACCTCCTAATTTTATTAATATTGAGAGGAAGATACGGTTACGCCTAACTTTCACATTTTATTTTTGAAGGATGCATTTGTGACTAAGTAAACATATGAATGAACATATCGATCAATTCTTGTATGCTGATTTATGTATGTTACATTTTGTAACTTTTTGGTTACCATCTTCTTTTGGATATTACAAAAGATCTTGTAGACGTTTATTTATTTATACACGGTTTCAAAACTTAAAACCAAAGCTATAAAAAGATCTCATAAATCCTCAAAAGTTATTCATCTAGAATGAAAAGAAAAACATTTGTTTTTAACCTTTTTATGAGATAGGGTAGATCTAATTTTACACAATTCGTATTTTTATTTAATTACGTTAAATATATTAATTTTCGTACATTTAAAATAATATACTCTACTACAACACAAACTAACCACATACATTGAATTTGGTCTATTTGTACCTTTTGAAATTCAATGGTTAAACTAATGGCATTGTCTATGTTAAAATTGGATATTATCATAGATAAAATTTGAAGTACCTTTAATCCTTAATCTTTGATGCACGATTTTGCAACCGCACACTGGGGTTTTACTTCTCAATGGATCTCAAGAAGCTTACAATCCCCGCAGGCAGCGTACCTGACCGGTGTAGTATAGTGAAGTGGTAAGTACAGGGGATTGATCGTTCTCCGCAGGGAATAGTGTTCGTTAGGATTGAAAGGCTACTCTAATTAGGTCTAGGGGTGAGGGATGATTCTTTTTGTATTTTTATATTTTATGGAAAGCAAGTAAAATCTCGGTTTTGAAGGAGTGGGCGGAATTAGTTGCTAGTCAACTAACCCAAATAACTACTATTGCAAATAAAATAAAATATCTAATTACTAAGGTTGTGAACGATATGGGGAGAAAGTGTATTTACTTAGATTTCATTACTCCCTAACTATCTTTTACCGGTTGATTAATGCGTTTGTTAATTGTGTGGATGAAGGGTGTATTCCTAAATTCATGGGGTGACGTACATAACTCCCCAATCCTATGAGCTCTTATCTCCTCCTACTTTTACATGCACCAACACATAATCATAGGGATTGTAAACAGTGGCTCACGATTTGAAAACTACCTTAATAGCCTAGCACGCATTGACTACATGTTTTCTAAGGCGTCTAGCAGGTTACATATAAGAGTTTAGCTAGATTTCTTAGGCCTAACATCGATGAAACAATCATCCCAACGACCAACAACACACCAATCAACCAATAATCAATAGTTAGGTTTCATTAGATCTAAGCAAATACAAAGGAGATCTAGCCTAGCATGTTAAATAAAAGACAAGACAAGGATAAAATCATGCAACACATAGACATATTGAATGATTAAATGAGAACTTATCTTCAATTGAACATGGGAGATCCAAGGGTCTAAGAACCCTTAATAATACAGAAAAATCGTCTTTAGGGTTTCTCCTCACAAAGTTGCCCACTAAGAATGAAAAATAACAATTCTATATATAGAGTTTAGGGGCTGACGGCGTCACGTTCTAAGGGGTGACGTCGTCACCTCGCCGCCACTAGGGTTCCTGGATGGCCTTCTTGACGCCATCTCGTGTTAATCCCAAAAATCATGCTCTGGCCCGTCAGGGGCTGACGCCGTCTGGGACATAGGTGACGCCGTCACCTCCCAGTTTTCAGCTTCCTTTATCACTTTGTCGAAATCTTCACTTTTATGCTCCGAAAATGTCCAAAATGCATCCTTTTCCACATTTCTTCTCCAAAACACCTAAATTGACAAAAGGAAGGATTTAGAGCAATATTTGATAAAATAAATACGATTCCGGGCTTAAATGACCCCCGAAAAGCGGTACACTTTTCGTCTCATCAAATACCCTTACACTTGGGATTTGCTTGTCCTCAAGCAAATGTGCTTTTCTTCCTAGCGAAACTGCATGTTAGGGGTCATTTAACACGAATATAAAAGTAATTACAACAAATGATTGCTCCACTCTAGCCAAGACAAGCACGGAGATTACACACTAGCACCTCACAAGTAGTGTTTGGATACTCACATCTCTCAGGTGTCATAAGTATAAATCTCATAAATGAAAGTGCATAATATATCTCTCTCTACCTGTCATAGCAAATAGATTACCATAGGCTTGGGAAAGGATCGAAAACCTTCTCCACTAGGCGTAAGCAACTAAGATAAACTATCAAAGAGGGCTTTATAAAGGGTTATAACGTTAGGTGTAGGGATATGATAAACACGGATTTGTTGGATACGGGATATTTAGTGGTGGCGAGTTAACGATCTTGGTTGATTACAAGTACTATACAATGTTGCTAAGACAAGAATAGAATCAATCTTAAGCTAACAAAATAAAATAACAAAAATATAAAATAAACAAAGAATGAAACGGGATGGTAGTCCGTATGTTTTTCTATTTCTTTTTCTCATTTTTTTGTAATTTTTTCTTGATTTTTTCGATTTTTTTTTTCTTTTTTTCATACACTCTTGCCCTACCATCCAAATTAATACATCGTAGGGAATTGCATTCCCCTTACACTTGAATCTTTACATAACTTTACATAAACTAAACTAATGACTCGAATTAAGATAATCGAAAAACTTGGAGTACTTTTTAAAATATTTAGCACATATGGGGGTATAATGTTGTTCTTCCCCATTACTCCATAATACTAGTACTTTACCCATGAGTCCCAATCGTCCCAAAACAATATGTACAAGGATATGACTCGACTTAGCAACCATGTAATCAATTAGATAGTTAACTTGGGTTTAAACAAATGTTGTCACAATAATGCACTAAAAATGAGTGCATACAAGGTAGGCTAAGGCGATTTGGGTGTACATTTAAGTGGGTGTAACAAATTCTCACTTTGAGTAAGACGCACAAAGGTCGAAACGAAAAGATAGGCTCAAAGGGGTGTACTAGGGGTATCGTGTACTAAAAATGAGTACATCGCAAAGGGTGTGGGAGAATTACTTGACCAATGTAGCCAACGTAATTATAACAAACAAAAACAAACACGGGTGTAACACAAAAACAAGGGTTTATCATAATGCCTCTTATCATTTAGTAGATCTCACTACACGAATGTAGTCTCACTTGTGGACTAGGAATGGTCCTATCGCAAGTTCTAGAATCTAAGTACTACCGGTACTCACATCATAGCATCAATAGTGAATGCTTTTCCTACCAATTCTAGGGGCGAATCCTCACATATTTGGGTGGAAATTTTTTTTAGTGGTACGGTTTTTGTGCTAGTCATGTAATTCCTATCCATGAGACGCTCATCCGAACTAAAGCTTCACTCCTAAATGTTGTAAAAAATTTTAAATTTGTGTTAAAATTACTCTAACAAGTGTTTCTCGCGGCTTCATTGCACATTTACCATCTTACAAGCAAATAACAAGCATAATTGTATTCTCTAAGGCATCGTACTTTACCCCCCCTTACACTTAAGATGAACATTGTCCCCAATGTTCAAATAACAAGATGTAAAAGTAAAATAAGGCAAAGAATGAAATCAAATACTCCCCTGATTTGCTCGGTGGAAGGTGTGGTAACATGGTTAGATCTTCTTCCAAGAAAAATGAACGTTCAAAGCTTCCCTTCCGAAATAATAAATCATCTTCTTGTCCAAAATAACCTGTTAACCAGAAAAAGAAAGCCAACACGAAAACCTGCATAATAACGGTGGGATAATTCTATATATAGGGATATAATGCTTGTGGAATGAATATTTTGCAGATTCCTGGAGTTTATAAGTTAGTGATTCTTAAAAACTTTTTAGTTCCGGGATAAAAGACAAAACTTTCAAAAATTTCAGCAAATAGAGCCTGACGCCGTCAACCTGGAGGGTGACGCCGTCAGCTATGAGCTGACAGATTATCTTGTTAAGTTTCCGGAAAATTTCTTGGAAAAACTTCATTCTTAATTCCTGAAAATCCTGCAAAACATCATTATGACTCGATACAAGCATTTGACTCAAACAATACTAATATGTATGTTAATTTATTATTGTTATGATTCATGTCCCTTCGTTCTAATTAACCGATTTGGATGTCTCTTACACTATTCTTTTGCAAAATACCTTTATATGTAGTTAAGACGAAGTTAAAAACAAAATAAAGCATTTTCACAAGTTGGTTTTGAAACATGAATCAATAACACTAAAAATTAAACATGCATACGGAAACAAATAAAATCAAACACACAAACAAACACACAAATAAAACAAACAAGCAAACAATTGGGTTGCCTCCCAATAAGCGCTTTTCTTTATTTTACGAGTCTTGTAGCTAGACTCGAAGTCATCGTACATTACGTGACTCCATCATCATCTCGCATTATCACATATCCCTGATAGATATGGACCTTGTTATCAGGGTGGTGGTGCCTTAATCGTTCGATATTTGCGGTCACTGCACCTCCTCTTTTGCTTATTAAGCTTACTGCTCCTTCTTGATTAAAACTTTTAATTGTGAATGGTCCGTACCACCAAGGGCTTGGTTTATGAGCTTTGGTATCTAAATCCCTTAGGAGCACTGATGAACTCAAATAAGTACATTTTATTACTATCATTTATCCTATTAATTTGACTTGTTTTACTATATTATGTATGAGGATTGATACTTAATCGTTTACTTTTGTAATTCTCAGGTAAAAACAAGCATTTGGTGAAACTTAGCGATTATGGACTAAAAACGGAGTAAAATGATCAAGATTGGAATTGGTTGTTGGAATGAAGAAAATAAAGACCACTGCCTGACTTTGAAGAATGCGCCGCATGGATTTATCCCATGCGCCGCATATGAAACTTTGGTCAACGAAGAATAACCAACTTGTTCTGCTCCAGATGCGCCGCATCTCACTCATTACATGCGCCGCATCTATATTAAGATATCACCAGGTATGATCCAAGATACAAGAGGACATGCGCCGCATCTAATCATGGAGTTACGCCGCATCTTCTGGCGGTGTACGAATATTCCTGAATATTATAATCTTGGACCCCACGCGAAGTTAAGTACATGCGCCGCATCTACTCCTTAGATGCGCCGCATCTTCCCTCAGACAGAAACTATAAATACCCCAAGACCAGACGAATTTCGGACGCTTTACATTAGATCCGAAGACCGAACAGGAGAAACCTAGGACGAATTCAGTCAAGGAGGCAGCACAAGACACACCCAAATCAAAGATACAAGAGCTGTAAGAAGGTGCTGCATATGTTTAATTCATTAAGTAGTTTTGTTTTATTGTGTTAGCAAACTTTAATTCATCAAGATTGGTGGCTTGTGTAATGTGACAACGGAAAGGTTGCACTCCCTTAAAACTGCTTTCTCATCAATTAAAGTTTATATGTTGATGTCTTTGGTTACTACTTATTAGTGCATTGATAACCTCTGTGTTTATTAGTGGCTTGCGGGCATTTGACTGCGGGACATAATGTGGCTCCCACGGTTGTTTCTAAATTGATCACTTAGGAATAACTTTTAGACATAAGTAATCATTAAGGGTTTACTCGCCGATAAGAATAGGACCAACGAGAAAGGGTTAACTATATACACTTCATATAAAGCTATCAATAAAACAAGTGACAAACTACTTAATTATAAGGACAGCCCTCTTATTGTCTCGAGTATTTATCTGTGTACGTGTGTGCTACTTGCTGATTCGTGCCTATTGGTTTATTTTATTATTTACTTGCAAACAAATCGTGCCAGTCTCTCAGGCTGAAACCCCCTTGCGTTAGGATATTAAAATACTGATTAGAATAACGAGATAATACGTTCCACTCTTAGTGATCTACACTCTACTTACCATTATATTCATACTGACCGGGTACACTGCTCGTTAGGTGTGTGTGTTATTGATAAGTCGGCTAAATATAAATTTAAAACTTGAGTAGGCATTAAAACTGCTAAACCGCAACGACACACGGAACCACATCAAGTTTTTGGCGCCGCTGCCGGGGAGTGAATTGTTATTATCTGTTAATTTGATTAGTATTTTAATTAGGTTTTTCTTTTTATTAGATTAATTGCATCATTGTATTATTTTGCATATTTGTTGTATTGTGTGTTATTTGTTTGCTTTTATTTGTTTTTTGTGTTTATTTTGTTTGTGTGTTAATTTTTGTTTTTATTTTTTTTTCGTATTTTTTGTGTGTTCTGCTATCGTTGTACTGTGCTAAATCGAACGATACGGCGCATCTGATCTCTCAGATACGGCGTATTGCGTTCAATTTTTATAAAATACAACGCGTTTAATTAATTCGATACGACGCATCTTTTCCCCAAGATACGGCGTATCTGTTTTTAATAAGAAAATTTTTCTAAGCGATAAAGTGATACGACGCATCTTTTCCATAAGATACGGCGTATCTGTTTTTGATAAAAAAAATTTTTCTAAACGTTAACGTTAATACGACGCATCTGCTTTAGCAGATACGGCGTATCTATTATTTTAATTAAAAACAGTTTGCGAATTATTAAACAGATACGGCGCATCGATTTTTATCGATACGGCGTATCTTCTGAATCAAAAATCTTATATTTTGAAACGTAACGAAAATACGGCGCATTAACTTTTGTTAATACGACGCATTTAATTTTTAATAAGTATCGATTTTTGATAATTAAATCAGATACGGCGCATTCAAATTTCTAAGCGGCGTATCTATTTTCTGAATAAAAGTCTGATTTATTTTTAACGTATTAAGATACGGCGTATACCATTTATAGGATACGGCGCATCATTTGCTGATATCAGCAACTTTTATTTTACTTTGATTGTTTCACTCTTCTTTTGCACGAGTAAGTTTTATTTCAGGAAGATGGACGATCCGGATATTACATTGGAAGAATATATTAGGTTTGAAAAGGAAAGAGCCTTGAGCAATAATCAGCTGTATGATTGGAAAAGAGCAAGAAATGGTGCACAAGTCATTGAGACGAGAGAAATCACTATGGAAGAATACTTGATTTTAGGGCATGAGAAGTCAAGGAAAGAAAGAAACAAATTGCCGTTTCAACACACTTGGTGTATGTCAAATGATGATGAAGAAGATTCATATACCGTGAAACCAATTCCGGAAATTTTTATTGATAGTACTTTTTCTCCGGAGATTGCACAAGATGATGTGTATACGAAACCTTACGTTGAAGAATATTCTGCAATCGTATTACCACCATTAGACAGCCCTACGGATGAAGATGAAAAGTATTCTAATTCTGATTTCGAACCATTTGACGCCATAGTTTATTATGACATACCTCAACCAGATTTTGACCCAACGAGGGATTTTGAAGAAATCTGGGATTACTTGATGAAGGATGAAATTCGGGACAATGCTGAAATTGCAAGACCACTAGTTGAAGATGGAGATTTACGAGATGAATTGGAGTCACTTACAACACAAAGTGGTACAAATTTATTTAATATTATTAATCCCATTACTAATAATCTTGCTAGTTTTCCTAAACAGGTTGCAAAACAAAAAGATGATGAGGTGAAATTTATTACACTACCTATTGAAGCACCTGTGATCAACCCGTATTTGGTGGAGCTCGAAGAAGAGTTTGGTGATGAGCTCTTAAACATTTCTATGATTGATGAAGATGATGATTCCGACCCTATGAAGTATTTAGAGGAACTCGAACTTTTACTTGCCAAAGACCCTTTCTCACCTTCTGCGGAAGTCAAGGGACGCCTTACTACCAAAGAAACTAACCAAGAAGAAAGGAGACTCATTTTTCCTCAACATACTACTCTTTCAGATGAAGTGGTCAAGTCATCCAATTTATCAACCAAACCGGGTATGAATAGGAAAGATGTACATGTATTGCCAAGGTATGATCTTTATGTATTTCTTCCATCTTTAATAGCAAATTTACACTCTTTTCGTGTTTATTGCTACTATCACCCGCACTTGATCCCAAGTGGGGGGAACAACACCCTATTACACAGTAAATAAGGGTGGAGTCAGGCTCGTGACTCGAACAAAAACAAGCGCTTCGTGGGAGGCAACCCATGTTTATCTTTTATTTTATTTTCTGATTTTGTATTGAGTCTGTCAGATCTGCAGTCGATGCGGCGCATCTCCATCATAGGATGCGGCGTATCAACTGTACATATCATATCTTTACTTTTCTGCATTTTATGTTTTTCGAATTTAAAACTATTTATCAGTTTATTTTAATGCGGCGCATCCCTGGTTAAGGATGCGGCGCATCTTTATTCTGATCCGTATTAATTCCAGGCTCGATACGGCGTATCTTCTTCCATAAGATACGGCGCATCGACTGACCTGATGATTTTCATTTTTAATTTTTAAGTTTTATTTTCCCTAACTACTAATGTATTATGCAAGTTTGAACCTTTCTTATCTTAGGTGTGTTTTAAAGCATTGGTGGTATTATAGTTTCCTGGATTTCCTGTGGATACATCAAGTATCAAGTTTTAACGTTCTAATCCACAAGAAAGTTGATTTTTGCTCTTACACTAATGGAGGATCATACCGAGCAAATCTCAGGGGAGTTTTTCTGTTCTAATTCTTTTATTTTCCAGTTTTTAACCTTTTATACAAACAACGAGGACGTTGTTTAACTTAAGTGGGGGGATTGGAGAATTAGAACACTTAACTATTACTTGTCCTAAACTTTTTTCAAAAATTATGCTTAAAATGTGCTTAATATATCAAAACTTAAAATTTTTTTAGCATGTTTTTGTTTAAGATCTAAGTTGCATAGCTGCACACAAGACGTTATTTTCAAAAATTGTGATTTTTCAAAATTCACAAATCTATGAGTGTGCCGGTGACTTGTAAACTTTAGAACTTGGCTTGTATACTATTCGAGACCACCATAATGAGTATTATTTATATAATTGGAATGACTTGTCTAAATTGGTAAAATTTCTAGGATTACACCCAAATAGCCTATTATATGTTATGTGTTATTAACTAACTACACTGGTTAGTTAACCCCCGTATAAACCCTTTTGTTACTCTCATTTTTAGAGTAAGATACCCCTAGAAAAACACTCAGAGCCATTCCTTTCGTTTCTTACACCTATGTTTAAAATGTTTCGTTACACCCTTACACCTTAGCCTACCCTGTAGATTAGAATCCGTGGTTGGTTAATTGCTATAGGCAAAGTGTGTTTCCTTACATTACCTGTGTTCGCGTGCGTAATTCATTATCTATGGTTAGGTCGGGAAATTGCACAATGCAATTGGAGTGAAAGTAAATATTGTATATTTTTCAGTTTATTTTTCGTGTGTTTACTACTTTCACTATTACCGTTATTTCTGAAGTATGAAAAGTATGGAAAAATTATCCAGAATTATCATTATAGTGATGTGGTAAAATTTTACACATCTATGTTTATGTTAAAAAAAAAAAAAAAAAAAAAAAAAAAAAAAAAAAAAAAAAAAAAAATCACGAAAAATTAGAAAAGAAAAAGAAAGAAAGAAAAGTTGGAAGTTAGTTTTAACCAACTTATGTAAAGTTATGTAAGTGGTCGATATCACCACTATTTGTTGTACTATATCTATGGATTGAATGGGAATTGGCAGTTATGGGAACGCCAATTAAGGTTTATTCTTTGATTAAGATTTTGTTGAGTATAATTCGTGTCTACCTAAAGCGTGTGTTTCAAGTGTTAAAGCGTGAGTTATTCAATGATATGAGTCTTATTCATGGGATGGTTGGGATAGTGATTAACCACACTTAGGATTTTAATTTATTTGTTTTGTTTATTTTTATTTTTACACCAATTTATATCCCAAAATGTTATCCATGCCCTTTATTATTCTTTATCCAACCGAACCTTTGATTTATTGAGATTAGGGATTTGAGCAATCTTAAGTATCGTAGTCGTGGATTCGGCTATGTATTTATGATTTTGTCACCCTTTTTGATATATTATTATTGGTGAAATTTGGACCTATCTTTAGCCTATTCGAGTTAAGGATTTGAGCAATTGCAAGTATCGTGTTCGTGGATTCGATCATGTATTTGTGATTTTGTCGCCTTTTCTGGAATTTGAGATCGATAGTGAAAGAGAATAATTAACCCTTAAGCCTAAAAACCCTTTTTACCGCTTTAGACTTGTTATTCCTTAGCTTTAGTGGAGGAGATGTGTATACTTGCCAAGCTTATGATAGAATATTCGTCACGACTGGACAGTTAAACGATTAGATTTGCTTTTATCAGATTATTTTATTTTACTTCTAATTCGTTAAGTGTTTAGTTGTGTGATTATGAAATAAACGAATACATGCTTAAATATAAAAATAAATCCTAACATCCTTTAGGATACATTTTCATAAGAGAAATTCTAAGGTTTACTTGGGGACAAGTAAAGTTCAAGTGGGGGGATATTTGATGAACTCAAATAAGTACATTTTATTACTATCATTTATCCTATTAATTTGACTTGTTTTACTATATTATGTATGAGGATTGATACTTAATCGTTTACTTTTGTAATTCTCAGGTAAAAACAAGCATTTGGTGAAACTTAGCGATTATGGACTAAAAACGGAGTAAAATGATCAAGATTGGAATTGGTTGTTGGAATGAAGAAAATAAAGACCACTGCCTGACTTTGAAGAATGCGCCGCATGGATTTATCCCATGCGCCGCATATGAAACTTTGGTCAACGAAGAATAACCAACTTGTTCTGCTCCAGATGCGCCGCATCTCACTCATTACATGCGCCGCATCTATATTAAGATATCACCAGATACGATCCAAGATACAAGAGGACATGCGCCGCATCTAATCATGGAGTTACGCCGCATCTTCTGGCGGTGTACGAATATTCCTGAATATTATAATCTTGGACCCCACGCGAAGTTAAGTACATGCGCCGCATCTACTCCTTAGATGCGCCGCATCTTCCCTCAGACAGAAACTATAAATACCCCAAGACCAGACGAATTTCGGACGCTTTACATTAGATCCGAAGACCGAACAGGAGAAACCTAGGACGAATTCAGTCAAGGAGGCAGCACAAGACACACCCAAATCAAAGATACAAGAGCTGTAAGAAGGTGCTGCATATGTTTAATTCATTAAGTAGTTTTGTTTTATTGTGTTAGCAAACTTTAATTCATCAAGATTGGTGGCTTGTGTAATGTGACAACGGAAAGGTTGCACTCCCTTAAAACTGCTTTCTCATCAATTAAAGTTTATATGTTGATGTCTTTGGTTACTACTTATTAGTGCATTGATAACCTCTGTGTTTATTAGTGGCTTGCGGGCATTTGACTGCGGGACATAATGTGGCTCCCACGGTTGTTTCTAAATTGATCACTTAGGAATAACTTTTAGACATAAGTAATCATTAAGGATTTACTCGCCGATAAGAATAGGACCAACGAGAAAGGGTTAACTATATACACTTCATATAAAGCTATCAATAAAACAAGTGACAAACTACTTAATTATAAGGACAGCCCTCTTATTGTCTCGAGTATTTATCTGTGTACGTGTGTGCTACTTGCTGATTCGTGCCTATTGGTTTATTTTATTATTTACTTGCAAACAAATCGTGCCAGTCTCTCAGGCTGAAACCCCCTTGCGTTAGGATATTAAAATACTGATTAGAATAACGAGATA
Organism: Artemisia tridentata subsp. tridentata; assembly: GCA_021014915.2. Taxonomy (NCBI): domain Eukaryota; kingdom Viridiplantae; phylum Streptophyta; class Magnoliopsida; order Asterales; family Asteraceae; genus Artemisia; species Artemisia tridentata. Next base: position 19,295,006 of record CP139509.1, read on the forward strand.
ATACGTTCCACTTTTAGTGATCGACACTCTACTTACCATTATATTCATACTGACCGGGTACACTGCTCGTTAGGTGTGTGTGTTATTGATAAGTCGGCTAAATATAAATTTAAAACTTGAGTAGGCATTAAAACTGCTAAACCGCAACGACACACGGAACCACATCAAGCACTAAGTCCCCAATTTTAAACTCTAAGGGGTCACTGGTTGGCTCATCCATCTCCTCTGCGTCCTTGCATCCACTAATCATGTTTTCTTTGTAGCTCTCAATTCTCGCCTCCCATGCAAGGATTTTCTCTTGAACATTACCCCGGAGCGTACTGGGGTCCGTTTCCATTTTCTTTTTGTAGAGCAGCATCTCTCACATATCGCGGAATCGTTGGAAAGCTCATTGTTTTCTTCCCCTTCTTAATTCGAATGTTATTACTTTCGTAATCAATTTGCGCCCTAGTGGTAGCGAGGAAGGGCGCCCCTAAGATTATTGGCATATTTGTATCATCTCTTTCAATAATCATGAAGTCGACTGGATACATAAATCCAGCAACATTGACCAATACGTCCTCTGCAATTCCCAACGGGTATTCATAAGAATGTTTTGCAAAGGAAAGCTTAGTGCGGGTGGTGGATGGTAATTCGTCGGTTAACCGGACATAAACTGATAAAGGCATCAAATTTACGTCGGAACCTTGGTCAGCCACCGCATCCAGGTGTTTGAGTTTCCCAATGCTACATGGTATTTCGAAGACCCTGCAGAATTCCTGCTTCGCCACTAACTTCTGTTTCATAAGGCTCTCATACAATTGTCCTCCGGGTGATGTGTCAGATTCCTCATCCGGTCTCGTCTTTTTAGGCTCCTTCTTGGGCAGATGAGCACAGCGGTAGTTTCTTACCCAATCGTTTATGGTTTCCTTGTTTATTTTGTGCCTTAAGTAATATCCTACGTGTTGTGGCTTCGGTGATTCTACCAATTGGCGCTCATCTTCCTTGCCTGAGCTGCAGTTGCCGGCCTTGGTGTTTTTATCGTTGAGCGGGACGAGATCAATTTTGTTAACTTCAACAGCTACTGATTTTCCTCTTCTGTCATCTTCCTCCTTTTGGGTGCAACTAGTGTTGGGAGCTTCAACGTCTTTTCGCATCAACACCTTTCCAGGGGATTTTGTTTTAGTGTATTCTTTCAAGCGGTTCATCATCTCAGCCATCTTCTTATCCACTTCCTCTTTTTGTTTGTAGACGGCCTCTTCAAACTTTGCCAACCGCTCGGAATGTTTTGCCATGTATTCTCTCATTCTGGCTTCAAATGTTGAACTAAGCTCCTGAGGCGGTGAGTTGGGTTGAGCGTGCTTATAGAAGGGTTTAACATTCTCCCTAAGAGGTGACTCGGAAAGTGGTGTTTGCTTCGTGTTTGAAACCGAGTTGACTGTTGCTCTTTGTGGACTTAAGGATCTCTTTTGTTTCTCCAAAAGATACTCAATTCCTCTCTCAAGTTCACTAACCTTCTCTTCGGTGATCTGATGAGGTTTATCGGATGATGAATATTCGCTGGCCGTAAGGCATTCATCGTGGGGAACATACCATGATTCATCATCATTGGAAGCGAGCTTATCAATGATTTCCCATGATTCCTTCGCATTTCTATCGCTCAACCTTCCTCCTGCGGCTTGATCGATGGCATGTTTAGCGTGGTAGTCAACATGGTCGTAGAATATTTGAACTTGAAGCCAGAGATTTACGCCATGATGAGGGACTTTTCGGAGTAAGTCCTTGAATCGAATCCATGCCTCATGCAAGCTTTCACCTTGACGTTGTTCAAACATCAAGACATCTTTCCTTAGCATAGTGGTTCTTCCGGGTGGGAAAAACTGAGCAAGAAAGCGAATGGCGAGATCATCCCAAAAGATGATGTATCCTGCGGGAATACGCTCAAGCCATTGACTAGCTTGGTCCCGCAAAGAGAATTGGAAGAGACGCAATCGTGTCGTCTCTCGAGTGGCAACATCAAGGTCGATGGAATCAACGATTTTGAGAAAGTCCTTGAGATGTTGATTAGGATCTTCGGAACGAAGTCCATGGAATGCGCTTCCGCTTTGCATCAACCGGATGGTGTCGGATCGCAAGGGAGTGACATTGGCTCCTTGGGTGAGCTCAATGGTGTTTCGATAGCCTTGGTGGCTAGGACGTGAATACTCTCCTAAGGTTCGTGCTCTAGGAGGATAATTTGGCTGTGGTGGAGGGTTTTGTTGTGGTGGTGGGTTGATGGGTTCGAAGATATTACCACTTACCATGACGTCGGATGGTATGGTTACGAACAAAAACACGAAGAAAAAGATAGACTAAAGAAAATCCTAGAAAAAGAAAATAAAAATCTCACTAGAAAGGAATCTAGTGAGTAGACCTAATAAAATAAAATTTCAACCTAAACAATAACTATTCCCCGGCAGCGGCGCCAAAAACTTTGATGCGCGATTTTGCAACCGCACACTGGGGTTTTACTTCTCAAGGGATCTCAAGAAGCTTACAATCCCCGCAGGCAGTGTACCTGACCGGTGTAGTATAGTGAAGTGGTAAGTACGGGGGATTGATCGTTCTCCACAGGGAATAGTGTTCGTTAGGATTGAAAGACTACTCTAATTAGGTCTAGGGGTGAGGGATGATTCTTTTTGTATTTTTATATTTTATGGAAAGCAAGTAAAATCTCGGTTTTGAAGGAGTGGGCGGAATTAGTTGCTAGTCAACTAACCCAAATAACTACTATTGCAAATAAAATAAAATATCTAATTACTAAGGTTGTGAACGATATGGGGAGAAAGTGTGTTTACTTAGATTTCATTACTCCCTAACTATCTTTTACCGGTTGATTAATGCGTTTGTTAATTGTGTGGATGAAGGGTGTATTCCTAAATTCATGGGGTGGCGTACATAACTCCCCAATCCTATGAGCTCTTATCTCCTCCTACATTTACATGCACCAACACATAATCATAGGGATTGTAAACAGTGGCTCACGATTTGAATACTACCTTAATAGCCTAGCACGCATTGACTACATGTTTCCTAAGACGTCTAGCAGGTTACATATAAGAGTTTAGCTAGTTTTCTTAGGCCTAACATCGATGAAACAATCATCCCAACGACCAACAACACACCAATCAACCAATAATCAATAGTTAGGTTTCATAGATCTAAACAAACACAAAGGAGATCTAGCCTAGCATGTTAAATAAAAGACAAGACAAGGATAAAATCATGCAACACATAGACATATTGAATGATTAAATGAGAACTTATCTTCAATTGAACATGGGAGATCCAAGGGTCTAAGAACCCTTAATAATACAGAAAAATCGGCTCTAGGGTTTCTCCTCACAAAGTTCCGCCACTAGGGTTCCCGGATGGCCTTCTTGACGCCGTCTCGTGTTAATCCCAAAAATCATGCTCTGGCCCGTCAGGGGCTGACGCCGTCTGGGACATAGGTGACGCCGTCACCTCCCAGTTTTCAGCTTCCTTTGGCACTTTGTCGAAATCTTCACTTTTATGCTCCGAAAACGTCCAAAATGCATCCTTTTCCACATTTCTTCTCCAAAACACCTAAATTGACAAAAGGAAGGATTTAGAGCAATATTTGATCAAATAAATACGATTTCGGGCTTAAATGACCCCCGAAAAGCGGTACACTTTTCGTCTCATCAATCTTTAATGCAGAAGGGGACCATTTTGTTGCAATATAATGACTACATAGTTATTGGTAAGAGACTTTGTACTTACATTGTAAATAGTTTCACATGAACCGATTGGCTAAATCAACTTGTTGGACTCCACTTTGAACATACTAAAATAATGTCACGCCAGTGGATTTATCAACATTAAAAAATGAAAATCCGGTTTGGACACTACTCTCACCGAGCCGACTATTAGGAGGAGAATTCCATATCCTAAAGCTAATTCTTTAGCAAGATCAATTTTAACTTGCATTTATTTTACATTCTCAACCTCTTACAAACAAATTTCTTAACATGGTCTCATCTATTTTTCTCATCGGGAAGTTGTTGATTTTCAAGATGGAAAAACTTCGATCAAGATTTATGGTGTGTTAGTGTTTTTTGGAATTTGTAAGGCATATACTCCGTAACACGTCTGCCCAAAAGCTTTAAACTTTCTTAAAAGGGTTTATAACTAAGATTGATGGCAAAAGTAATATATTCAATATAAATTTAAAAAAAAAATGATTTACTTACATCTATCATGTGGTTAAACTTTTGTTTGACTACCACATAAGTTTATTATCCCTTGAAGTTATCATGAAACACTTTTGTCACAATTGTTTTGAACTAAAACAATATAAAAATGGTTTGCATTATGCATTTAATGAAAAAAGGCTTGCATTTACCTCGATGTTGGTTTATTGACATAGCATTTACCTCTTTCAATATGAGAGTCCAACAATTGCCGGTTGTTTTACCTTAAAAAGTATAAAATGATTTACTTTCATTTTACAAGAAACAAGAAATAACACCACCCTTGTCTCACTTTTTAAGGCTTTAAGCAAAGCTACATGGGTGTTAGACTAAGTGTAAAAAAGACATCAAGCGAATTACATCTCCCATGTCATTTCACTTTTCTCTCTCTAAGACAAATTCGTAACCAATTTAGTGTAACAAGGAGATTGACATCATAAAAAGCATACTCCACAAAAATACATTTTATATAAATCAAGGTTATAAATAGCGCGAGACGTGGTGTGACGGCATGACCAAGCCTCACCAAGCAAAGCTTTTGCGTTTAAAAGGTGTTGCATAAAGCAGCACAAAACATGAAAATATTTATATATTTATATCATATTTCATATATATCGAGTTTACAAAAGGCGTGGCATAAGGCGGCGTGACGGCATGGCGTGACGGCATGATCAAGCCTCACGCCTTTGCGGGGCCTTTGTGAGCCTTTAACCCACACACTCAAACAAACACACAAGTCAGTCTATCAGCCGCATCTATTCTCCATTTTTTCTTGTGCGACCGGTATCAGGCAACCGAGAGTAATAAAGGGGACTCGTTGGTTTGGGTAGACCGACCGATTTGTCTCACTTATTACACTTAGTTTTAAAAATACACAAAACTAATCAGGTCATGTTATACATGTTAAATAACATATACTCGGATCAGTTTTTAGTGAGTTCTCTAAATTATATTTGGATTTTCGAGTTAATATGAACAAAACGCATTTTTTTCATATAATTCTTTGTTTTTCTTAATTGTTTCCTACTTCTTTTTGTTTTGTTTTGTTTTGTTTTGTTTTCTTAATGTTATAACACGATTTATTCAGGTTTGACTGAACACGATTAAACTGAACCATATTAGCCTACAACAAACAACAAAACCCAATCCCGCCGGGACAGGATAAGGGGAGAACCATAATAGCCTGAACCCTTATTTGTGTTGGCCTAGATAAAGTTTTTTATTTTCCGAAGCTTCGAAAACTGTTTAATAATCGGCCTGAACCTCATGATTGTTTTTGATCTTATGAAGAACCAAAATGTCTGGAGATGAACATTTCCCCACTATAATGGAATAAATTCTTTAGTCGAATGCAAGAGTCAACAATACAATACAGTTTGAAATCGAATTACAGCTTTGTTGATATGTGTTTCGAAACTAAAGTGCGTATCACCCTTCGCTGCAAGTATGTAAAATGAATAATCGAAACTAGATAACCGTAGAAGAAACAAATGAATAGAGAATAAGATATACTACATGTTAAGTTTTATAGGGCAAAAAATGTTTCTGTGAGCTATGGACACAGAGGGGCTACTGAAAGACTGCTAAATACAAGCAATGGATCTTGATGCACGTCAAAAGAAGATGTACAATTTCTTAAAAGCATATTCTACAACACAAAAATTAATGTCAAAACCATAGCTTTGCCCGCCATATTGAACATAAAGGTATGACTTGGGAGATGAAGACGGTGACACAAGTTGAAAAGGTGGTGGTGGCAATGAAATACTCGTAGCTTCCTTGTTTTTGGAGTAGTAGACATCAGCAAGGAGGAGCCAAATAAGATCAGGATCAATGGATGCAAGTCCTTTAAGGACATTCACAGATGCATCTCTTAGTCCACCGACACCACTGCACGCTATCCCAACAACAATCCCGCTCACCTTCTTAACAACACTTTCAAATGCCGAAGCACTCGTTTCGTTCCCTGATATCTCAGCTATCATCTCTAGAACCGCCACCTGGCAGTTTAAATCTGAAATCTCAGCCGTTGGGTCATCTGCTGAAGACATTGAACCGCTTCTGTATGAAATCTGTAAGACGCTTCTTTCTTTTAAATTCACGGGTTTTTTCTGAAACAGAGATGATCCTACAAGTTTCCATAAGTGCGACCCGTCTGTGTGAAAACGACGAAAGAAAATATCATTTTTATCCAATAGGTGATGACCAAGGTTTTTAAGATCGGGATCCTACTAGGATTGTTTTAGTCTTTGCAAGATCGTGATCGTAAAATCGGATCGAGATCCTAAGATCCTACTATAGTGTCATTTCTTAATAGGCGTTGTAAAATTATGCAAATATATATATTATTATATATCATATGTCATGAAAATGTATGTCAAAATTATGATTATGAAGGTTTGAATACAATTAGCCTCTTGTGTTTCATATTCTACAAACTTAATACATTAATTTGTAGTTTTTTAGCTTGTGCTTTGAGAAAGTAAGATCAGATCGATCGAGATCTTAAGATCATGTGGTCAATATCGGGATCCTATTAAGATCCTATCTCGTATAGATCCTACGTAGAATCGGGATCGTTTTTGCTTTGTAGTATCGTAAATCAAGATCGGGATTTTAACAACCATGGATCAGACTATCGTTGAAATAATATACGGTTTGTAATCATATTTGACAGTTGACACATTATTTATCTGTAAAAAACAATAAATTTGAATAAAAAGGTGCTTTGGATCAAATTGCTTCCACCTGTACCATGATATGACCCGGTTTCGAACAAAACCCTTATTTTGACCCGTTACCCAAGCCACCCAACCTGCCCATATTGCTACCTCTAAATTCCAATAACGAGATATATTAGAACGTGTTCTTACCAGTGGTTTCCCATTTCGGATACAGGCAATCAAGAAGGGCCAAATTTTATTCATGGCCGGGAGTAACCGGTTGTCGTCAGTTCCATCATTTTCCGCATCAAGAGTATCTGCAAGATCGTGAAGTGAATATGATTGTAAAGCTTCTATAAGGACCTCCCTGGTTCTTGTCTCCTGTTTATAGGATTCTTCCACTTCTGCAAGTGCTACGATTCCATCCTGAAAACATATACATTTATCAACAAGATAAATCTCAATATATGCACAACACAGTCATAACAAATGCTAGAAAAACAAATAGTATTACTACCTCAACTATATCCAAGGCTATCAAGCATGCTGTTTGCTTCAATGAACATTAAAGGAGTAGCTGCCGTGATACAGGAAATGGATATAGATCCAACCGTTCGTCTGTAGCTCTTGGATTCCTTCAGTTTAAAAAATACAGCCTCCAATTGTTCCTTATACTTATCAGCATCTTCTTCAAGACTCGAGTGATCACCATCGTCAACTTTGTTCACTGTTTTCCTTTCCAAGTTAGACAATTCAGACTTCACGTGTTTATGGTAGGCCTCTGCTTGAGAGGGGAGCGAACAAGCCTCAAGTTTCGAAGCCTTTGCAATTTCAGCCACTGCCTAAGAAAAAAGTAAGTCACGACATGATCAAGAATAACTTCAACCTAAAATACAGATAACAAGGTCATTTGACGACCAAACTTTAGATAAAAGTTAAAATGCAACTATAAATGATTGGGTAATTTAAGATGTGAAGGGATACTTGTTTATCAAACCTTAAACATTACACGAAATCAAATACTCCTAAACATTTACCTTCAAAAAGGAAATGATCAGCTCAGGGTGTTGATGCCGACCAAGAATCTCAAGTTCCTGTGAGATAGAGCGCATCTGTGCAAATATCTCATGTTAAATCTAGATGCTTAGTTTAAAACAAGAAACATAATACACAGAGTAGTAAAACATACACGCTATTCCATCAATGGTAATATTTTGTGGGCCACACCAATGTAGGACAGAATAGCTTCAAGAACACTTGGAACACGAGGATTAAGATCCAAATGACGCAGCTCCGACATATTGAATCAATTACATAGTCTGAATTTTCCAAAACTAAGTGGCCAACCTGTAAAATGTGTACTGTTAGCTTTTCTGTGAGGAATAGTCATAAATGCAACGCTAAATTTATTTAAACTGAGACTGCTAATTCACCGTTGGATAATTGGATGTAGCTGAAATGACGTGTAAGATAGCATATGATGCACGTTTAATTTGGAAGTTTGAGCAAATAAGATTCTCAAAGTAGCACATAAAGAGACGAATCAAGAAACCCGCTTGACACACAATCACTCTTAAGGGAAAGATCAAAGATCCCAACCCCATCAATCAGTATCTGTTTCAAGCAATAGAATTAATACATATAATGCGAAATAGTCCAGTGAAGATCAAATTAATTGAATATATTTACCTGATGGAACATTGCATTATCATGGAAAAAATGGACATCAATATATCCAGCTACAACGTTGGATTGTTCTAATGGTAGACTCCAGATTTCGGGGGATAAATACTCATGCAATATACTACCGATGCTATCAATTAACTGACTCCGTAGATCCCTCTTTAATGAAACATCCCAACCAGATATGTTATTACGAAACATACTTTTCATGTTATCAACAGCTTGATCTGATAAACCAAATACCATCTCGTTCAAGATGCATGCAGCGGTACTAGCTTGTCTTACAAGCTTCCCTGAATTAGTCCTCTTATACCAAGACTGCCAGCTCTCATTTGTGTACTCCTTGTATCGGATATCACCAATTAATTTAAGCAAGTAGCTAAGTGGAATATCTTTGATGATTGATAAATTCCCCTCACTTCGAGAACCTGCTATGGTTCATACTTTTTTAAGCACATAATAGAAATATACAAGCAAAGAATTTTGAATTCAAAATGGTTGGATAACCTGCAACGAGAAACAAGTCTGAGGATCCCAAGAAGAAAACCAAGGTGGCATACGTAGAAGATCCGAGATCGTATTCATCTTGAATCTTATAAGAATTTGGATCTTCATATGCATTAGACTCAACACTATCCGTCTTTCCATTTTCAATAATAGTTGTAGCTTTCATCTCAGTTATAGAACGCAAGTATCCAACTGAGGATAGTCGCTCTAAAAGCAACTTGTCCAATGAACCAGAAAATATTTTTTGCTCAAACAAAGAGTAAGCGTGTCAACGAATCGAGCAGCTGTCACCTATATCAGGTAAAACTCATTAATCAAGTCAAAGATGAGACAATAAGAACTGGAGATACGTAGAGGTAAACATACAGGAGAATGAAGGAGACGACCTTTAACAAGTTGGGGACCCGAGTAGTAAATTAACACAAGTAACTTTTGAGAATGTGCAAGTGACTGTTCCCCTCCAACTACCACTTCGGGGAATTTTCAACGAGCGTGTTGAAGACTTTTAAATAATGCTTTATGATGTTAAGTTAGATAGTTTATATTATGTATTAGTATTAGTATTGTAGTGGGTCGAAATGTATGGCTGTAAATGTGATGGGTTGGACTTTTAACCCAAACAGCCCATTAGAAGTTAGTATGACAGTTAATGTCGGTTATTGTTAAACGTCACAATGGTTCATAGATAACTGTTGGTGTCGTTTCAATATATATAAATAGGGTAAGTCGAGTCTGTAAACAAATATCATTCAACATCAATAAAATACATTGTTTACTATTATTAAATTTCTGTTACATACTTTGTTCTTCGATCAAACCTGGGCAACAGTGGCATCAGAGCAGGTTGAAGAAAGAAGTTTGAAAGGGCTGTTTGTTAGTGATTAACACCAACCAGAAATTGTTACAGATTGGATCGAAGAAGATCAAAGATCGAGTGAATCGATCGTAACGAACCAAGAAATCGACGATTACGAAGGGGAAGGAAAAGGGGCTTTTTGCCCTAAATTGCTTGTGAAGAAGAAGGAATAAAAGTTGTTTTTCAAAAAGAAGAAACAACAAGTTAGAAGAATTGGTTTGATGGCGAAAAGATCGAGAAGATTGGAAGAAAGCAGTAAGAAATAGAAGAGAGCGATTCTCAAATTTTCAGGTTTTGCGTTCTATTACTGAATCTGAAAATTACTTTTTGGTATTGCAATCATATTGGTTTAGAAGAATCCATATTAGATTTTAAGTTTTGAAAAAACTTGGAAAACATGTCGGATTCAAGCGGTAACAACAACAATAATGCACTTGGGGGATCATTGGTACATTTTCAATGTCCGGTTTTAAGTTCTACAAATTACCCTGTTTGGGCTATTCGATTCAAAACGATTTTGGAAGCAAATGGTATGTGGGAATTTATAGAACCAGGCACTAAAACTGATGTGAAGAAAAACAAAGCCGCGATGGCGTATTTATTTCAAGCGTTGCCAGAGGATCTAGTGTTACAAGTGGCAAGTTATAAGACCGCAAAAGAAGTGTGGGATGCACTTAAGATAAGATATGTTGGAGAAGATCGAGTACAAAAGGCACGATTACAAACACTCAAATCGGAGTTTGAGATGTTGCAAATGAATGAGGAAGAAACAGTTGATGCATTTACCGCGAAGTTAAATGGGATTGTGACCAAAGCAGCGAATTTGGGTTCAACATTTGATCAACCAAGTCTAGTACAAAAGCTTCTGAATTCCGTACCAAATAGATTTATACAGATTGTTGCATCCATAGAGCAACATTGCGATCTAGACAAAATGACTTTAGATGATGCGATTGGAAGATTGAAGGCTTTCGAAGAGAGAATAAAGTTTAAAAAGAATAAGGAAAGTGACGATCAAAACGAGTTATTGTTGACACGTCACAACAACCAAGGAAGGCGTTTTGGAAAACGTGGACAAAGCAAAGGGAGATATAAAAGTGAAGGACACACCTCAAATGAGTCGGAAGGAGACAACAACAAACCGCGAAGGTATGATGATAAGTCGCAAATAAATTGCTACAAGTGTGGAAAACTTGGGCACTATGCCTATGAATGTCCAAGCAAGAAAAAGAAGGAAGATGCGGCACTATTAATGGAGAATGATGATGATGATGAACCGGCACTTCTGATGTGCCTTATTGATGAAAATTAGAAAGTTCAAAGATACTTGATTGTGTGACACAATCAAGGCAAAGCCGTGTGATACGGAGGAGTAACATGTGAAGGGTCAAAGTAAAGATTCAGTGAATGGGTCAAAGTAAAAATTCAGTGAATGGGTCAAATTAAAGATTCAGTGAATGGGGCAAAGAACGTGTGATGCTGTGAAGGACCAAGATTCTGTGAAAGAATTAAAGGATTGTGTGAAATAACCAAGTTAGCCGTGAAGGATGTTTCGTGAAGAGATCAAGGTGAAGTCGGTGTGAAACCAAGTTGTGTGAAACAAGCAAGTTGTGTGAAGCAAATTCGTGTAAAGCAAGTTTGTGTCAAGCAAAGTTCGTGAGGAGCAAAAGATGATGTGAAGTTATCAAGGATTTATTGAAGTCTAAGTTTGTGCTACAAGTCGAGAAGATTTGGATCAAGCCAAGCATGAAGGATCAACATTTAAAGCATTAAGGGGGAGAATGAAGACTTTTAAATAATGCTTTATAATGTTAAGTTAGATAGTTTATATTATGTATTAGTATTAGTATTGTAGTGGGTCGAAATGTATGGCTGTAAATGTGATGGGTTGGACTTTTAACCCAAACAGCCCATTAGAAGTTAGTATGACAGTTAATGTCGGTTATTGTTAAACGTCACAATGGTTCATAGATAACTGTTGGTGTCGTTTCAATATATATAAATAGGGTAAGTCGAGTCTGTAAACAAATATCATTCAACATCAATAAAATACATTGTTTACTATTATTAAATTTCTGTTACATACTTTGTTCTTCGATCAAACCTGGGCAACACGTGTCACGTCATTCAAAATTCTAAGATAAAAATTTATATATACACTTCTTGAGAGATATATATCAACCAGCTAATGGATAGAGTTTCAGGGCGTGTATAGGATTGTCTTCTGAGCCTGAATACCTGAGTATTGTGTTTTCAAGTAGCATAAAATCAGTTTCTAGTGTTTGGGTAGGATGCACTACAAGAATCAGGAGAACAGGCGACGAGCGGTTTCCCGTCGACACAATGTCGACGGCATGGGGCAGAAAACGACAAAAAAAAACGCTTGACCGAGCCCGCTGCGTTGAATTTTTTGGTTTCACGCAATCCCGTCGACATGTCGACGGGAATAAAGTGGTCAAACTTTCCAGCCTCAATAATTGCAAAAACTTGGGCGGGAAATTATCGCGCCTTTATAATCCCGTCGACATGTCGACGGGATTATATTAATACTGAATTATTACGTAATTAACGTGCGATTAACGTTGATTACGCGTTTGGTTTAATAATCCCGTCGACATGTCGACGGGATTATAAGTAAATCTAAAATATCGTAAATTATTGGCCAGTATCCATGGCGGGATTTTTTTCCCGCCTGTTTTTTCCCGTCGACATGTCGACGGGATTTTCTCCCCATAAATAACGCCTATATATAGCCTCACAAAATCATTCCCGTCTCATTTCTACCTATACATATATTCACAAAATCATTTCCGTCTCATTTTACACATACATTCTTGATTCACACTTGACTTGGCTTGGTTACACGGTTGAGGAGGAGTACTCAAAAATATTGTCACACGAGCTCCTCTTTAATGAAGTGGAGTTAACTTTTGGTTGTGCAGTTTATGAGGAATATGGTTCTTTTAGGGACGTTGAACCGTGGATGAGAGACAAGATTATCGAATGGTGTAGGAAAAAGCCGTACTACAGAGAGTATATAGAAGAGGTAGCTGCTGCTGAAGCTCAAGCTGCTGCTGTTGGAGGTGACGATGAAGCTGAAAGCACGTTGGACGTCGACACTACGTTTGCTAATCTGGAAAATAGAGTAACAAATCTCGAAGCTACGTATGCATATCTCCATGAACAAATGAGAGCAAGGAAGGGAAAAGATGGTGCGAGTTCCAGCAAAGCGGGAAGTAGCCGGAAAAAAAAATAAACGGGTTGTTTTGTTTGATCTGTTTGGTTTGGTTGTCGAGTTGTTACGTTTGATCTGTTTGGTTTGGTTGTCGAGTTGTTTAGTTTGGTTGTAGAGTTGTTTCGTTTGAGTTGTTTCGTTTGGTTGTCGAGTTGTTTCGTTTGATCTGTATCGTTTACTTGTCAAGTTGTTTACTTGCTTGTTTCTTAATATAGTGTGATATTGTTCCAGTTCTATTATTTGTGCGTACGAATTTAAAATGTAAAGCATGTTCGACATCAGTTATCACAACAACAACAACAACATATATTTTATTAAACAACAACAACAAAACATCGATAACAGCAGCAACAACAACAACAACGATAACAGCAGCAACAGCAACAACAAAGATAACAGCAACAACAGTACTACATATGAAAATTATCCATGTCACCTAAAAGGTCACGGAGTATTGCATCCGACTGACATGCGTGGTTGTGGTTGTTGGGATACGTTGCCATTTCAAGTTTTGCCTCCAGCATCCTTAATCTTGTCTCTAACACCTGTTTTTGTGCCTCCAGCATGTTTATCCTAAGATCTTTTTCATCACAGTTTGAGCACCTTATTGGAGCAGATCTATAACCGCTTGATGTTGAAGCTCTAAGAGAAGCGGTCATATTTGCGATTCGTTCCTCCTTCCATAAAAAGAAATTGCATCCAAATTCCTTTGTCCCGCCATGTTAATTAAGAGAAACGGTCATTTTGGTGGTTATTTTTAACATCTAACAAAATTATTTATATAATACACAAAAAAATATGTAATTGCTCACCACAGATAAAGGACAACGCATAGTATTGTTGGCCCGCTGAGTAAGATCTACGCGATTCTCGCAGTATTACGTCTCCTCGTTCACAAGGACAAGGAAAAGCTTCATATTCCGCCATCTTCACCATGATAACAAGAACAGTGTGTGTTAATTAGTGGTTGTGAGTAGTGGATAGGGTGTGTTGGCGCGTGTGTGGTAGAATCGTGACTGGGGTGGCCCGATCTACAAGTTGAGGTGATAAAAGGTGGTCGCCGGAAAAAGATTACGGTGGCCGGAAACTGCTTGTGTCGCTGGAAAACGGAAACTGCTAGAGAGAGAGAGAGAGATAGATAGTGAGATGAGTGTGTGTGTGTGTGTGTTAATTAGTGGTAGTGAGATGAGTGTATATAAGAGCAGATTTGTTGGGAAATTTTGGGTGGGAAAATTCGTGTAGAACCATAACATCTCGGCTCGTTCGTTTAACATCTCGTGTACAACCATATCATCTCGGCTCGTTCGTTTAACGTCTCGTGTAGAACCATATCATCTCGGCTCGTTCGTTTAACATCTCGTGTACAACCATATCATCTCGGCTCGTTCGTTTAACATCTCGTGTAGAACCATATCATCTCGGCTCGTTCGTTTAACATCTCGTGTACAACCATATCATCTCGGCTCGTTCGTTTAACGTCTCGTGTAGAACCATAGCATCTCAGCTCGTTCGTTTAACATCTCGTGTACAACCATATCATCTCGGCTCGTTCGTTTAACGTCTCGTGTAGAACCATAGCATCTCGGCTCGTTCGTTTAACATCTCGTGTACAACCATATCATCTCGGCTCGTTCGTTTAACGTCTCGTGTAGAACCATAGCATCTCGGCTCGTTCGTTTAACATCTCGTGTACAACCATATCATCTCGGCTCGTTCGTTTAACGTCTCGTGTAGAACCATAGCATCTCGGCTCGTTCGTTTAACATCTCGTGTACAACCATATCATCTCGGCTCGTTCGTTTAACGTCTCGTGTAGAAACATAGCATCTCGGCTTGTTCGTTTAACATCTCGTGTACAACCATATTATATCGACTCGTTCGTTTAACATCTCGTGTACAACCATATCATATCAACTCGTTCGTTTGAAAGCTTTAACTTGCAAAACGTGCACGAACTCAACACGCGACGGCCTCATCAACAACACTCATTGAACACCTACATTTTTCATCGGTCCAACTGTCAACATTTTTCGAGCACAAACAAAAACACTCTGTCTCTAATAAATGATTTTTTTTTTTAATTATATTATAAGTAATTAATTTTAAATTTAACTAGTTACTTTTTAATTTTATAAAACTATTTTTAATATATATATTAATTTTTTTAAACTATTTATAATAAATAAATTTTTTAATTATATAAAAGTAATTAATTTTTTTTAACATGTTATTTTTTAATTTTGTAAAACTAATTTTTTAATAAATTTTTTATTTTATAATAGATAAATTTTTTAATTATATTAAATGTAATATTAAGTTGTTAATGCTTTTATATTCACGTCGACGCGGGAACATATATATAGTTATTTATGTTTTTATATTCCCGTCGACATGTCGACGGGATATATAAGCGCCAAAATTTCACGAATTTTTTGTACATCCCGTCAAACTGCAAACGACAAATATCTATATATTCCCGTCGACTTGTCGACGGGAATATAAAAAACATAAATAACTATATTTATATTCCCGTCGACTAGTCGACGGGACTAGTCGACGAGAATATAAAAGCATAAACAAAAACAGATCTGGTCAATTATTGACACAAACACTTAGAAAAAGAAAAAAAAAAAAAAAAAAAAAAAAAAAAAACTCGTCTCCTCCATATCTCCGGCGATTCACGAGCTCCTCCACCTCCTCCACCATCTCCGATACTAACACCACCACATCTCCTCCACCATCACATTACCCCACCACCACCACTGTTTCACCACCACAGCTCCACCACCACCACAGTTTCACCACACGAGCACCACTGTGCACTTCTCCTCCTCCCCTTCTTCCGTTTAATTCTTCCTCAACCCCTCTTTTGTTTAATTCTTTTTCTTCCCCAACCCATCCTTTCTTCAACAGCAGCAGGTAAAGATTGTTTTTAATTTTTGTTATTATTATTAATTTAATTGTTATTATTATTGTTAATTTTTGTTATTATTATTGTTAATTTAATTTTTGTTTATTAATTTTATAATTTAATTTTTGTTAACTTTTTACAGCAAGTGCCGAGGGTGAGAGCCGAGGGTGAGAGCTGAGACAACCAAGACAGCAGGTACCTCGTTTTATTTTTTTTATTAACTTTTGTTATCCCGACGACATGTCGACGACAACAGTTTTTTTTAAAACTTTTGATATATATTAATTTGCTCTCTTTTATTATAGCCCGAGCCCAAGACCGTACCGCAGCCGAGACCGCAGCCGAGCCACAGCCGAGCCACAACCGAAACCACAGCCGAGATAGTATGTTGTTAATTTTTTTTATATCCATATTATTTTTTACATATAAGCTTGCGTTTAGTTAGTATAAAAGGTGAGCGTTGAAGTATGTTTGTGAAATGTGACGTTAAAAGTAGAATTGATATTTTGCGGATTAAGTAGAAATGTGAACGTTAGTAGTAGAATTGATAATTTGCGGATTAGAATTGATAGTTTGGCTTATATAACGGGCTTATGGCTTGTTTAGTTTTCGGCTTATGTTTCATAAGCCACAAAAAATAAGCTTATGAACCATAAGCCGAAAACCAAATAAGCCATAAGCCCTTAGAATTGATAGTTTGAATTTTGTTACTTGTTATTTTATAACGTTTTCACTCATTTCAATTGCAGGATCGTCAAAACAACCTCGACGGGGAGGCAGGGCGAGAGGTCGTGGAGGCAGGGGTGGAGGTCGGGATGTCTCCTTGCCATCGACTCGTGAAGCCAACAAGAACATAGCGCTCAGGAAAGCCGTACAAAGATCGGGCCGACAGTCGATCGAGTTTGAGACTAAAGATCAGAAGACATATACTCATGTCGGGGACAACCGCCCATGGTTAAGCAACTACGTTGGCGAGCTCGTTAGGTCCTTGCCGTTGCACCATCCCTCCTGGCACAGTTTTGATGAAGCGACTCGACATAACTTCATGAACCGACTCGGGGTCAGTTATTTTATTTAAATTATTTGAATGTGTACATTTATTTAAATTTGTTTAATTGTGCATATTTATTTAAATTTGTTTATTTTATTTACATCTTCATGTTAATATTAACTATAGTAATCAAGTAAAATTTGTTTATTTTAAGTGAACCGTCCATTGGACACGCAATAACATAGTAATCAACTAAAACAAGACATGCCAGTGTGATGTTAATATTAACTGTAGAGTATAACACATGCTTATTTACAACTTGTGTAATCTTTTATAGATCCAGTGTGATGTATATAATTTACTGTGTGGCCTTCAATACGCAAAAACTCAAAATTTATCTACTTCATAGTGTTTGTATTTTGCTAGGTCATAACTTGTTTATACCTTGTTTAATTGTGCATATTTATTTAAATTTGTTTATTTTATTTACATCTTTATGTTAATATTAACTATATTTGATTGCAGGAATTCTTCGACTTGGAGACCCACATGCGCCGTCCCGAATGGGAAAACATTCGGACGGGCATCGATGCGTATATTGCTAAGGTCTACTCCGACAACAAGGGCACCATGAAGAAGATTTACTTTACGTTGCCGGGTGGGCCTGCCAAGGTGGATGAGATAAGAAGAACCCCTCCTCCGAACATCGAGCCGTCTGTGTGGGAGGAGCATATCAAGTTTTACATGAAGGAGGAGAACCTGAAGCGAGCTGCTGTGAACAAGGAGAACCGAAAGAAGAATAAGGTGTACAGCCGCCACGGTTCCAAGTCATTGGCCGCTATTCGCCACGACTATGTAAGACACATTTTATTTTCAGGTTTCTTGCTTTAATTTTAATTATATAAAAGTAATTAATTTTAATTATATAAAAGTATTTAAGTTTAATTAAAATATATATAGTGTTTGATTTGTCATTTTTAATTTGTTTCATCTTATATGCATGTGTATATACAGTTTCTGAACAGCAAGGACAAGCAGTACCCGTCACTCATCCAGAGCTATTACGACACACACTGCGACAAGGATGGGAATTGGTTGCAGGATGAGGCTCGGGTTCAGTATGTAAGTATCGTTTTTTTAAATTTATTATTTATTTATTTATTTATTTCCCCAAACAAGCACTTTAATGATTCATTGAAACATAATCTTGTAATTAACCCGACCTATATATTAATTTTCTCAATTTTTTTCAACTAAATAGGAAGAGATGGTTCGGCTTCGTGATCTGGGAGCGAATACGCCTGAAGGGGTGGCGTATACGGAGGAGCAGATACTTGCCATGGTTCAGAAGGGCAAGCAGCGGGGCCACATAGCCGGACGGGGTAGGGTGCTAGCCGGGATCAGGAGGCCACCGTTACCATTCACCCCGCCTCCACCTCAACTGTTCTTAAATTTTGATTATTTCGTTTTTAAATTTTGATTATTTCAAATTAAGTATTGCAATAGCTGTTCTTAAATTTTGATTATTTCGTTTTCAGAAATATCCGAGATGGAGACGAAGCTCGCTGCGGCCGAGAAGAAGATTGTTGAGGCCGAAAAAGACAACAAGGAAATCAAGGAGCGGCTAGATTTGGTGACAGGTTTTATATCGGAGAACCCGCGATGGCACGAGTATCTTAGTCAGGCGGGTTCTCAGCACGTGATTGGCTCGGGCAGTGGGTCTCAGCACGTGGGTGGCTCGGGCAGTGGGTCTGGCGCTGGAGGGAGCGGCTCAGCTGGAGGGAGCGGGAGTGGCGGAGGCGATGAGGATGGTTCGGGTGGTGAGGATGGTCCCCTTGATGAGGATGAGTGATTTCGGATGTAGAGGAGGTACAAACTTTGGGTATTTTTGTGTTGTAGTTGTGCTTGAAACAATATTTTCGTGACCCATATGTTATTATTGTATATAGTTTAACATATAGTGGATAGTTTAATCTTTTACCACACCCCGTTTTGTAACTTGGTATGTTTTTATGGATTTTGAGGGCGTTTAGCGATAATTTGCAAGTGTTTTAGCCGATGGCGAGTTATACATTTTAGGACATGTTGATATTGAGTGGTTATAGGTGTTGTTACAGGTTTATGTTGCTACAGGTTTTGGTAGATTTTTTTCCGGAAAATCCGGAAAAAATCTGAAAAATAGCTGAATTTGCAGCCTGCTGTTAGCAGGGTATCCTATTGATGCCGTCGACATATCATTAGTCCAAAATTTTTTGGTATTTATTGATGCCGTCGACATGTCGACGGCATCAATAAATAAGGAATATTTATATTTTTAAAATGCCGTCGACATGTCGACGGACATGAAATTCGGTTGACTAGAAAACGATGTGGGACCCACGTTGTCGACGGCGATTGTCGACGGGAACGCTGTTCCCGACGAGGCACAGCCGTCGTAGCGTTGCCGTCGACATGACGATGGCGGCATTTGATCCTGTCGACGTGTCGACGGGATGGATGTAAAAAAGTCGACGCCGATTCCGTCGATTGTACTAGTGATGACTTTAATTCTAATGATCATATTAGTTAGGAGTCGGATAACACTTTTGGAAATTATGTTCATGAGTAGCTGCAAAAAGATGATTATGCAGTGTTTAAGATAATCTCCTGTAGTCGTGTGCCATTGTTGACTTATTAATCTATGTACTTATTTTGGAGCGGCTTACTTCCTAAAAGATGAAACTAACTTAGTAGCTTATGTCCATAGGTTTTAACAGTAGTTTCTTTTGTATAATCTAGCTAACAAGTTTTATTCACTTTTTGTAGTTATTGGAAGTTTCAAGCTAAAGTGTACAAAAGCCCGAGTGGTGTCTAAATTAAGGCCTCCTTCATATGAGGACTCATTTCACATATACTTTAACAGGTAATGTCCTACAACTTGATCATAACATCCAAATAACCCCTTATAGAAAACAGAACAAGTACCGGTTAAATATATCAGCAAAATCACGTTGTAGGTGATGCCACCCACTTGATGAGAATAAACTTTCAAGAAACATCTGAGCGGCTTCCGACACCTCTTCATCATTATCACAAACTAAAGCACATAAACATTCCTGGAAAGACAGATCAATTACAAAGTTACAAATCTTTTTGCGAACTACAAACCTAAATAATGCAATTAAGGATAATTTAACCTTACCAGAAGCATTAGTCTGCTTTCCTTCAGTGTGCAACTGCATGTGGTCAATAGTCCTTGTATAGAAGCCATGGTTCCCTGTCTCACCCTCTTGGCTGGATGAACGAAAAGCTAAAAATAAAATAAAAAAACACATTAAGCAGAAAAACGAACACGGTAATTGCCAAATTACGAAATTAAATACTTTCGGGGACTTACATGTGGAAAAATTGCTGACAAAGTTTGTTTACATGAGAAGAAGCTGTTGCAACCCAATCTATTGTACGTTCCACATGCAAAGACTTTTTAGCATCAGATTGTGAAGAGACTCTTGGATTGACTTTTTCTCTACAAGTTGACCATGATCTTGCTTTTTCAAGTGGCGGAGCTCCTCCAGAAATGAGAGCGGGGACTTGTCCAAATTCAAATCAATATCACTGTCGTCGAGACTGGATACATATATTAGCCTCGTCCTGAAGAACTATCACGAGAAACTGGGTCAAAGCTCTAAGTGCTTGGTCCATAGCTTCCAGCGGCCCCACTAATCATTGTTTTCGACACGTGCAAAACTTTTCCAATTTGACTAACGACACCAGGTAAAAAGAAGGCTAGTTGATCTGCTGTACCTACCTGCAACAGCATATACTACAATGTAAATACACCTATTTTAACATCTATACAATCTTGTGCCTAGTTTTAAGAAGTTACCTTTGCTACAAGCACAGGAAGGGAAGGGTCATGAACGAATCTTAGAGCCGCCTATATGTCCCCGTGCCGCCTGCAGGCTACGCAAAATAATCCAATTCCAACTTATATAATATTCGCACAGAGCAAGTGAAAAAAATGATTGTATACTTTGATTGATTGAGATAGAAGGAAACATTTGTCAAGGAAGGTCGGTCTATCTATTGTGTATAAGCCTAGGCAGGGATTTAGGTGCTTGCATTCACAAGAGGAAGAGTTGGAGCAGAAACAAAAACCATTAAGCAGCAGCGCCTTGACGAAACTCCTCTTCCGCTTGATAGCAAGAGTACAACCATCTGCATATCTATTAGTAATAAAAAGAGGCACATTTGTGATATCAATAATAATAATGACGAATGAATGAAGGAAGGAACGAAGGAATTGAAGGGGTGTGATTGAAATAGTTAGTACCTGCAGGTCGAGGATGACAGACATTTGATTATAAGGTGTTCCAAATAGCTTATTTTAGGAGGAGGAGGATTATTCCAACAGAAGCAATGTATGCATAGCTGAAAAATAATCAACAAACATAATTGATAAATTAGGAGGAATGCAAAGTAATACTACTTACTACTGTAGTATTTAAAAACACTTACTCGAAGATTATAAAAAATATGATTTGGGGGGTTTTGATTTTCAAGAGTAATCCCTTTAATTCCGAGAACAACAAAGGTATTTGCGTTGTGGCGGGTAGTTTTGGTGGCTAGGAGTGGTAAAGTAATGGGTTGGTTTACGTTTCAGTAGTTTATGGGGGGTTCATGTTCATCTAAGTGTAAAAGCATTTATTGGATTAGTAAGTTGTGGACTTATTTTTGGGCTGCCCATGATTTCTTGAGACTATCTCCATGTAAAAAGACTTGACCCAACTATATTGGGCTACAGGCTACTAAGTGGCTGGTGCCTGGTGTAACGAGACTAAAAGGAGGAGATGACATTTAGGTGATTTTTGTACAAATTGTCATTGAATGAAATGCACGTAATATTACATTGTGTTCTTGAGTTTTTTATTTTAAAGAAAGGAAAGGTACAAGAAAAGAAATAGGGAAAAAAAAAAAAAAAAAAAAAAAAGGCGTTCTTAAGGTGTTCTTGACCCAACTATATTTGTAGCAACCCACAAATTTCCCACTAACTTCCCGTTAGGATATAAATGCCTTACTAACTTAACTTAAGCCCCTACTAAGCACAAACTAGGTTAGAAATTCCTATCGGATTTTCCCGAGCTAAATCTTTGCTTTATTATATCCTTATGACCTAAACTAAGCCTTAGACAAGCTCACGTATCTACCAATGCCAACCATTACTATGTTTACTTGATGTAAACATCCCGGTATGTCAAGTCAAGGTTACAAACACATTTTCACTAAGTAAACTATCACTCTAGTACACTATACTTGTCAGAAAACCTTAATTGCATCTATGTGTTTACGGTTAGCTTTAAAACCCTAATTGCTTACCATACATGTTCTAAAATATTCAAGGCTTAGGTATGACTTACATTAGTAACCTTATGATATATTAGACTCCCTAGATCATAGTACAACTCTCTAGAACTCAGGTACAAGTCCTATAAGCACAAAACCCTAGTTAAGCCATAACTTCCCGGAACTAGGTCTAAACTATCCCAAATCTTTACCATAAGCTACCCCCACTTAGTATAAGCCTCCTAGGACTTAGTATTAGTCACTAAACACTCATAGGACCCTAAACTAGGCACCAAACCCTAGACAAAACCCTAAATCCTTTCTAGGAAAAACTAGGATAAAATGAAATCTAAAACCAAAACCAAGCTACCTTAGCACCTTAAAACTAGTAACCAAGCACCCTAGCACCTCCCTAGAACTTAGCTAGCACCCTAGCACCTCCCAAGCAAGCAAGCAAGGTGGTGCGTCACCACCTTGTCACCTTCTTCCCGAAACCGCCTCTCTCGGCCTCCCATAACCACAACCGGCCTACCCAGCCCCCTAGCTACCTCCTAGCCTGTCCTCATCACCTCCTAGACCTGCCACAACCACCCCTAACCTTGCCTAATCACCTCCCCTCCCCTCGCCACCTCATGCTCTCATTTCTTGCTCGCTACTCATTCGTACCCTATAAATAGCGAGCCAAACCCTTTCATTTCTCTTCACCCCTCTCCTCTCTTCTTTACTTAAACCTTTCTGTAGTATTAGGACCTTAGAACACTTAGGAGTCGAGTACACAAGCCCTTGCCCTTGTCGAGTTAAGTTTTGAGCCGAGAAAACCCTAGTAGTCACGTTAAGGTTCCCAAGACTTAGATAAGCTTCAAACTTGATCCTAGTAGCCTTAGAACTAGTATATAACATCTAGGACATGCCTTAGAATCCTTAGAATAGCCTTGAACCTTTCCTTTTAAAAGTTTTCATATCGAAACCCTAATTTTAGAAAACTAGGTAATTATGTGCTAAATGGCCTCATTATATGATATAATCTGATTTAGGACACTTAGTTAAGTATATGTTAACTAAACATAAGCTAGGAAACTTAATTATTTCGTTAGAATACAATTTGCATGAAAAAAGGACTAGTTTTGCAATAGTTTTCATGCATAGGGGTATATACTGTAAATTCATGAAACTATAAAGTTTAGGGACTGTTTTTGACATTCATTACACGGACCCTTTTTGCAAAGTTTTGAAACCTTAGAATAAAAAGTAAAACAAGTTATATAGTTAAAAGGACTAGTTTTGCAAATATAGTTAACTTGAGGGTAAAATAAGTAAATATAGTTTTGCAAATATAATTCCGAGAACAACAAGGTATTTGCGTTGTGGCGGGTAGTTTTGGAGTGGTAAAGTAATGCATGGGTTGGTTTACGTTTCAGTAGTTTTGGCATCAAAGAAATGGTGGGTAGAATTGGGAAGATGAGGTGATGGCAAACTTTGATTGGTCTAAAAGTAGAGAGAGACAAAACTTTTCTTTTTGCCGGCCAAAAAAAACCTTTCTAAAACCAGTTAGACCCGCCGGGTTTTGAGTGACCCGGGTCAACCCGGTTCTCGAAACCTAGCCAGGTTTCGTTTTTTCAAAATTTTTAATAAAAACCCGGGTTGGTCTAGGTTGACCCGGTGGTCGAACCGGTTAACTCGGCGGTCGAAACGGTTGACCCGGTCGAAAAAATAAAAAATAAAAAATTGAAAACCGAGTTGACCCGACCCGGTGCCCGATGACTCGACCAGGTCGATTTCTAGCCCGGTTTTCAAAACTTTGATATTTACTCAAAATTTTTTGATATTATATTTCAAAAATTTGATGTCGTTTATTGTTTATATTGTTTTTAAATAAAGCATAAAAATTATACTATGGTTTCTAAAATCATCTCAATTGGTTGAGCTAATGAGGTCGGTTCGAAATGTTGTTCATTTTCAGTTTTTCACTAGTTAAACAAATATGTTGTGCATAAATGCATCATTGGTTTACTCTTCGTCATAAATGCATCATTGGTTTAAGAGTAAATTTCAAAATTTGTTTTTGTGGTTACACACAATCGCATATTTCGTCTTTTCTACAAAATTAGTACAACGACTGTCTTTATGGTCGATAAATCTTGCACATTTCGTCTTTTTGAAGTGCGATTATTGTACTTTTTTGTCAAAAAGAAAAAAGATGCAAGACTTGTCAATCATGCGTACTACAGTTGTACTTATTTTATACAAAATGTGTGACTGAGTGTAAAGCACATAGAAGAAATTTGAAATTAACTCTTGCTTAAGGTATGAATCATACAAGATATATAGTGTATTTTTTAGTATATAATGTTTGGTAGGGGCATTTTCTGATCATTTCGCTCAAGGCATCATATAACTCAGAACCGGCCCTGGGCAAGGTGACTACACTTTCACAATACACATCAGCGTCACGTCAGCTTTCTCTCTCATCTCACTTCCCTTCACCACTATTCACCTTTTAGAGGACAAGGGAAACCCATCTTCACCTTAACTCCCATTTTTTTTTTACTTATACAATTAAAAACGTAAACGTAAAAATATAAATACAAAATACATACAAAATAGAATACTTGTATTCATAACTTAAAAACATTACACAGACTTAGAAATTAAAAATACTAAATTAAAAACTGAAATTAAATATTACGAGACAAATGCTCGATCAAATCGGAACGAAGGTTTTGATGCATTTGAGAGGATCTGGTGTACATAATAACCTTTCGCATTTGTTCATCAGATCGTATGGGGTCATCCGGATATTGTGCTTTTTTTCTTTTTCTTTCTTTTTTTTTTTTTTTTTTTGACTTTTCGAATCATGTTATGTAATATGATGCATGTATATATGATATTAACTATTCTTTCTTTTTTCATGATTTTTGTGGGAGTGACAAGTACCGCCCATTTCTTCTTCAAAACACCAAACGACTGTTCTACATCTTTCCTTGCCGTTTCCTGCATTTGCTTATACCTTATTCTCTTGTGGTCATCATCTGCTGGTTCTGGAATCGTCTTAACGAGTGTTGCCAATTCCGGATATATCCCGTCAACAAGATAGTACCCAAATGGGTAAGTTACCCCATTAGCAACAAATGGAATCTCCGGTGCGATTCCTTGTTTAAGATCGTTAAATAAATGAGAGCTATCCATAACGTTGATGTCGTTGTTCGCCCCAGAAGTACCAAAGAAAGCATGCCATATCCATAAGTCTTGTGACGCAACCGCTTCCAGCAAAATGAACGGATTCGAACCATGATCACGTCTAACATATTGACCTTTGTGCGCCGTATGCCAATTGACGAATTGCGGAGGTGCACTTCATCAACGCTGAAATGCCTTCTTTTCCGGTACAATCAACATTACTACTAAAAAATGGATTATGAATAGTTACCTCCCGAACTATCCAGTTGAAAAGAGTTCGACTCATTCGGAACCTCTTTCGGAAAGTACGTTCATCGTAGAACGGGTTCTCAGAAAAATAGGCGTCGACTAAACGTTCATGAGCACCATAATGATCTCGATGAAGGCGTTTTATCGCCGGGCGATTTGCTTTTCGTCTATTTTTAATAAACGACAACGATCTTGAAATAAAATTCAATATCCAGCTTGTAACTTCTCGTTCTTCTTCTGAGTCGGTGAACATAATCATATCGGAATTCATTTGAACAATAAAAAGGAATGAGATATATGTTGTTTGAGATTGTGTTGCTTTCAGATTGTGTTTAAAAAATAGAGTTTTGTGGTTATTTATAAGAAATAAAAGTGGGATGGTATGATTTTTTTTACTCAAACGTTCATAACGCTCATATTTTTTTAACTCAAACGTAACGTTCATATTGTGATTAAATGAAATGGTGTGGCCCGATTTCCTTGGTATCCGGTTGGTGGTCAGACCACCTAAAATGGTTTTTGAATTCGTGAATCACGCGTGACTAAGGATAGTGTGCAAGGATACTCGCGCGTGAAATGGTGAGGGAAGGTGAAACCTTCACCTCCTTGCCTACAAGTCTCATGGGGGGTTCATCTAAGTGTAAAAGCATTTATTGGATTAGTGAGTTGTGGACTTATTTTGGGCTGCCCATGATTTATTGAGACTATCTCCGTGTAAAAAGACTTGACCCAACTATATTGGGCTACTAAGTGGCTGTTGTAACGGGACTAAAAGGATGAGATGACATTTAGGTGATTTTGTACAAATTGTCACCGAATGAAATGCTCGTAATATTAGGGTGCGCTTGGTTAGGGGTATTAAGGAGTAAGAAATGGCAAAGATAAAGATCCAAAATTTCATTGATGATCATAGGAGTTCACAACCATTACAAATTTCCCTATCATACACTTGTTTAGAAGTTTGAACCGCTACCTTCCGCATCACCATTTTTCTTCCTTTTCTTCATTTATTTTTCTTTCATGTCCTTCTTATCCTTAAGATGCTTAAGCACAACTTCAAGATGTGAAATCCTCTTTTCCAAATCATCAAACTATGGTAAACCGGTATGCGCAGTCTCTTGCTTCTCCTCCTCCGTATCACCCAAAAGCGCTTGATAAGTTGATAGTAGTAATCTTGTTTCCTCAGCCAAGTCAGATTCTATTTTCTCAACTCCTTAGGTATCTTCCTATAAGAACCATACTCATCAATTGGTTTAGCGCTAAATCCATCAAGAACTAAATCAGTTAGATAATAGTTGCTTAAAACTTTTGCCCACTCCTCTTCCTCAGATCCAATGCAGATTGCCATCGTCAGTGGTTTTGGGATTATGTATGTTTTGGGGGAATGTGTGTGTCGTTTGGTGTGTTTAAATAAATGGGACTGAGACGGAAATGAATAGTCGTTGCAAATTTAGTTGTTGAAAAAAGTTCCGAGGCAATCTATTTGGTTGCCATGTGTGTTTTGGCTGAAAACATAATACTAAGACGTTGCAAATTTGGTCCTTGAAATAAAGTGTGGCTAGTCAAAGACGGGAAACAAGTGAAATGGCGATAATACTTTTGCAAAAAAAAAAAAAAAAAAAAAAAAAAAAAAAAAAAAAAAAAAAAAAAAACACAAACAAAATATTAATGTTGTTTTTGTACTTGTGTGAAGAGGGAGAAGTTATTGTTTTCAATAATCTGGGCAAACGAGGTTACTCTTTGAAGATTGTTGAAGCCGAAGCTGTAAAGTTTACGTATATATATTAATATGATATGGCCGGGACTCGAACACGAGACTTCGGGATTGCACACAAATACGTACGAGTTTTGATTTATTAAATAATTATTATAAAGTATGATATAATTATTTAATTCACCAAAAACAATACTTAACGGATGCTAACGGATGTTAGGCAAAAGGAGAAGGACTTAAAGTGAATTAAAGGACAAGAAAGATCCGGAATCACCTCCCTAGAGGAGTGATCGGCCGACCCAACCCATACAAGGGTTTAGGGTTGTTTTCTTGAGCTCCAAGTTATAGATATCTATATAAGGAGGACCCTTTTTCATTCATTCAATCATCCCTTGATTCCCTAAAGAATCACAAGTCTCTTCTCTTCTCTCCCTTGAGCATAGATCGATCGACTATACATCCCCATTGGGAAGTTAAGTCGATTTTGATAAAAGCTTAAGTTCTAGTATTGTTTTGACGGTGAATCGAGAAGCTAGCTTTTCTAATCGAAACGCTACGAGTACGTGTGTTCGAGAACGAAGTGTAAGCATACTTTTGCTTACGTGGTGATCTTGCCTTGTTCGACTAAACCCTAGTCGATTCCTTCCTAAACCCTAATTAGGGTTCTTGATCGTTGATCAAAGGTACGCATATTCTTTTATTATTCGGTTAATTTATTTACTTGTATTTGATCTTTCCGCTGCGCTGCTTGATGATGTTTATGTGTTTATTTAAGTGTTAGTATTTACATATTCCAACAGTGGCATCACGAGCCGTTAATACAAGTAATTGATTATCGAAACACATTAAAATTAAATTGTTTGAATAATTACATGTTTATGGTGTTCTTTAGTTTTAATTATTTTGTAAACCCTAACTATTTTTTAAAAACATTGGTCGAATTTTTTAAATCAAAAATTAGGGTTTTGAAATTTAATTTAAAACTTGTAGAAACCCTAGGTTGCATGTAATCATTATGTGTTATTGTATGGATATTCGTTATATGCCATTAATTGAATATGCGATCTCGGATGCATGATAATAATTGTTATGTGTATCTATTACAAGATCATGCAAATTTTGTCATGGAAGTTTGATTATGTAGTAATTGTTACGTGTTTATGTGATTTCATGCTATTTTATATACGATATGGTTTAATTAATTAGGGTTTTAGTAATAATCGTTTGACTACTAAAATTAATTAGTTATTAAATTAGGGAAGACCCTTAATTATCGTATGTAATCAATTGTGTGTTATTGTATATAATTATCGTAGGACATACGCAACCATTTATGGTGTATGTGGTCCATTGGTACCTAGCTCGGAAACCAATGAGAGTCTTAGATAATATATGCATGTAAATTGATTTATTTAGCATGTTCATTATTAAGTTGTTTGTTTTATTTAATTGCTATTTGTTTATAAATATTTATGACATGATTGTAAGCAAAGGGTGATTTTCAAAAATAAAACTATTAAACCGGACTTAATAATGGTGAAATCTTGTTTTGAGCCATAATCATAAAGTTTTAATTGATTGGGTGCGACGGTACAATGTGCTTTCAAGGCCAAATGACAAACTCTAAGGTGGGTTTATGAGGAGCCAAGTTTTTTAAGAGGTCTAATCCCTACGAAAGCTCCTCGCCCGCTTGTGCGTCATCTTGTTACACGATTGTACGAAGCCCCTTAAGGCAAAGTTGTAAGTTTCTCAACGCCTCAATTAAAATTTTAGATTCGTGCTCATGTAAAATTGGTTAAAAATTGTTTGTAAAACCTATGATACAAAGATGAATTGCATGACATCTTTGTACATATTTTTGATTACACACATCAAAAAAAATTAAAATACCCTTTAAAAATTTAAGTCACATGCCATCTAACTATAAGGAACACTTGGACTTAATTGAGTTATTAGTGAGACTCGAAACTCAATTAACAACAAGGTAAATTGCATGTTTTATTGCCAGCAGCCAAAGCTGAGTGTCATAAAATTATGTGAATTTACAGTTTCTAAGTTAGTCGACTTGATTGAGTTACTAGTGAGACTCGAAACTCAAGGCATGAGATGGGATGAAACATGCTTACATTGCAAGTTGATGAATCAACTTGATGTAAATCCATAATTGATCTAGGAATTGGAAATTGTTTGCCAATTATGTGTTCGACAGATTACCATCTTTTGTACTTCCACCACTAGCAGCCAAAGCTGATGTAGTGAAATTATAAAATTTGTATCCTAGATTTTCAAGAAACTAAGATGGTTATATGAATATATCCATGGGTATCGTGTTTGCTTGAAAATATGTATTATCGAAAATACTAAAATTGAATTTTGCAAATTCTTTTAATGTATTAATGCAACGATTGAACCGTAAACGTAAGTTACTCTTTTCACAAGTAAATTGATCTACACCTGTATGGAATTTTGGTTAGAATCAACTTTACGAAAAGAATTAACATAGTCTTCTTTCCATAAGAGAAGTGTGAGACTTAATCCTATTCCTTTTTCATGAATGAGAAAGGTATAATATGATGATTAAAATTGTCTAAATTCTAAATACATAACTCATAGCAAACTTTAATAGTAAGAGTGTTTGCACTTTATGAGTTATTTAAATAGAATTTAGACTAATTACTGCAAAATGGTAAAAGACAAATTAGATTATTTTATCTAGTTGTTTTGATTTGACCATTTAAAGATACTACATACAAATTGTTGGAATGGTAGATCTATACAGGAAGAAAAATTGCATGCCCAGTTTTTCAAGTTAACAGTTTGGAATGTGATGAATCACATTTGATGTAAATTGTTACAAATAGGTTTTCTCAAAGATGTAGGAAAGTAAAAGAACATTCTTTCCTTTCACTGGTTTATGAAACACTTATTATGGTGTCGAATTCAGTGGGAGTAATGTGTTCTTATTACTGAATAAGGGATTATTGTAATGTTCTCTAATTCAGTGGGAGTTACAAGACTTATTATCTTGATTATAACTCAGACTATCTTCTGAATGTCTCAAGATAATTACTTTCCAAATATAGACACTAATATTTTCAAGGATAGTCATGTACGTTTCCTTGATTGATTGAGTAACTCTATATCTACTAGTTATGCTAATGACACAAATCATATTGTTCACAATAATAAACGCGTGTAGTGTTCTTTATGTGGTGGATGATGTTGTTCCATGCACAAGTGGGAGAAATCTTTATTGTGTGCAAGGTACAACATATAACAATATGATTTAATAGATTCTCTTAACTTTAAGGTGAGAGACTCTTGTTCTAATATAATTGTATATATCTATTCTTAGAAACACTTGAACTTAATTTTGGGTATGCGTGAGACCAGGACCAAAAATTAATGACAAGGTAAATTTCTATGATTACGTGAGACGTACATGGATTAATTTACAGTTTCTAAATTAGATACTTATTAGAACTTGTGTCAATGGGATAACAAGATTACTTCAACCTTAATATTTATGTATTATTGAAATGACATAAATGCATGAAGTAATATAATACTACTTCAATAATTATGTATTATATGAATGACATAAATGCATGAAGTAATATATTACTACTTCAATAATTATGTATTCTTAGAATGGCATAAATAAATGAAGTAGTGAGTTAACTTGAAAATATTATTGAAACCAAATGATGGTGTTCATGATTACTTTAATTATACATGTTTATACTTTATTGTATAGTTATAAACATGAAGTCTTTTAAAGTAGTACAAGACTTATAATAAAGTAAGACGTTAGCTTGTTATGGTCTTTTAATTAAGACATATACAAGAAGTCATTGAGTTGATCAATGATTAATAACGTATAATAGGATTATAACAGTTTATGTCTTTTTGATGAGACATAAACATGAAGTGACTTGATTAATAAGTACTTGGGTTATAAAGCATGCAACAAGCTTGAAAATTCTATTTCATCATTAAGTTGATTTAGTTGGTAAATAGACAAGCTAATAGAAACATATGGTTATCTTTCATATTGATAGATTGTCTGACAATATGAGTTCTAATGGAATACCACAAATTTATGGTATGTTCAATTAGGAAATCAAACTCTTATTGTAGTGTTTGGTTCAAGATAACCACATCTTCTTTTCTTCCAAAAGTTATCAAGGTTGAACAATTGAGTATGGATTGAATATACTCAATTAGACTCCTAGAAGATTAATAAGACGTTATTGAATGTGATGAATCACATTAAGTCTTAGAATTGAAGTTCTGAATTTGTTAAGCTACTTATGTGAAGGTTATTAACAAACGCATGTCAGTAACTGTCAATATGTATTTGTAATGTCCCAAAAGAGAAAATTTGATTGTTACTCTAATTGCTAAGTATTTATAGATAGTCTATATATTACTAAAAGCAAGTGGGAGTTTTATCTTGAAAGATAAAATTACAAAATACATAATCTTCTAAAAACACACTAGTGAAAATCATGATGAGGCTTAACATGTAAATGATAAACCTCAAGATGATGGAATTATCATTCATAGATCCACTCGGATATCTCAGATATTTGGTTCATATGCTGGAATTATATGATGTAGTATTACCAAATATTGAATTGGGTAAATTACTCATACTATGAATGTGATAGATGCTGTTCATAAAGATATTCAAATTTTGAAAATTTGTTTTATCTTAAATTCTTAATAGTTAGAGAATGATGATGAGTTTACTCAAGATAATGCAACCCTAGTGGTTTATATCTTTGTGTAGAAATCATATGGACAAAAGTGTATACATATTTTAATGTATGTCTTATGACAAGATTATTAATCATATTTAAGCAATTAACTATGATTGAATACTCTTTCCTAAGCACATTAAAGATACAAAGATGGTAATTGTCATATTTATATGAATATGAAATTTGACAATGAATATCAAAACTCTTTCTTGATTGATTACTTAAGCGAGGACGATTAGTAATCAAAAGGAGTTTATGAATTCAAATAAGTCTTTGAAAATATACAAAGTGCAATAATCCATGAAAGGATAAATGCAAGCATCTAGGAGATTACTCTTATATTTAATTATTAAATCCATGTTTGATTTATAATTGAAATAAGATAATTTCTAAGGATTCCTGAAAGCTAGTGGGAGTATTATGTTTGATTTACTAAATCATATATGTTGTATAACATATAAGAAGTTACATTCCATATAAGTAAAATGTTAAGACTTAGTTTGGAATGAAACTTTACTTTAAAGATTTAGAAAATAAAACATATGACCTTGGAACTAAAAGTTTATTATATGCAGTAAATAAATCTAATAGAATATGATATAACATTTTGAAAGATTAAATGAATATATATATTTGTAAAGATGGAACATGAATAAATCTAAGTATGACTGAAGGATTTTTCATGTGCATCATATTATTGTTGTATCATGCTTAAGTGCTAAATGATTCGACAATATTTGATATCCAATTAAAAGTTATTATATAACTTGTGTAATAGATATTCTGAAAGGAATATGTTTGAACTTAGAATAATGATCCTCAGCCTGGAATTGCTCCTAAGTTCTAAGTATGAATAATATGGCAAGTTGTTGCGTAATTGTTATAGCCGACAATAAATCTTGAAAGATTTGTAGGTATCAAAAAATTACACAATGGATATTAAGTTTACGGGATTTTAAATAGCATATTGATGTATACAATGATGCTGATTTAATTGAGATAACAATCAATACTAGTCATGGAAGGATTTCATCCTTGTTATAGCCATGTAAACTAGTTGTGCTCAAATAAGAGCATAGTTGCATTATACATTACAGAATTAGAATACTTTAAACTTTGAAATGTTTGAAAGTTTGATTGTCATAAATGGTGATTGAGGATATCACATCATTTATGAAATATTGTGTAACTATATTAAGATAGTTGGATATACACATACAAGAATTTCATTATTTGAATTCTTGAAATAAGTATTCTCAAAATTATAATAGATCAAAGTTAGTTGAATAATGCCTTGTCATCAAATATGATTGTCAGTACTAAAGGCATAATTGTCAACAAGTCATTACTTGAGACAAAATTCATTAACTAGAATTATCATGCATTGATTTATTTAGTATTTGGATAAGGGATATTGTAAACATTATTAAACTAATGAAATAAAATGTTTGATTGTTTATTTCAATTTATAATGTTATATCCTATATTTGCATGTTTAGTCCATGAATAACTCATGTTATTCTAAACAAGTCTGTTGTCAATTAATAATATGAGAATATTATTAAGTTAAGACAAATGTGAGTTTTGGTAGAATATACTTAAGTATATTGATGCGTGGGACATACCAAATTCACATGATATTCAATAAAAAGATAAATTGAATATAGGACGGAAATCCCAACCACATGATTGTACTTTATGGATGTTGTCAAAGTAAATCATGTATATTTATCCTCTGACTTGAGATACCAGATAATTGCTGTGGATGTAGTCTACTTGTGTTAAATATTCTAACGCTATCCGTAACTGGTGGTTATAAGGGGTATTTACAGAAGTAGTGCGAAATTCATGGGTTATGCTTGTAGTCAATAAAGAATTTGTTCCTTCGAATTTGTTTCGAAGTATAATACAGTTTTGGGCCACTCGTAGAATTGACAAGTTGTTTGCGTGGCCACGCCCAAAGACTATCTGGAATACGTTCAGATATTTTTGGTAATCTTGCTCAATTAGAAATAACGAGAAACAGAAAGTTAATTATGGAATGACTTTAATCCGTATCCATATTAACATTGTATTAGTAACAAAAGGTTAAGTATGATGATAATTCATCAAGATGATTTTTTCCAGGAAAATCATACTCGTGATCGTTCTGGGGATATTGGGGTGTAAAGCTAGACTATCCAATATCATTATTATATTAATATATATCCGAGTGGGAGTTGTAAAGTTTACGTATATATATTAATATGATATGGCCGGGACTCGAACACGAGACTTCGGGATTGCACACAAATACGTACGAGTTTTGATTTATTAAATAATTATTATAAAGTATGATATAATTATTTAATTCACCAAAAACAATACTTAACGGATGCTAACGGATGTTAGGCAAAAGGAGAAGGACTTAAAGTGAATTAAAGGACAAGAAAGATCCGGAATCACCTCCCTAGAGGAGTGATCGGCCGACCCAACCCATACAAGGGTTTAGGGTTGTTTTCTTGAGCTCCAAGTTATAGATATCTATATAAGGAGGACCCTTTTTCATTCATTCAATCATCCCTTGATTCCCTAAAGAATCACAAGTCTCTTCTCTTCTCTCCCTTGAGCATAGATCGATCGACTATACATCCCCATTGGGAAGTTAAGTCGATTTTGATAAAAGCTTAAGTTCTAGTATTGTTTTGACGGTGAATCGAGAAGCTAGCTTTTCTAATCGAAACGCTACGAGTACGTGTGTTCGAGAACGAAGTGTAAGCATACTTTTGCTTACGTGGTGATCTTGCCTTGTTCGACTAAACCCTAGTCGATTCCTTCCTAAACCCTAATTAGGGTTCTTGATCGTTGATCAAAGGTACGCATATTCTTTTATTATTCGGTTAATTTATTTACTTGTATTTGATCTTTCCGCTGCGCTGCTTGATGATGTTTATGTGTTTATTTAAGTGTTAGTATTTACATATTCCAACAGAAGCCCCTGAAAGTGTTTGCGGATCTTCGACACAAAAATTCTTAACGAAATGTGATCAACATCTTTTACTGGTTTATGTGAGCGAGTTTGGAGAACATGTTGAGGTGTTTAAGTTGAATGAAGTTAAACAAGAATGGGAGAAAATAACTGGTGTTGGAAAGCATATGATTTATATTTGTGGTACAACATGTCTTTGCCTAGAAGCCAAAACACCACAAATGGAGAACAAGATCTTCTTTCCACGAACCAAGAACAGAAAGATAGTGTTTTATTCACTTGACACATGCATGTATCACACATTTGATGGCGAAAACATTCAACAACCCGATCTCTTTGGAACTACATCTTATCTCTCAAGTCATGCGTGGATTGAACCAAGTTGGTTATAGGTGATTTCATTATTCGTATGTCAGTATTATGTTTTATTATATTATGGGAGACACTAAACATGTTGCATCGATTCTATTCATTTAGTAATTGATGAGGTTCAGTATGGTTGATGTATCCAATCTTGAGGTCCATGGTGTTAGAATGGTAAAGGACAAATAGGATTGATAACTGAATTAGATGCTCTGTCATTGATTTTGAGAGGTTATTTGGAATTAAATACATATCATTAGCAAACCGTAGTAACTTGGTTGATAAGTTTATCTTAAAACTAATTGCATACTTACTTTGATTACTAGTTAAGTCAATGAACTTCGTTAACATTAAAGAGAAGGTTTGCATTGACTGGTTGGCGGTATCTCAACATTGCATGTCACAGGCAACTCAAAAGCCCGAGTTTGATTAACATCATTACCAAAACATGAGCCGTTGCCGTTAAGTAATTGACACATGCACTGTGGCTGTGACTGGACCAAGATGGCGAGCTCTCTGCAACGTCCTTCTGATTGTGTCAACGTGTTACCAGTTACATAGTCGAGACATGTTAACATGCTTATCAGTTTATTTTTCTATGTATTCAACTTTAATGTTTAGTTAATTTCGGCAGTTGGATGTTCAGAAATTTTTGTCTTTTAGTGTCTTTTTTTGCCCGTTTGATCCGTGCCCGTTAAACTCAAGCCCGTTGGACCCGTTGCCTGAACCCGCCCGTTTTGCCACCTCTACTCAAAACAGATGTAATCATTTAACCGCGGTTCTAGAATATTTTAGACTAACGCTGATCTGCAAATTGATGAAATTGCATAAAACATACTTGCATGTATGTTCAGTGTATTTTGTTTTAGGTGTTTGCATTTGTAGTGGGTTAAATGGGCAATGTGATACATTTTAACGATTCTATCATCATTCACATATGTGCGTAAGATAGTAACTTGTTTTGTACTGCTCATCCAAATTCTTGATTCTTAAGTTTCAATTGTGTAGCTTGGTTTTATGTTGATTTGAATGTTATTTGGTTAGCCCGTTGCTTTGGCCTGGGGTCTTACAACACATGTGTCACGGAAGTCAAATGAAACACGGTTTGCACCAAGAATAATCAAACATGTGCAGCAATATTTATCTACAATTCCTAGCATGTTCAGCAGGAATAGGAGCCTCTCCGAACCATCCATGATTGAGAGCTTCTTCTGCAGTTATCCTCTTTGGTGGGTGGTATGTTAGAAGCCTGAAGACTGAAGCCTGCTCAACAAGTCATATTCAAACTCAGTAAGTGTAGGCGAACCTGTAAAAAGTAGCTACGTGAAACCTATTATTAATAGTATTTTAAGGTTGCTTAACAAGCTTGGCCTTGGCCCAGGCAGCGTCGAAATACCCGGGCCATAATTGGGTGTCCCAAGAGCTTGGAAAGTCATGTTAAGCTATTCAAGTTCCTTGCTTCCATCAAAAAGTGGTTTATTGGATAGTAGCTCAGGTGCTCTGTACCAAAGAGTGACCACCAAAGATATACAAGGTTTTATAGGATTATCATTTTGGTACAACTAATCGATCGTTGTGTAGGGTCGTGTGACGAAAACCGTTACTCCTGGCCATGAATAGAATTTGGCCCTTCTTGATTGCCTGTATCCGAAATGGGAAACCACTGGTAAGAACACGCTCTAATATGTCGCGTTATTGGAATTTAGAGGTAGCAGCAATATGGGCAGCTTGGGTGGCTTGGGTAACGGGTCAAAATGGGTGTTCTGGTCAAAACCGGGTCATATCATGGTAAGGGTGGAAGCAGGTTGATCCAAAGCACCTTATTATTCAAAGTTTTGTTTTTCACATTGTTTTCTTGTATGGTTATCTAGTTTCGATTATTCTTTTTGCATTAAAATACTTAGATATAAACAGGTACAACCAATTTTCCTATTAGTTTTGGGGTTTACCTTGTGCAATTTTGGGTTTAAAGTGTTAGGATTCTTGGTAAAATAGCTTTTAATTTGGGGAAGAACACATATATAAGATAAAGAAACATGAACAATAAAGTTTCTATTTGTGATGTGACATGTACATATGTAAAATTTGGGTTTTAGTATATCAACCCGAAACCAACAAAGTTTGATGAGTATTGTGTTATTTTATGGGTCCATGATTGATAAGTGAACATTTAAAAAGTTCTTTGCTATTAAATGACGTTAACCCTAGATTTTTAGTATCAACAGTTTTATAAGTTGATGATTTGGCATGTTATGACATAGTGTTTGGTATATTGTAGTTAAAGTAGTAATGAAAAGATTATTACGCTAGAATGAAAAAATCTTGTTTGTTTACAATTATACAATGTAATGATTCATTACAAAGAATGACCTATTACACAAAATAAATAAATAAATAAATAAATAAAATAAAAAATAATAAAAAACCTCTCATTTTCATTCCTTAGAGGTCCTTATGTTGTTTTTCATTCCATCTTGTAATAGAATCAAAATTACATAAAAGTTCATCATTAATTAACCACATTAAATAAATTTCATATCATCAATCGGCATTTTAGCCTTTTCCATATTGATGCCATCCCGTGCTATCATACCAACCAAACATGATTAGTAACGGTAATGAATCATCGCATTATATCATCTATTTCATTGCGTCGTTTATTCTATTCATTTGATATTTAATTCCGTCCTACCAGACGAACCCTAAATCTATTTAAAATTTACCTAAGGCCTTTGGTCTAGTGGCCTGTAAGTTGCTCATCAAATCAGAAGTTGTAAATTCAAGACTCGCTGAAGTCATTTGTAAAAGTTGAAAAAATTAAGTTTTAAAATTTAGAATCTACTTTTTCTGCTCATATAATTATGGTAACAATATTAATGTCTTCTATAAATAAATTATATCGATCATAGAATCTACTTTTTGTGCTCAAATAATTAATTATGGTAACAATATCGATGCATGTCTTGTATAAATAAATTATTACTCCATTCATCATTCAAATAAACCGTTATTCAAATAAATACAAATCGATAGATCGGTGTTCCAATTTCAGGATGAAGTTTGAGGTATGAGTTATATCTTTAAACTTGGACTTCTTATCAATTATTCGATCATAAGTTACATATATTTGATAGTTGGAGTTGGAAAACAATATTGAGTTTAAGACAGAATGTGGAAAATCATATCATGTACAATGTTGGGGATGGCAAAACAATATCTGCTTGGTATGATAGATGGTCTAATCAACAGGCACTTGCTAAAAGTATCAGCAGAAGAGACATTCACTTAGCTGGATTCAATGATCAAAGTAAATTGTGTGATGTTATTAATGATAATAGATGGAAATGGCCAGCTGAATGGAGTGGAAAATATGATATAATTCTTAACATGACTGTTCCAAGGCTGACACAAACCCCTGACAAACCTATTTGGATTACCAATAATGGTAATAGGGTGGAATTTGCTACTAGTAAAGTTTGGAATGATATGAGACAGAATGATGGTAAAGTGACATGGAGCAAGATTGTGTGGCACTCTCATTGTATCCCAAAACATAGTTTTGTGCTATGGTTGGCAATTAAGCACAAGCTCCTTACTCAGGATAGATTGTTGAAATGGTACCCAAACAAAATCATGAAATGCTCTTTATGCAAGACTATGGAGGATTCTCATAACCATTTGTTTTTTCAGTGCAAATATTCCCATAAGGTGTGGACTGCAGTTCAAACAATGGCCAAGATTAGATCAAATGCTAGTAATTGGGACAATCATGTGGGTGAGATGAGCAGTATACAGGGTCATAACAGTATATGGAATGTGATTAGAAAGATTTGTTTTGCTGCTACTGTTTACCATTTATGGCAGGAAAGAAATCAAAGAGAGTTTATACAAGAAGAAAGAGACAGAGACACTCTGATCAAAAGCATAAGAGAAGATGTAAGACTCAAGCTAATGTCAATCAAAGTTAAAGATACAAATGCTGTCAAGGAGGCCTGCAATTTTTGGGAATTAAAATGAGCTTGTGGTAGTATCAGAAGTCTAAAGGGTTGTTTGGAAAATGCGTTTATGATGAAGCAGATGGCTAATACCTTAACTTCTCCTCATCTTATGCTATTTCTTGAGCCTTTGAGACATTTTATGAGGTGATGGAGTTCATACATGGATCAAAAGGAACAGAGAAGGGTATTTAGATGCTGGAGAGTTAAAATGTAGTTTCCTGCTGGAATGGTGTTATATACTACATGATGGTATATTCACTTGATATTGAAGTAGAAAACTCACTGTTTTCTATACTGATTGTTCACATAAGATGCAGAAATGATTATGGAATCTGCAAATTGATAGGTTCTTTACCTAAAAATATTTCGAGTTCTATCTCTTAAGAACTGAAATATTATGGAACTCACTTACAAAAGATGGCCTTGTATCTTGGTTGTCTAGGTCTAACTCACTTATAAGATACTGTTTTATAATCCAATAGGCCTTTGTTAGGTAATTGGGTAATGAAGCATGGATCTTATTAGTCAAGTAGCCTGGATATAACATAAAGTAGGTTTCCTTTTGTGAAGGGTAAAGTGAGTTGGTGGGCAGTGTATGAAGATAGGAATAGTGAGGAGTGAAAGATGAACCTACTTGGTCCTATCTATACACTGCTAAAGGAGGTAATGGATGGTACTCACTGCAAGGTGTGTGTTCCCAGTTGTGTGATGCCATTGTAGTAAATGGAAATGTAGCATAACTGGTATAGCCCTTGCAGTGGAGAGGTAATGGGTGCCTAGTGATGCCAAACTCTTATCTGCTATGGTCATTGTGGTGGCAGGTTGAATGACTATGGTGGTGAAGAGTTTGGAAATGTAGCTAGATGGTAAAGGTGCGAGCAAAGGTGAATATTGGTCTTGAATGATTGCTTGAAGTGGTTAAAGATTAGTGAGCTGAATGTACCAGTTAGTTTGTATGTTCTAGTGTTGTCAGACATGGTAAGTAGACTTGTCTGATATTGGTTGTATCTTGTATTCTCTATTTTGGGGCTGTCCAAAACAGAGTGTTTATTCAAGCATTGTACATATCTTTGGAGTATTAATATAATTCACCTTTTGCACCAAAAAAAAAAAAAAATAATAATCTATTAAAGTTATCATTAGTACCATGCATGCATGATGTTTAATTCATTGTTCAGTTATGTCTGATTGCCTGGTGCTTGAGATTCCATATCTTGGTGCTTTTTAAGTGTTTAGAGTTTTAGATTGTTATAAAGTATATTTTTTTCTAAATAAACAGTTAGTTTCATAAAAGCAATAAACTTTTTGAGTGTTTCGGTTATTTTGATTCTAAAGAGACACGTTTCCGTGTGGTAAGTGTTTAGATAATTCTATTGGCTTATAGCTTATCAGAATTATAACTTATAAGGTTAGATTAGGCAGCTTGTTTTTTAGCGAGCAGTGTTTGAGTGTTCGGATAATTTTATTGTCAAGGGCTTTGGATTATATTGACCATGACATACCCCACTCCAAGAGTGGCTCCGTTTTGAGATTCCATATCTTGGTGCTTTTTAAGTGTTTAGAGTTTTAGATTGTTATAAAGTATATTTTTTTTTCTAAATAAACAGTTAGTTTCATAAAAGCAATAAACTTTTTGAGTGTTTCGGTTATTTTGATTCTAAAGAGACACGTTTCCGTATTTGCTACAAACACTTTTTTTGCATATCTTGTTCAAATTTTGGTCATAACCTTGTAACATAATAAAAAGAGTAAATTGCATTTTTGGTCCCTAAGGTTTGGCCAAATTGCAGGTTTGGTCTCTAAAGTTTCGAAAGTGCAACAGTGATCCTCATTTTGAAGTTTTTGTTGCATGTTTGGTCCCTGATCAACATCAAATGACCAAATTACACTCGCCTTCTTCTTTTTCTATTTTCTTTTCAGTTTTCTAACATAAATGGTCCATTTTTCTTTTAAAAAAAATTCCAAAAAAACAATTCAAATTTTTTTTAAGAAAAAAACTTTCTAATTTTTTTTCGAATAAAAATTTTCTTATAAAATCGGAAAAAATTCTAGAAAGCCTAAAAAAATAATTCGGAAAAAAAATTTAGAAAAAAAAATTTCTAAATTTTTTTCGCATTGCCATTTTGCGATTTTTTGAAATTTTTTTTAGAATTTTTCTTTTTCGAAATAAATTTTAGAAAATTTTACATTTACAAATTTTTCGAAATTTTTTTAGAAAATTTTAAATTAAAATTTTTTTTTTAGAATTTTTTTCGAAATCTTTTATGCATTTTTTTAGAATTTTATTTTAGAAAAAAAAATTATAAATTTTTTTTCTAAGTTTTTTTTTTTTTTTTTTTTCCGATTTTTCTTTTTTGTAAAAAAAGTTTTTTTGACTAGGGGATGCCTCAAGTTCGAGTCTCACCCAAGACTTTTACCCCTTCAGGAGGAATATGAGGATCATTGTTCAGGGTCAACATACTGTCCAATTGGATATCACTGCTACCTCTAACAAGCCGTTCAAAAAATAAATAAATAAATTTAGTAAATGATATTGAAGAGTTTTGACAAGTTTAGAAAAGCTATGGGTTAGATGTAACATTGTAATAAGAATTGATTCCTAATTGCTTGCGCGATGATAGATTAGAGAAAACCCTAAATTTTGAAAAGCGGCAAGAGAAAAGTTACAAGTCATTGGAGTTCTATCATATCTTGCGGATTTATGTTTAACAACACCTAAGGTATTATATGTGTTTAATTCTTCTAAATAAATATACTAAGACTGTTAGAGTTGTATGTTCTTCCTAGTCGAGATTGGGTAAGTTTTCAGAGTGATGATATCGCTAGCATCATAGGCGGAGCTACATGAGGACTGGGAAGGGTCCCGTCCCCCTAGCTAAATCTATTAGTGTAATGATTTGTGATTTTATATGTAAAAAAATATATATTTTTCATCACGCCCCTCTCATCTAATGTTTTTCCTTAAAAAAATTTGTTTCGGCCCCTCTCATCTAATAAGTCTCATTGATGTAAATTTTGAAAATAGTCATCGGATACCCGCCGCCGCATTGCGCGGTACCCTTCTAGCCATTAATAAAAAAGAAATGAAAAACGTGGGTTGCCATGGACTTATGCCTTAGTAGCTATTCTTTGATAATTCTTTGATTGCTGATGATGCTATATAGTCTATGTTATATGTTCAAAGACAAAAAAGATATTTCCATTAGGACAACCACACTTGAATAACAATAACAAAATTTTAACTAACTCAGTGCTCTTTGATTACTGTTGTGTGTATTAACCTTAAAAAAAAATATTATGAACATGTTTAGATGGAGCAGAATTCGTGTGGTTCGGTATGTGATCAGTTCCCTCCCTTAGCAGCAAGATATCCATGGTTGATTTCCCAGAACCTTGAAGATATCCCCGAGTTGTTTGGGAAACTTATCCAAGGTTGTTTTTATGGATGGGTGGTACTCTCCAACCATCCGCAAAACAATGAATGGTCTCTTTGGAACCAAGTGACTTCTAAGATCATAAGTCTCCCCACCTTGTTTTTAGAATATGGAAATTATGAATCTATCAGAGAATGTTGTTTGTCAGCCCCTCTAGATGATCCGAGTTCAGTTCTTTTATTAGCAAAAACTAATGAATCTACCTTTGTATGTTGTCAACTAGCTGGTAGTAAAAGAAATAAATTTAGTTGGACCGAAATGTCATATGCCAAACAACTCAAGAGGTTAAGCTTCACTGCTGAATTACTACGTAACCTAACTTGTTGCAATGATAAGGTATATGCATTAAGTACCGATGGTTCTTCTACGAGTTTGGTTATACAGGTTGACATTATGGTTAAGCAGAAAGTTGTGATAACACTAAGGCTGTTTGCGGCATGCCTGCCTCATCCTTCCTATCCTTCCTATCGCTGTTTGTGTGGTGGAGACATAAATTTTTATTTGAAAGGATCTTGTGCAGAATTGTTCTACATAATATATTATGAAAATAAATCAATGAAATCACCTGCTGATGTTTATCTGTATAAATTGGACATGACTAGTATACAGTGGGAAGAATTAGAAGGCCTGAAAGATTTCAACAACAGTTATAAAAAATGGGAAGAAATGCATGACCTCAAAGACGCTAATTTCTTTTTGGATCTTTCTCGTGATCAATCGGTATCTTATAGCCGTGTAATTGCTTCTGAGTTAGGAGGTCATATACACATTCGTGGCAAAATGGGCAAAACAATATACTCGTAACATGTGAAAGATAAGACTATCTCCCTATTTTCTATACTGTCCCCAATACTGCCGACAAGCCATGTGTCGATTTGGGAAAGCAGGTATTGCCATAAATTGATTCATGTTCATTTATCATCTGTTTTACTATGGGTATTTAATATTTTTTTTGCCCAAAAACATACTTTGCAATTGTCACATTTCGGTCATTGAAAGATGATTTTGTGTCCCACATCAGTAATTATGAAACCCGTATCTTAGTATTTCATGATATAAATATAACATGTACATACTTATTTTATATAATTTTGTATAAAGGTTTATCTTTCTTTTGAAAGATGTTTCAGTTGCATGGGGGTTTTGTTTTGATTTTTGTTTAGAAAAAATACTCGATTGGGACATAGAGCCATCTTTTAGTGACATATAGTTATAAAGAAAACTACAATGATTAGAAAAACCCTTTTTTTATTGGAAAATTGTTTCTTAAAATCCAGTTTATGTAGGTTAGAAGATGACCATGAAAAAGCTAAATGCACAGTTGATTCTAAAGTAGAGACGGAAAACAACAGTGAGATATTGTTAAGATCGGATACGAATGATGGAGTTGAAAATAATGAATCGCACCTCCTCAATATTTCGTTTAATCTTTTGGAGACGATTATGGAGTATTGTGTTGGTGTCGAATACATGAAGTTTCGTGCTGCATGCAGACAATGTCATTTAGCAGCACCTGTGATAAAATGGAGTAACAAAACATCATTATGGAGATTGCGAACGTATTCAGTTGCTTCACCTTGGCTAATGGAGGTAGACAAAAACCAAGACGTTATCACATT
Organism: Artemisia tridentata subsp. tridentata; assembly: GCA_021014915.2. Taxonomy (NCBI): domain Eukaryota; kingdom Viridiplantae; phylum Streptophyta; class Magnoliopsida; order Asterales; family Asteraceae; genus Artemisia; species Artemisia tridentata. The sequence goes on from CP139509.1 coordinate 19,339,694, forward strand.
CAAAGATCCTATGTTGGGTGACAGCTACTTGATGAAAAAATCCCAGATGTCAATTGCTGGTGACAAAATATTTTCTTCAAGGTTTGGTTGGTTGTTGTTTGAAAGCAATGAATTGAGGCACTTAGTATTATTTAACCCTTTCACAAATGATCTTCGAAAGCTTCCACAATTGGAACATAGTTTGGAAGGCTTAAATTTTTCAGCACCACCTACATGCGCTGATTGTATTGTGGTTGGATTTACAAGACGTAGATGGTGGGGTTGGCATGTTCACATCCACTTCGTAAATCGGGAACCAACATGGCATATGTCTCATCTGATATCTACTCGACGTACTATTTGTTATTCAAGTTTTTATGGTCGAGATCTGTATGCATTGTGTGAAAAGGGAGAAGTTATTGTTTTCAATAATCTGGGCAAACGTGATTTCTCTTGGAAGATTGTTGAAGCCCCTGAAAGTGTTTGCGGATCTTTGACACAAAAATTCTTAACGAAATGTAATCAACATCTTTTACTGGTTTATGTGAGTGAGTATGGAAAACATGTTCAGGTGTTTAAGTTGAATGAAGTTGAACAAGAATGGGAGAATATAACTGGTGTTGGAAAGCATATGATTTATATTTGTGATACAACATGTCTTTGCCTTGAAGCCAAAACACCACAAATGGAGAACAAGATATTCTTTCCACGAGTGTCTACCGGGAACAGAAAGATAGTGTTTTATTCACTTGACACATGCATGTATCACACATTTGATGGCGAAAACATTCAACAACCCGATCTCTGTGGAACTACATCTTATCTCTCAAGTCATGCGTGGATTGAACCAAGTTGGTTATAGGTGATTTCATTATTCGTATGTCAGTATTATGTTTGATTATATTATGGGACACACTAAACTTGTTGCATCGATTCTATTCATTTAGTAATTCATGAGGTTCAGTATGGTTGATGTATCCAATCTTGAGGTCCATGGTGTTATTTATTTTATTTTTTGTCAAAATTTATTATATATATAATTGGATTTACATTTTTTATTTTATTTTTTGTCAAAATTTAATGTAACTGATGAAGTCCATGGTGTTAGAATGGTAAAGGACAAATAGGACTGATAACTGAATTAGATGCTCTGTCATTGATTTTGAGAGGTTATTTGGAAATAAATACATTTCATTAGCAAACCGTAGTAACATGGTTGATAAGTTGATTTTAAAACTAATTGCATACTTACTTTGATTACTAGTTAAGTCATTGAACTTCGTTAACATTAAAGAGAAGGTTTGCATTGACTGGTTGGCGGTATCTCAACATTGCAGGTCACACGCAACTCAAAAGCCCGAGTTTGACTAACATCATTACCAAAAAATGAGCCGTCACCGTTAAGGAATTGACACATGCACTGTGGCTGTGACTGGACCAAGATGACGAGCTCTCTGCAACGTCCTTCTGATTGTGTCAACGTGTTACCAGTTACATAGTCGAGACATGTTAACATGCTGATCAATTTATTTTTCTATGTATTCAACTTTAATGTTTAGTTAATTTCGGCAGTTGGATGTTCAGAAATTTTTGTCTTTTAGTGTCTTTTTTTGCTCGTTTGACCCGTGCCCGTTAAACTCAAGCCCGTTGGACCCGTTGCCTGAACCCGCCCGTTTTGCCACCTCTACTCAAAACAGATGTAATCATTTAACCGCGGTTCTAGAATATTTTAGACTAACGCTGATCTGCAAATTGATGAAATTGCATAAAACATACTTGCATGTGTGTTCAGTGTATTTTGTTTTAGGTGTTTGCATTTGTAGTGGGTTAAATGGGCAATGTGATACATTTTAACGATTCTATCATCATTCACATATGTGCGTAAGATAGTAACTTGTTTTGTACTGCTCATCCAAATTCTTGATTCTTAAGTTTCAATTGTGTAGCTTGGTTTTATGTTGATTTGAATGTTATTTGGTTAGCCCGTTGCTTTGGCCTGGGGTCTTACAACACATGTGTCACGGAAGTCAAATGAAACAAGGTTTGCACCAAGAATAATCACACAGGTGCAGCAATATTTATCTACAATTCCTAGCATGTTCAGCAGGAATAGGAGCCTCTCCGAACCATCCATGATTGAGAGCTTCTTCTGCAGTTATCCTCTTTGGTGGGTGGTATGTTAGAAGCCTGAAGACTGAAGCCTGCTCAACAAGTCATATTCAAACTCAGTAAGTGTAGGCGAACCTGTAAAAGTAGCTACGTGAAACCTATTATTAATACAGAGTAGTATTTTAAGGTTGCTTAACAAGCTTGGCCTTGACCCAGGCAGCGTCGAAATACCCGGGCCATAATTGGGTGCCCCAAGAGCTTGGAAAGTCATGTTAAGCTATTCAAGTTCCTTGCTTCCATCAAAAAGTGGTTTCTTGGATAGTAGCTCAGGTGCTCTGTACCAAAGAGTGACCACCAAAGATATATACGGTTTTATAAGATTATCATTGTGGTACAACTAATCGATCGTTGTGTAGGGTCGTGTGACAAAAACCATTACTCCTGTCTATGAATAGAATTTGGCCCTTCTTGATTGCCTGTATCCGAAATGGGAAACCACTGGTAAGATCACGCTCTAATATGTCGCATTATTGGAATTTAGAGGTAGCAATATGGGCAGGTTGGGTAACGGGTCAAAATGGGTGTTCTGGTCAAAACCGGGTCATATCATGGTAATGGTGGAAGCAGGTTGATCCAAAGCACGTTTTTAGTCAAAGTTTTGTTTTTTACATACAAATAATGTGTCAAATACGATTACAAACTGCATACTATTTCAACGATAGTCTGATCTATTGTTGGATAAAGATGATATATGTTGGTTTTATGCATTTAAGTACACTGTGGCTCATTTTGACCCGTTTGACCATTTTCTTTTTCAATCTTTGTTTTTTTACGCATTAGAGATGAATTGTAGCCCAAATTGACCCATTTATTAGAAATGAAGTTGCATAATGATCAGTAATAATACAGACGACTAGGCGATGTGCTGCCATGATTAGTAGATCAGTGCCAATATGTGGAGATGATTTTTTCTCTCGTCGTTTCCACACGGATGGGTCCCACTTGTGGAAACTTGTAGGCGCATCTCCCTTTCAGAAACTGCCCATGAATTTGAAAGAAAGAAGAGTCTTAAAGTTTACATACAGAAGGCGGTTCAATGTCTTCAATGGATGAGCCAATGACTGAGATTTCAGATTTAAAGGTCCAGGTGGCGGTGCTGGAGATGATTGCTGAGATATCAGGGAACAAATAGAGTGCTTCGGCTTTTAAAAGTGTTATTAACAAGGTGAGCGGGGTTGTTGTGTAGTGGATTCAGAGATGCATCTTATTCTCTATACATTTGTTTCTTATTTATTTTATTTTTTGTCAAATTTTTTTATATATATAATTGGATTTACATTTTTTTCTTGTATGGTTATCTAGTTTTGATTATTCTTTTTACACACTTTGCCGTGCTCTTTAGTTTCGCAACACATATCAACAAATCTGCAATTCTCAAACTGTAGACTCTTGCATGACCAAGCCAAAATTAAAGCTTGACCATTCAAGACGAATCTACAGCTACCGCAAATGAGGATTTCAAAGCAGCACATTTGTCACTTCATACATCTAATACTCATTGTGCAAATCATTGTCCGAGATGCGGTAGAAAGTTTTTTAGTTTCTAAATAGAGGTCGCAAGGTGCCAGTCAAATCAGATGAGTGGGTTCAATCCCCTGATTCAGCAGTTGGAATACACGTAACTTATCACCCAACAGAATAAGGCAAGAACCTGATATGTATCGGTTATCAAACCGGTCAAGCCATGAAAAATACCTATAAAGGAACAACCTGATTAATTAAGCCGTAGAGAAGATCCAAGCTAGCAGACAGCAAACTAATATGTTTAAGGCCTGAGAGGCCGAAATAGATGCCCGGTTCCCAGATCCATTCACATCATTTGTACATGAATTATTTAGACTAGCTCTTGGTGTTTCGTTTTCAGCTGGCGCTAGCTTGATCAAGTACATTGGCACCTTTCAAGTATATCAATGACTCGCCTAGCTACTTTAGTTGGGTCTCAAAACCCTTAATTAGCTAGTGTGCTTATAATATCTCCTCTAAAAGTAAAGTAAAAAAAACCTGTAAACATCTAAATTTGGCTACTAACACTACAAGAATAGGAAAGCTTTGTCTCGACAATGTAGTGCCAAATCACAAAGAAAAGTCGAGACAAACAGTTTGTCTCGACAAAGTCGACCTTTTTTGGTCGAGACAAACCATTAGACCCAAGTTTTTTTTGTCTCGACATTTTAATAAAGAAATGGGACGACATAGACGTGGGACCCACAATCCAGTCAAATACTGGAAATGCAATTTGTCTCGACATTTATAAAGCAGTTTATTAACTCGCACGACTTTGAATGTATATTTTTTTTAAATAAAAGTTCTTAAATTAAATATATTTTTTTAATTTTATAAAAGTATTTAATTATAAATATAAAGTTTTTAATTTTAATTATATACTAGAAAAGTTTTAATATTTCTTTTAAAATAAAAACTGAATTAAAAAGTTTTTAAATTAAAAAAAAATAAAAAAAAAAAAACGAATTTTGGGTCGACAATGTCGACCCATAATTTTTTAATAATTATTCTAAAATAAAAAAGCGATTTAAAAAGTTTTGAAATTAAAAATAAATATATGGCACGACATTGTCGTGCCATTTTGCATATTAAAAAAGTTTTAATCATTTTCTTTTTGGCGGGTTCTTTTAATTTTGGAAAATTATTTTGGTGGTAAATTATGGCACGACATTGTCGTGCCATATTTCTTCCCCTATATAAAAACTAATTTAAAAAAATTTTAAATTAAAAAAAAAAAAGTTTATGAAATTTGGCACGACATTGTCGTGCCAAACTTAACGGATGTTTGACTATTTTTTTTGTTGAAAGTTTTGTGGGCCATTGTCAAAATATGGGTCGACAATGTCGACCCAAAATAAATCCCCGTGCCAAACCTTTCATTTTGGTGTAGTGTATAATGGTTATGGAACTAATTAAAATGAAACATCAAATGCTACGTACTGCAATGATTTATGCCACCTTTTTTTTTCTTTGTAATATTTCCGCAACTGCTGCGAGATATGAAATTATGGATTCTCGACGTTTTGTTACTTAAGTATATAGGTAACTTATGAATTTTCTCAACATTTAATCTTAATTGTCAAAACCATTTTCTTCCTAATAACAATTAGATTATTTATTACTCTCCTTAATTACTTTCTTAATTATCTTCTTCTTTAAACAAATTACCACTTTCCATCAAAACCACCTTCATTCAAAACCACTCACACCAAAACCATTTACTCCAATACCATCAAACACAAAACCACTAAAATCAAAACCATCAACACCAAAACCATTTACTCCAAAACCATCAAACCCAAAACCACTCACTCAAACCCTAAACCACTATACTCCCTTCCCAATACTCTCTTACACACTCTTACATAAAGAGTATCTTTGTCCCCCTCACAAACTCCCACACTTCTACACACACTACACACATACAAATTCAAAATACACACACTCACTCACATACATCTCTTCACACACATTACTTTACACACACTGCTCACATACACTCACTTTACATTCAAAATACACACACTCCACTCACATACCCTTCTTTACACACACTTACAAATACTACCCCTATACTCTCATACCCATTAAACCTATACATCTATTTCTACACATACTCCCACACATCTCATTCAAAATACACACACTACACACAACCCATACACACACTAGGGTACACATCACATCCATCTCTTACACATATCTTACACACTCTTACACACCCCATCTCAACCATCCAATCTCTTCACCTTATCTCAACCATCCATTCATTTCCACACATGTTTTTAATCTATACCATTCATTTCAAACAAACTCATCTCAACCCTCCATTACTCTTTTCCCTCCAAGCAAGGAATATTCCTTTGGAATATCTCCTTTAACCCAACCATGGTTCACCTCTTCCAACCATGGTTAACCTCCATCACTTAACCCTAACCCAACCTTGGTTAATCTCCTTAACCCAACCTTGGTTAACCTTCATCACATACACTTAACCTTGGTTAACTCTTAACCTAACCTACATCAACACTTAACCCTTCTCAACCCAACCATGGTTACTTCTCTACACTTAACCATGGTTAACCTCTAAACCTTTACCCTAACCATAGTTACATCTTAACCCTTCCCTTGTGGAATGTACCATGGCATATTCTCTTCTCACTTATGCCATGTGAGGAATTACATTTATACCCCTTCCAAATTACCCTATCTACACTTTCTAACCTTGGAAATTTGTTATCTCTTTATCTACTTCACAAAACGTTTTTCAAATTGGCTATTTGAGTTGGTAAACCTTAGAATGATTAATGTTAAGGTTTAGTGTGAAGTACAATTGGGGGTTTAGCTAGGTATGGTATTTACAAGTGTAGAGAACTGTAAAAATCTATATAATTAACAATGATTAATTATATAAATAATCTCGGTCATTATCTTAATCACCATTTTTACAGAAAAATTTGAAATTTTTCTTATTATGTTAAATGATCGTGATTACGATATTGCAAAATTCACCAAATGACGAAACCAAATCTCGACACGTTATTCAAATCCTAAATATATCACTAATATCTACTTAATAATCACTATTAATAATTAAGTCTCCCTAATCCTAATTATTAAACAAACGGACCCTTAATTACTTGTGCTAAGCCCAACAACATATTCAGTCCGTTACTATTCCTCGGCCCCAAAGCCAGAGCCCAACCATAAACACTTATAATTTTATGTAATCGACTAGCTCCATGCCCACAAAACGATTCACGTTCTCTCAAATTCGACACATGACCTATGTATATTTTTATACCACCTCTTTTATCACCTAGTTGACTACTAGTACACGAATTCCCAGGTCCCTATGTCGAGTTTAGCTACGTTAATAGAAGGCAAAATGATCGAGCCAACTCAATATATACGAAATACACCACGAGTTCAAAACTTAACCATTTCGATTCCCGTTTGTTTCTATTAGTTCTAAATAATATTTATAAGATGAATTTAAGTTTAAACATCAAGACTTATCAGCTATGGTTACATGGTACACGATTTCTCAATTCGTGTATATAGAAAATACCTAGTCGACATCATAAATAAATCCACAAACATTCCCCTCACTTCTAGCTCGCTCTCACAAGCGTTTTCTAAAGTCCAAATGTGTAAGAAAACTCAATCAAAAATGGGCATAGTCACCGACATGCAATAGTAAGAATGTTTCCTTGAAATTTTTACAAATTACGTGTATGAAAATTGCTATATGTACTTGATGAGTGTGTAAATACTCATCATTTTATACCCATTTAGACTGCTAAAAACATCTGAAAACACTCAGAAATGCCATTAAATACAGGAAATATCATTAAATTGTGTTTTTAGGTGTTACAAATGCAAAAGGATTGAAAACTGATGAAAAACATGCAAAATATACATAATTTACAGTTTCAGTCCCTGAACTTTCATAAAATGGCAAAACTAGTCCCTGGATGTTCAAATCATGTAAAAGGTCATTTAAGGTCCTTAGGGATTCATTAGTTGTCAAACTTAGTCCTTGAAGTTTAAAATTGCAAAAATGACAACTTAGGTCCCTGAAATTTTGAAAATGACATAAATAGTCCTTGAAAGTTTAAAATGGAAAATAATTACATTTATGGTCCTTGGTTTATCTCATTTGACAGGTTTGGTCCTTATGTGAAAACTTTGGAAGAATGTCACAACAGGCCCCTCAACTTTTCAGATTTGGCAAATTTGGTCCTTGTGATTTATTCTACAAACAAAACCAAACGGATCCTTATCACTAAACCCAAAAATCCAAATAAACCTAACCCACTATTAAATAAAACACACTACCCCAAGGCCCATTCCATCACAGCCCAATCCCCACCCCTTTATTAATAAAACCAGTCAACCCTCGGTCAAACCCACAAACAAAAACCACCCCGTCCTTTTTTCCCTCTTCTCCCTCACACAACCAAAACCACCATCAATACCATCCTCCACCTCAGTGGTTTCACCACCACCTCACCCCCCCACACTATCCCCACTTGTCCACCCTAACTAGCCACAACTTCCAAGCCCTAAAACTGCTTTACGCTATCCTAAATAGTCAAATTGACTTTTCCCGCCAAATTGCAAATCAATGGCTATGATGTGTCTCAGTAATCCAAAGGCTCACAATCAAAGTGGGAAAGTTCCAGGAAGCTGCAAAGGACAAGAAAAGTCACTATAAAGAAGAAAGGAAGCAGTAGAATAAACTTGTCAAGCTTTTAGACCATTTCGTAGTGTACTATTTAATTTTCATGTTGAAAACTTTAAACTCAGTTTACTTTTCATGTTGTATCATGTTCTTTATGTTAATGAAAGATAATTTCAAAAGTTCTCTGATGCGTGGTTTGCGAACCTTACAACAGGTTTTACCTCTCGAGGGATCTCAAGAGGCTTACAACCCCACCAGGCAGTGTACCTGACCGATGTAGTATAGTGTAGTGGTAAGTACGGGGGATTGATCGTTCTCCACAGGGAATAGTGTCGTTAGGTTATGAAAGCTACTCTAATTAGGTCTAGGGGTGAAGGAAGATTATTTTTGTATTTTTATATTTTTTAGAAAGCAAGTAAATCTCGGGTTTTGAAGAGGGGGCGGAATTAGTTGCTAGCCAACTAACCCAAATAACTACTATTGCAAATAAAATAAAATACTAATAAATCTAAGGTTGTGAAACTTATATGGAGACAAACGTGTTTACTTAGACTTCCTTACTCCCTAACTTTCTCTTACCGGTTAATTAGTGTGTGTATTAATTGCGTGGATGAAGGGTGTATTCCTAGCAAATCATGGGGTGGCGTACATAACTCCCCAATCCTATGAGCTCTTATCTCCTCCTACAACAATGTGCACCAACACATATACATAGGGATTGTAAACAGTGGCTCACGCATTAAATACTACCTTAATAGCCGTGGCACGCATTGACTACATGTTTCCTAAGACGTCTAGCAGGTTACATATAAGAGTTTAGCTAGTTTTCTTAGGCCTAACATCGATGGAACAATCATCCCAACAAGTTAATAACACACCAACAACCGATAATTAATAGTTAGGTTTCATTAGATCTAAGCAAACAAAAAGAAATCTAGCCTAGCATGTTAATTGAAAGACAAGCATGAAAGATAATTAACCAACACATAGACATATTGATTAAATTAAGAGAAGACTTATCTTTAATTAAGCATGAAGGGATCAAGGGTGGAAAACCCTTGAAAATACAGTGAAAAGTCGTCTAGGGTTTTCTCCCAAAAGTTGTACCAAAGTTCCACACTTATGAATGAAAAATAAAAGAGTATATATAGAAAAATAGACTCGGACGGCGTCAGGTTATAGACCCTGACGCCGTCAGCTCGTCGCCATTAGGGTTTCCAGATCGCCTAGATCTATCTCTGACGCCGTCAAGTGTAATTTAGGTCTGGGCCGTCTCTCATTAGCTTAACACCAGACGGCCTTGGGTCTTCTAAAGCCTGACGCCGTCAAGCGTTATCTTCAGATTTTCTTCCAAGGGCGTCTCGTATAGTCCAATCCACTCCTTTGTCCAGGTTGTCTGACGGCGTCCCGTTGTGGCTCTGACGCCGTCAGGTAGCAAATCCAGCCTTCTTTTGAGACTTTGTCGTTTTCATCACATTTTGCTCCAAAAACGTCCAAAATAGCTTGTTTTCCAGAATTCTTCTCAAAGGTACCTAAAATGACAAAAGGAACGATTTATGGCAACATTTGATCATATTTGCTCGATTTAGGGGTTAAATAACCCCCTAAAATCGTAACACTTTTCACCTCATCAAATACCCTTACACTTGAGATTTGCTTGTCCTCAAGCAAATAGGCTTTTATTCCAATCAAAATATGAGTTAGGGGTCATTTAACACAAATATAAAAGTAATTACAACAAGTAGTTACTCGACCCTAATCATAATAAGCACGGAAATCATACACTAGCACCTCACAAATAGTGTTTGGATACTCTCATATCTCAGGTGTCATAAATTTAAAATCTCACAAATGAAAATGAATAATATCACTCACTACCTGTCATAACAAATAGATTACCATAGGCTTGAGAGAGGACCAATTACTCCTCCACTAGGCGTAAGCACCTAAGATAAACTATCAAAGAGGGCTTTCCAAAGGGTTATAACGTAAGGTGTAGGGGTATGATAAACACGGTTTGGTTGGAATAAATGATATTTTACTGGTGTCAAGTTAATTACCATGATCAAATACATGTACTATACAATGTTGCCAAGACAAGAATAGACTCGATCTTAAGCTAATGAAACAAAAATAATAAAAAGATAAAATAAACATAAAAAGAAACGGGATGGTAGTCCGTATTTTTTTTTTTTCGATTTTTTTTTTTTTTTTTTTTTTTTTTTTTTTTTTTTTTTGTGTGCATACACTCTTGCCCTACCATCCAAAATAATACATCATAGGGGAGTTGCATCCCCCTTACACTTGAACTTTTACATAACTTTACATTTACTATTCTAATGACTCGAATTAAGATAATCGAAAAACTTGGAGTACTTTTAAAATATTTTGCACATATGGGGGTAATAATGTTGTTCTTCCCCATTACTCCATTACACTAGTACTTTACCCATGAGTCCCAATCGTCCCAAAACAATATGTACAAGGATATGACTTGACTTAGCAACCATGTAATTGACTAGATAACTAACAAGGGTTTAAACAAATGTTGTCACAATAATGCACTAAAAATGAGTGCATACAAGGTGGGCTAAGGCGATTTGGGTGTACATTTAAATGGGGTGTAACAAATTCTCACTTTGAGTAAGATGCTCAAAGGTCGAAACGAAAAGATAGGCTCAAAGGGGTGTACTAGGGGTATCGTGTACTAAAAATGAGTACAACGCAAAGGGTGTGGGAGAATTACTTGACCAATGTAGCCAACGTAATTATAACAAACAAAAACACGGGTATAAAAAACAAGGGGTTAATCCTAATGCCTCTTATCATTTAGTAGATCTTACTACACGAATGTAGTCTCACTTGTGGATTTGAGATGGTCCTAACGCAAGTTCTAGAATCTAAGTATTACCGGTACTCACATCATAGCATCAATAATGGATGCTTCTCCTACCAATTCTAGGGGCGAACCTCACATATTTGGGTGGAAAATTTTTTAGTGGTACGGTTTTTGTGCTAGTCGTATAATTCCCTATCCATGAGACGCTTATTAGGACTAAAGCTCCGCTTCTAAGTGTTGTAAAAAATTTTAAATTGGCGCTAAAATTGCCCTAACAAATATTTCTCTCAGTTTAATTACAAATTTACCATCAAACAAACAAAAATCAAGTGTAATTGCATTTTCTAAGGTGTCATACTTTACCCTCCCCTTACACTTAAGATGAACATTGTCCCCAATGTTCAAATGAAGACATAAAAGTGAAAAGATAAAAGAATGAAATCAAATACTCCCCTGATTCGTTTGATGTGGATAGTGAGGTAACATGGTTAGATCTTCTTCCAAGAGAATGAAGGCTTCAACGCTTCCCTTCCGAAATGTAAATCATCTTCTTTTCCAAAATAACCTGTTAACCTGAAAAAGAATAAAGGCGAACCTCGCGTAAAATCGGCGGTATTTTCTATAATAGGATATAATGCTTGTGGAATGAATGTTTCTGCAGAATTCCTGGAGATTATAAGTTAGAGAGTTAACAAAACATTTTATGATTCCGGAATAAAAACAAAACTTTCAAAATTTGCAGAAAATTACTGCCTGACGCCGTCAGGATATATGGCCTGACGCCGTCAGAAATGATCTGACGGTTTTCTCATGTTAAGTTTCCGGAAAATTTTCTGCAAAAACTATACCTTACTTCCTGGAATTCCTGCATAAACATCATTATGACTCGATACAAGCATTTGACTCAAACAATACTAATATGAATGTTAATTTACATTGTTATGATTCATGTTCATTCGTTCTTAAAAACCGATATAGATTTCCCTTACACTTATCTTTTGCAAAATACGTTTATATGTAGTTAAGACGAAGTTAAAAACAAAATAAACCATTTTCACAAAGTTAATTTTGAAACATGAATCAATAACAAGAAAAATGACAATCATACGGAAACAAATAAAATCAAACAAACAAACAAATAAAAACAAACAATCAAAACAAATAAAGCGAACAAAAGGAATAAAGAAAATGAATCAACCACCAAGACAAGATAAATCCTACATGCAATAAACGAAACAAAGTATCACAAGAGTTCAAAGGCCAACAAAGGCCGAATCCTACTTATTATAGACCAAATTGTTCCGAAACATAAAACCATAGATTAAATTGTTCAAACATCATAACATCATAGCAAATGATCACTCAGGTGGAGGACCGTAGCGGTAGTCATAGTTTGAAGGGAGGTGCCCGTGGTACCCGTAAGGTGGGTAATCCTGCTCACGTCCAGGGAAGGGGTCAATCCGAAGGTGTGGGTCCAACTGATCACGCGTAGACAGATGTTGCATCTGTCGAACAGTGTGGTCGTACATCCAGTCGTACCTATCATCAACCCGAGTTCTCCAAGCATCAACCTGACCCATCCATGCTCCCTGGTGAGCCTGCCAGTCTCCCTGACTCATGTGCCTGTAGTAGTCAGCGGTTCCGGCCTCATACCCCTCATGCTGCTGATGTGGTGCATCCTCCTCATCATCATCATCACCACCAGCCTCAGCATGTCTAGCAGCCCACCAAGCATACTGCCCTCCTCCTAACTCCATCACAACGTTCGTTTGCTTCAGGGACCTAACCCTGACCACCCTACATGCACCTGCTGCGCTCAGATAGTCCACAATCTCAGGTGTGAGGACCCTGTATGACCTAGCTAGCTTGGTGATAAACATTCCTCCATAGATCAAGTCATTTCTCTTTTCACCTACTGCTCCCTGAAGATAACTAGCCACCCAAAACGGAATGTTACAGTAGGCTTCCTGAGAGTAAATCGTGAATAAGAAGAAGAGGTCCAGAAAGGTGATCCTGTGCTGGGAACTATGCCTCCCTGACAAGGTATATGAAATACACCGATGAGCAAGCCTAACCCTTGGGTCCCTAATAGCAGAGGCCCCTGTAACCCCATTCGCATACATTCCATTCCCGATAGTAGGCCAAAACTGTGCACTCCTCAAGTCAAGTACCACGAGCTTCGCAACCATGAGATCGACAAGGGCGCCATCATTGATTGGGATTTCTTGGCTAATAGTGGTCTTGAGGAAGGTTTTGTTAATAGCATACGGACAGATGACTTTACAAGTCCGCAGTGGGATAGCTAGGGATAATGTGGGGCCACCTCGGTTTACTTTAGGCTAGGAGGTGAGAACCGCTCTTGTTCTATTCTTGAGCTGGGTTGGAGATTGGGGCTCTATGGCCAACATGAGGCCACACAGGGGGCATTCATGGCCAGCTTGAGATGAAAGTGATGGATTTGGAGTTATAAAAGCAGCGCGGGCGATCTGACGCCGTCAGGAGTAAATGTCTGACGCCGTCAGGCAGCCAAGTTTCAGAATTTTCAGTTTTGGCCCTTTGTTCTTTCTAAAAATTGATTTGTGGCATTGTTAACTTTGATAGCAAGAGTGCTTCATAGTTAACAACCCCCACCTGGGTCAAACGTTTTGTTGCTATCGTTGGGTGTAAACTTAATACCTCCAGGGTCGATTGTTGTCCAGTCAGATTTCCAACCTCCATTGTGGTAAGTATTTTTCAAGTGAGAGAAACTTTCGCAGTAAGTTTTTAAAACGGTGGCACGTTTGAATTGGGTGTCTTTTACACCCGGCTTAAAACCGAATGATCGTTTTCTAACTTTGGGAAACCCAGGGAGCGTGACCACAATGCTCCCTACGAAGATGTTATGGGCTTGAAAGTTCTTTTCCTTGCGAGGGGGTCCAAAGGGATAGGAGGAGTGCAAGGATGAAGGTTCGGGAAGAGGAATCTCACCACTCACCTTGTTGCACGGTTTAGTGATGGCTGGAAGTTCAAAGATCTTTTCAATCTTTTTGTGTGAGGCTTCTTCCCTAATTTTCTCCTTTATTCTCGAGATAAACTTTTCTGCCAACTCCATGAAGACGTTTTGGGTGTTTTTCAAGTGGGTCTCTAATTGTTGGATTTGCCTCTCTTGATTATCCATGAAAGTCAACATTATTCCTTCGAACTCATCTTGTCGCGAGGGGTGAGGAAGCGTATGCCCACCAATCATGTTAAAATCCTCATTGGTATTTCCCTCAACCAGAGGCGCCTCGGCTTTCATAAGTCTTTCAATCTGTCCCTTCACGTTTTCGAACAACCGTTCTTGGGTTGCGCTCATGCAATTTAAAGTTCTTTCTTCCGAGAACGTTGAGTCCATCCATTCTTCCTCTTCGTATTGTGCTAAGTCCTCGATGACTTCCCAGCACTTATCGACGCTGAGCCTGCTTAACCTTCCATTGGCAGCGTAATCTATGGCTTTTCTAGTTTGGTGATTTATGCCGTCATAAAATCGTTGGATTTGTAGCCAAAGATCCATACCATGGTGAGGGACTTTTTGGAGTGAGTCCTTGAATCGAGTCCATGCCTCGTAGAGGGTTTCGCCTTGACGTTGTTGGAACATCAAGATATCATTCCTAAGCTTGGTAGTTCTTCCCGGTGGGAAAAACTGAGCAAGGAAGCGAGTGGTGAGATCATCCCAAGAGGTGATGGATCCTGCGGGAAGACGCTCAAGCCATTGACTAGCTTGGTCCCGAAGAGAGAATTGAAAGAGACGCAATCGGGTCGTCTCTCGAGTGGCAACATCAAGGTCGATAGAATCAACGATTTTGAGGAAATCCTTGAGATGTTGATTAGGATCTTCGGAACGAAGTCCATGGAATGCGCATCCGCTTTGCACCAACCGGATGGTGTCGGATCGCAAGGGAGTGACATTGGCTCCTTGAGTGAGCTCAATGGTGTTTCGATAGCCTTGATGGCTAGGACGGGAATACTCTTCTAAGGTGCGTGCTCTAGGAGGATTGTTTGGTTGCGGTGGGTTGTTGGGATCGAGGATATTACCACCTTCCATGAGGTTGGATGGTATGGTTACGAACAAAAACACGAAGAAAAAGATAGACTAAAGAAAATCCTAGAAAAATAAAATAAAAATCTCACTAGAAAGGAATCTAGTGAGTAGACCTAATAAAATAAAAATTCAAAAACTAAACAATAACTATTCCCCGGCAGCGGCGCCAAAAACTTGATGCGTGGTTTTGCGAACCTTACAACAGGTTTTACCTCTCAAGGGATCTCAAGAGGCTTACAACCCCACCAGGCAGTGTACCTGACCGATGTAGTATAGTGTAGTGGTAAGTACGGGGGATTGATCGTTCTCCACAGGGAATAGTGTCGAGGTTATGAAAGCTACTATAATTAGGTCTAGGGGTGAAGGAAGATTATTTTTGTATTTTTATATTTTTTAGAAAGCAAGTAAATCTCAGGTTTTGAAGAGAGGGCGGAATTAGTTGCTAGCCAACTAACCCAAATAACTACTATTGCAAATAAAATAAAATACTAATAAATCTAAGGTTGTGAAACTTATATGGAGACAAATGTGTTTACTTAGACTTCCTTACTCCCTAACTATCTATTACCGGTTAATTAGTGTGTGTATTAATTGCGTGGACGAAGGGTGTATTCCTAGCAAATCATGGGGTGGCGTACATAACTCCCCAATCCTATGAGCTCTTATCTCCTCCTACAACAATGTGCACCAACACATATACATAGGGATTGTAAACAGTGGCTCACGCATTAAATACTACCTTAATAGCCGTGGCACGCATTGACTACATGTTTCCTAAGACGTCTAGCAGGTTACATATAAGAGTTTAGCTAGTTTTCTTAGGCCTAACATCGATGGAACAATCATCCCAACAAGTTAATAACACACCAACAACCGATAATTAATAGTTAGGTTTCATTAGATCTAAGCAAACACAAAGAAATCTAGCCTAGCATGTTAATTGAAAGACAAGCATGAAAGATAATTAACCAACACATAGACATATTGATTAAATTAAGAGAAGACTTATCTTTAATTAAGCATGAAGGGATCAAGGGTGGAAAACCCTTGAAAATACAGTGAAAAGTCGTCTAGGGTTTTCTCCCAAAAGTTGTACCAAAGTTCCACACTTATGAATGAAAAATAAAAGAGTATATATAGAAAAATAGACTCGGACGGCGTCAGGTTATAGACCCTGACGCCGTCAGCTCGCCGCCATTAGGGTTTCCAGATCGCCTAGATCTATCTCTAACGCCGTCAAGTGTAATTTAGGTCTGGGCCGTCTCTCATTAGCTTAACACCAGACGGCCTTGGGTCTTCTAAAGCCTGACGCCGTCAAGCGTTATCTTCAGATTTTCTTCCAAGGGCGTCTCGTATAGTCCAATCCACTCCTTTGTCCAAGTTGTCTGACGGCGTCCCGTTGTGGCTCTGACGCCGTCAGGTAGCAAATCCAGCCTTCTTTTGAGACTTTGTCGTTTTCATCACATTTTGCTCCAAAAACGTCCAAAATAGCTTGTTTTCCAGAATTCTTCTCAAAAGTACCTAAAATGACAAAAGGAACGATTTAGGGCAACATTTGATCATATTTGCTCGATTTAGGGGTTAAATGACCCCCTAAAAGCGTAACACTTTTCACCTCATCATTCTCAGTTTCATTTCTCAGTTTGATTTCAATTTTGGCATTTTCAAAGTGAAATTTACATTTTCACTTAAAGGTTGTTAAATCTTGTTGTTTCCTGTTCCAGTAATCTCAATTCAGTCACTTATAAGTTTGTTGAAGCTTAGAATCCACTTAGAAGACTTGTAACTCAGTATTACTAAAAAACATAAAAAATAGTCAAATAAATAGTGTAAAATTCAAAAATCAGTGTGTATGATCATTGGTGCAAGGAGCAAGTTAAATTCTGGATGTACTTGGTTTAGTAGCCTTTTGGGAGGCTGTTAGGTTGGTTCTCAGTCCTTGTTTCATTGGTTCTCAGTCTTAACCATTTGTAAGCTCATTTTCTCATTTTCTTTGAAATTACTGTAGCATTAGTTTATATGTTTGATTCCTGTGTTTTTATGTTTGTTTGTTGTTGTTAAGTGATATTGTAGTTTAAAATAAGTAAGTTGTGTTTTAAATTTTGAAGTTGCTTTGTATTCCATTTTCAGAGTTATATTAGTATATTAATGATTTATGGTTATTTGTTGTTATAAAGTGTGTTTAGGTGTTCATTTAAGTTCATGTTAGCAGTTTATATGTTCATGAATCAAACTGTTGGCATGAATCATTGAGACACTTTGAAATCTTCATAAACAGCCTTATAAAGTGGTGTTTGGTTTTGCTGATTCATTGGTCTCAGTTCTGGATTTGGTTGTTACAGTTGATTCATACAAGTCTCATTGAGTTCTAATAACTCATTTCCAGCATTATAAACATTGGTTTTTAACAAAAAAAAAAGTCAAAAATCTCTTCTCATTTCATAAGCAGTCAACTGTATGAGAGTTTGTGAGTCAAACTCTTGAATTCACCTTAGAAGTAGTATATGCTGCTTGATTTAAGTTTGTTTAGGGTTTATAAACTTCAATCAATGATTTATGCTCAGTTTAAATCCACCTAAGTCAACTTAGGTCTATTTCATAAAAAGTCAAATTGTCTTAGTTGCAGTTTTTCTAATTAAATAGATAATTTTGTTGTGATTTCAATTTTAGGTTATAAAGTTTGTGCTTCTGTAATTTTAAAGTTTTGTTGCTCATGTTCATGTGTGATTTTTGTTAAATTTTTATTTGCTTATCTAACTGCTTATTTGCTTTGTTATTTTGGTCTGTTTATCTGAACTATGCCCTGCATCATGGGTTGTGTCTGATCAGCCATTTTCATAAGCTCTTATAGAGCTTCTCAGTGGGCCCCACCCAGTGTTCCTTGGCTTTTTGGGAAGCCAAGCAACCCATCTCAAGGGTCCATTGCTTAATTTCATCTTTTGTGCTTATTAGATAGGGCTGCATAAGCCATTTAGTTTTGTCCATTTCTGTTTGTGTATTAAGTACTCAGCTCAAATCACCCCCTTTCACAAGCCCCTCACAAGCTTGTGAGTGGGCCCCACAGTGTGTATTTGGGATCTTTGAGAAGCCCAGCCACCATACTTGTTGGATCCAGTCTCCTTTTGGTCTTATGAGCTTATTTGATAAGCTCATGAAGCCCCTATAGTTTCTTGCAGGCTGTTTGGCTGCAGTGGATTGGGATTGCTTATTTGTGCTTATTCAGCTTAATTTCCTTCTTTTCTCTTTTCTTTGGCTTGATTTAAGCCCTTTTATCTTGTCTCAGCTTAATTTCCCTTTTTGTTTACTGTTTATAGCTTTTTAGAAGCTCCTTGAGCTTCAAATTTTCATATAAGCTTAAAAACCTAAGCTGTAGGAAATATAAGCTCATCCTGAGCTTATTCCTCAGTTTCAAAAAGATTTCATTTTTTTTAAAGTTTGTTATTTTTGTTGTTTCAGTAAGTTTGTAAAGAAAAATCAAAAAAATAAAAAAGTTTGTGAATTTTGCAAAAAGTGGGGTTCGAACCCCTGACCTAAAGCAAACTAGACACAAGCACACACTCCCCTTCCATCTGCTCTGGGGCACCAGTTCCGTTGGAATATATAACTTTTATTCTTTTATGCTTGTTTGGCCACTTTTGCTTATTTTGCTTATTTACTGCTTTTTCCAGCTTATTTCAGCACTTATTTTCAGTTTCTAAATTTTCTTAGGCTTATTTTAACTTAATAGATTTTCTAAAAAAGTTTTAGATTTATTTGAAATCTTTAAGTATTTAATTTGATTTTATTTTGTTTTAATAGTTTTTAATTAATAATAAATAATTAAAAAGTCAAAAAAATAATTTTCTTTTTCCAGTAATTTTCTTAAGTCTTTAGGAGTGTAAAAATATAATTTTCATATTCGTAGCCTTTTTATTTCTTAAAACTCGCGTTTTATTTCGTACGTTTACGTAAAAGTTATTTAAACGTATGCGTTTTTTATTTTTAAACGTTTCTAGTTATTTTGGTTTTCCGTACTTGTTTTCATAGCTCAATTGAGCTATTCTTTTCATATCCTTAGTGTAATCAAACCCTTTTATCCTTTTTCCCGTTCAACATCACCAGATCACAAATTCGTTGTATTCAGAACGTCACGCCTCCAGGGACATAAACGACCCGGGGATAATTCTATACTCCTTGGTATTTTTGCATTTGGTCCTTTGACTGTTCAGGAGCCCTTTGTTACGGTTGGCCATTCACAAGTGGTCGGCTCGCGTAATAAACCTGACGGTTAGGACCGAATCAAAATTTGGCGCCGTTGCCGGGGAGGTGTGCTGCGTACGAACGATTTGAAGTAATCAGTGTTGTTGGATATACATCCATTGTATATTTACCATCCTTGTTAATATTCTCTTATTTTCTTATTATATTATAAAATCAAAACCCAAAAATATTCATCTTTACCCTCTTACCCTCTTTTTGACTCTTTATCCCTTTACCCTCTATCCGTTTAATTCTAACTTCTTATACTTGATTCTAATGGAATCATGTATTCTTTGTGTTGGTTGTGGTGAGCCGCTTTACGGTTCACCATGTCGTTGGTGTACGTGTAAACAATGTGGTAATGATATTCAGAACGGAAGTTGTTTGTTTTGTGGCTCGAGGAATTCATTTGCTTATGATCCTAATACGAACTCATTCAACGACTCTTCTAATTTTTCCAACTACCCATCACACTCATACGAGCAAGAATCATATAATCTAAATTTCAATGATGCTTCGTATCCGAATACACCAAACTTTTTTTGTGAGTATTGTGAAGGTCCCCACTTCAGCTCTGATTGTCAAACAGGGAATCCATTTCCTTGTAACAATCATGACTCATCCGGTTTTGACCAACCTTCACAATACACAACCCCTCAGCCACTTCCTCAAAATATTCTCCTTGATCTTCTGGATTTAGTGAAAAATTTGAAGGAAGGTAAACATTCCCATGATAATCCAAAAGAAAAATCCATGGAAGAATTGTTAGCCGAAGAACAGGCTGCTAAAATAGATTCCCAAAATGCTTTAGAAAAATCTATTAAGGAATCAATTCAAAAAGAAAAAGCAGCCAGATCTAGCTCTCAATTCCGTTTCATTCCTGATGACAGTGATGATGAAGATTCTATTCAGATGAAGGAATATTACAAGGATTCATCAAGTACATCAGTTGAAATCCCGTCAATCCAAAAGTCACAGGATGATAGGAGTATGCAGGACTTACTAGCAGAAGAACATGTCAAAAATATAAAATCCATGACTGCTAGTCCTTCTAGACTCTCTCAGCCTGCCGTTATCACTCCCGAGATTCCCACTAACTCTCTGAACATGGGGGATGAGCATCTTGACACAATTCCTGCAAAGGAATCGGACGTATTCATAAAGTCTAGTGTTGAGGACCTTGTCCCAATCCAAAGAGAGTCACAGGAAATTCTTGATCATATGTGTGATATCCATCCTCCTCTTTTCTTTTCAAAAGATCATTCTGAAACTTCTCCCGACTCTAACAATAATTGTACATCTCGTGGAGAAGTAGAGTATGTTGAGGTTTCACTTCCTCATTCTGATGTTAACTTCTTATTTGAGGAGTTCACTGATGAGCCTGCTCACATTGATTCACTTCCATCAGGAAGTGATGATGATCTTTCTGACTTCGAAGCCGATGTGGTAGAAATTGAAAATCCTTTAAACTCTAATCCCAGCATCGAGCTTAGTGATTCACATACTGATGACCATTCCTTATCTTGTGAAGACATCAGTTATGTGGACGAATATCCTTCTGAGCTAGTCAGCTTAGAAGAAGAGAATGATGAAGTTACTGACACTGAAATTAAAGATGAAGCACTTCGTGCAACATTATTGAAGGTCAGTCTTCTCATTTCTAAAATAGAGGCTTTCAACGAACAACCTATCTCATCTCCTATCCCCATAAAGGATAGTGACATTCTTTCCGATGATTCTATTTCGGAAATGGAAGCCTTTTGTTTTGATATGGGAGAGGTGATTAGTGGCAATACCACTTCTCATTCTCATAATTCTCTCCCTGATTATGAATCATTTACATTTGAGGAGTTTCCCAAAGAACTCACTCATATCAATGTTGAATATGATTCATTCACCTTCGAGGAGTTCTCACTTGAACTCACTCATATCATGTCTCAGCCGGAGTATGACAGTTTCTACTTTGATCTAGACACACCCTTAATATGTCTTGATCAAACGAGCTTAACTGAGGATATTCATGAAACTATGAATTCTCCTGTTGAGGATGATGAGTTAGTCATGATTGTTATCATGACTTTCTTTCTGTTCTTCACCTACCGGGTGACATATCCCGTTCTTCACTCAATCGGGAGTGAAGATATTATCTATGACCCTGGCATTTTCATTTATCATTTGTGAGCCGGGTCAGTACTTATCTCATCGATGTGGAACTTTCACGTACTTCAATGTGTATCTAAACATCTTGAATGAAAGTCCGATGGAGATTGTCTCTTCCACTTCCCCAAGAACAAATTAATTCGGGGTCGAGTCAAGCTAGCGACTCGGTAATCAAAAACAGTAGTAAAACATGGGTTTTCACCCGTGTGTTTCACCATAGTGTGGGGGAGATGCCCCACATGTTGTATATATGTATATATCTCTTAAAAAAAATGTAAATAAAGTGATAGCTTCTATTTAAGAAGCTTTAACTTAAAAAAGAAAATGTATGTATATAAACCTAAAATAATGGCTAGTAATATTACCTTTTTACGTTCTAAGTGTTGGTTTCACAACCGGTACTTTGAATATTGAGGGAAATATTCAGTTCTAAGTGTGGGGGGGGGGGGGATTCTCATGAATTCAAACACATGTTCCATCAAGAACCCCCATTTTAGCCAAAATTTTAATTTTTTTTTCTCACTTAGAACGTAAATAAATGGTAATCAGTCCACCATGTCTAACCCACATAAGGATTGGCTAATCCAGGAGCAAACGGCTCTTGGTAAAGATATCTCAAATCCGTTCATGGCTTACAATTTGCCAAAAATTGTATGGTATTCGACTCACCATATCCTTAAAAGTGAAGAGTTGGCTAGCCCGCAAGGTTATGGCTTGTGGTAAAGGCAGTGGAAAAACCATGATTGGTAATCAGCTCACCAAAGATAATATTGATAATTTATCTAAGAGTTGGCTAGTCCGAAAGCAAACGGCTTTTGGTAAAGACAAATCAAAACCGTTGACAGCTGATGATTTGCTCAAAATCATATGGTTATCAGTGTACCATAGTTCTTACTTGAACTGAAACATTTGGCTACTCTAGAAGTAATGGCTTTTGGTAAAGAGATAGAGTCCATTAAATTTTCATAAAAGATTGCTAGGGACTAGCAATAGTTTAGTGTGGGGGATTGATGAGTGTGTAAATACTCATCATTTTATACCCATTTAGACTGCTAAAACATCTGAAAACACTCAGAAATGCCATTAAATACAGGAAATATCATTAAATTGTGTTTTTAGGTGTTACAAATGCAAAAGGATTGAAAACTGATGAAAAACATGCAAAATATACATAATTTACAGTTTCAGTCCCTGAACTTTCATAAAATGGCAAAACTAGTCCCTGGATGTTCAAATCATGTAAAAAGTCATTTAAGGTCCTTAGGGATTCATTAGTTGTCAAACTTAGTCCTTGAAGTTTAAAATTGCAAAAATGACAACTTAGGTCCCTGAAGTTTTGAAAATGACATAAATAGTCCTTGAAAGTTTAAAATGGAAAATAATTACATTTATGGTCCTTGGTTTATCTCATTTGACAGGTTTGGTCCTTATGTGAAAACTTTGGAAGAATGTCACAACAGGCCCCTCAACTTTTCAGATTTGGCAAATTTGGTCCTTGTGATTTATTCTACAAACAAAACCAAACGGATCCTTATCACTAAACCCAAAAATCCAAATAAATCTAACCCACTATTAAATAAAACCCACTACCCCAAGGCCCATTGTAAAGACCAAGAATCGCCTTTTACCACCTTCTGGTGGTCGAGGTTCATGAAAGAAGATGATATTCATGTTTGGTTTTAGTGAGAGAGTAGAGAGAAGGTGGAGTGTGATAAACTTTGGATATTATTCTTGTGTCAAATGATTCACAGCCACACCCTTCAAGTGAATACTTGAAGGGTATTTATATGCCAACTTTGACAACTATTAGAGTATTACACAATAAGTCCTTGCACTAAATGCAAACTAGTTGTCTAATTCCAATTCACGTAAATATCGTCCAGCTTTGTTTCTAACAATCTCCCTCCAGCTGGAGATATACGTGAATTGGTTACAATGATTCCTAACAAGTACATAACAATGATAAAAGCCATGCTGAAGTAGAGCAGTCTCCTTTTGAGGATGTCTTCGTAGCTCTTGATCTTCTCGTATCTTTCTCAGCTTGCTTGACTTACCTGCAGAATCACTGTAATGACCTAATTGGGTTATTACTCCCTCCCAATTAGTGAGGCATATTCTTTACATGCTCCCTCCCAAATTGACAACCCGTTTGATATAGCTTTGATGCTTGTAGAAGAAGTTTCTCTGAAATCTTGCCAAATTATCTTCAGTCTCTTGCACAGCGGAAAATGGATTATAGACTGATGACTTGTAACTTCTTCACAGGTTTGTTTGGGGAGCATCATATCGACAACTTCATCTCACTTAGAATGCTTCCAGTTCTTCAATAAACAGCCCCGATGTACACCTTTCTCCCTCCAGGATGATGACGATCTTTCGGACTCATCCTACATATGTGTACATAGACATATCAACTAGAAGCAACATACAAATCAATACCCCATGAGTGGATGTCGATAACTATTCTCTCTACAATTCTCTTTAGAACAATCTCTTCTCAAACCTCTTGTATCAAATCAACGGCTTTTTGTAGTGACTGCTGATGGATAAACCCACTATGACGAACTTGAGACTGAAGTAAAATAACCCAGACTTGTGACTTAAACTTGCACGATCGTGTGACTAAGAACCTATACTGAGCACTACAACGTAACTCCTTAAAGCATATAGGTCGTTTCATATACCCATCCATCCTTCCTTAACTGTATATGAACATCTCTTGAATTATCCACATCTTTGTGTGACACTGAGTACTACAACGTATCTCCTTTAAGTGATAGTTAACTAGGTCTTCGTCCATCCTCCCCTTGACCTATGAAAACTAGATAACCCAAGACTTAATCACTATTCTATAAATGCTCAAACAAGGATCTCGGAGAATCATGCATCCAACCAACCCCGATATCTTCAAGATACTAAGTACACGCACCCGTGAAATTCCACTTCAACTTCAAATAAGTAATAATGAATCATCCTTGTAGTCACAGTTGATAAGTTAGCCATTGTCATTTGATTGCGATTCTTGTTCAGGATCTTTTTGGCTATACGTGGTGATGTTGAAGGTGTAGGCCAAAAATATTATTTGTGATTTTGGTGTGAAATATGCCATAAAATGACATTCTAATGATGCTGGGAAAATTTGAGTTTTACAATTTTTACGCCAAAAATTCCCCGAAAAATTCGAATTTTGACCAAAAAATTTGAATTTTGGGCCAAAATTTTCACTCTTGAACTAGAATTTGAATCTCGCGTAAAAATTGTCCGTTAAGTCTCCTGAAAAAATTAAATTTTACTCCAATTTTCCCGCCAAAAAACTCTTTTTTTTTTTTTTTTTTTTTTTTTTTTTTTGCCAAAGGTTGTCCGATATCGCAGTTGGTAGAACTTGTCGGACAGAACTGCGATAAAACTGAGTTCCCAACTGCGATAGAATTATCGCAGTTCGAATTGCGATAAGAACTTAGTTGTCAACTGCGATAGTTCCTAGTAGACTTCAACTGCGATAAAATTTTGTCAACTGCGATAATTCCTAGCAGACTTCAACTGCGATAAAATTGTCTGAGTTGACAATTGCGATAATTTTGTGCAGACGCCAATTGCGATAGAATTCCTCAACTGCGATAAAACGCTAAAGCAGTCCAAGTGCGATAAAACGACTTTTTCCACCCACTTTTACCAACTTTTTGGCTTTTAGTTTCTATCCCATGCTACTCCCATACTTGTCTGCCATGTTTCTGCCAACATTTACTTACTTTTACACTCTTCAATAATGCACTATCTTCACTAAAATAATCAATAACAAAACTTTTGCAAAGTTTGTTAGTGATTTTCGATCAATGAACCAAGAACAAACACAAGTATTTGATCTTCCACACCAAAATAAGAGTGAAAAGTTATTGAAATATCAACAGGCAAGTCGTATACACGCCAAACAAACACAACCTTTGATCTTCAAAAGGTGTACGATTTCATAAACACCAAAAGGGTCACGTTTTTATGAAACAAAAACGCAATATTTGGGTTCTTTTTAACATAAATCGAACACAAACAAACCCAAAACTGCTACTGATGAACAGTAACGACCAAGAACACACCTAAAATCACTTATTTTACCTCAAATACACCACGATTCGCCCCCGGTTAACTCTTGATACCAATTGTGATAACCGAGAATCGGCTTTTAACACCTTCCGGAGGTCGAGGTTCATGAAAGAAGATGATATTCATGTTTAGTTTTAGAGAAAGAGTAGAGAGAAGGTGGAGTGTGATAAACTTTGGATATTATTCTTGTGTCAAATGATTCATAGCCACACCCTTCAAGTGAATACTTGAAGGGTATTTATATGCCAACTTTGACAACTATTAGAGTATTACACAATAAGTCCTTGCACTAAATGCAAACTAGTTGTCTAATTCTATTAGCTTTAATTTTAGTATTAAAGTGATGGTCATTCACTATTATTAGAACTTTGTATTTAGTGGGCTTGTATTAGATTAAATATCAATTGTAAAAGCTCAATCCAAGAGCTAAAGCCCAAGAGCCCACACAAGCCCACACTAAAAGCCTTTAGGGCAAAGTGCAAGTACTATATAAAGTACTTTATCACCTCATTTGTGAGGGTGGTTCAAAGTGTGTGTGTGTGTGTTTAATATAGAAAAGCTTTATCTTTATATTCTCTCTAAATATCATATACGATCCATACACCTTGTCCCATCTCCATACTCTTGTGTTTAACGTGCAACTAAGTGTGATAAAGAGTGATTTCGACTCACAACAAGTGGTATCAACAGCCATACAACGAGGTAGGAAGATTAGTGTGTTCGGTTTTGTGATTAAAAGAAACCAACAATCGTGGTTTTTGGCTTCTAAAAAGGCCACGAAGTGGGTTTGTGTTCTTTGGAAATCGAATTGCAAAATCTTGTATAAGGTTGTGTTTGTTCTTGGTTTGGTGAATTTGTGATTTTTCCTCACTTGTTTGCTGGGAAAATATTACATTTTTTTGTGTTCTTAGTTGCTTTGGATCGAAGTGATTCAAGAAATAAAGTCACTTTTGTGTTATTGAATATTATAGTGTTTATTGACTTGATTTGATTGGTTCAAAGTTGGTACAAGTTGGTGTAATTGGCAGGAATTATAGCAAAGTGGGTAAAAAGTTGTCAGGGAAAGAAGGTTTCACGTGGGAAGGTACTATAAAGTCAACAAAAGTTGCGTTTTATCGCAGTTGGGAAAATATCAGCGTTTTATCGCATTTAAGGGAAAACTGCGTTTCTATCGCAATTGGCCTCTGTGCTGTTTTATCGCAATTGAGGCTCGCAGGTGTTATCGCAATTGTCCACTGCCAGACTTGTCGCAGTTGAGACTTGTCGCTGTTGAAACTATCGCATTTGTACTGCTCGTATTCTATCGCAATTGTCACTCAAATAGACCTATCGCAGTTGTATTATCGCAGTTGAGTACCTATCGCAATTGACTTGCTCAACCCTATCGCAATTGACGAATTTTCAGCTGTTTTCTGATTTGTCATTTTCAGTCCCTGTACTTTCCAGCAGCCCTATAGAACTTCCAGAATTGGCAGTTTTGGCCCTCGTACTTCTGTGAAACGATTTCAAAGTTGTCCTTTTACGTCAAAACTTCAAACGGCCATAACTTTTGAACCGTAACTCCGTTTTCAGCGAATTACCTGTCAAAACGACCGTGAGACCGAGGAGAAGGACACGTTGAATAATTTATTCATTCAACCCAAGTTTCGAGGCCTGAAAACGCTCCAGAATGAAGTTATTGAGGTTTTAAGTTTCCAGACAAAAGTTTAACCTTCAACAACAACATCTCCTATTTCGTTGCAAAGATCCTGAATCAACTTTATCGCACATCACAAGAAAAATGGAATCGAGTTCTCAAGAGGGACAAATGTCTCAGGTTATGCAAGACTTTACTCGCTCGAATGAACGATGTCTCATACACTTTAAAGCAATCAAAAGTCTATTGGCAAGACTCACAAACGCAAATGTTCCATTGGTGCATCATTATCCATTTGATCGAATGTTTGCTATGCTCCTCGAACCTGAAATGGATTATCACACATTCAGAGAGAAACTATTGCATTACATATTTCGAGTAGAGCACGCAATTGAACGTGGATTTGACTGCACTGAAGCATATGACGCATTCAAGACGCACTTTAGATGGTTTTTCGACTTAGATTTCAGAATAGTCGAAAAACATCCGGGTTATGATTCAAATATCGAAACATGGAGTGACTGCGTCACAAGAGACCTGGAAGCTGAAACGTTTAGAGATCAGCTGCTTTGGAGAATAGACTTGCTGAAATTGCAGCTTAATCAAAGATCACTTCATCTGATAGAAATGCGGGAAGAAATGAAAGTGAAAGAACGGGAAACAATTGAAATGGAGAAGCAGACACGGGAAAAAGAGCAGATTGAAAAAGAAATGCTTTTGAAGGAACCAGTGGTGAATGAGAAAGAGACAAACACGGATGAAGAAAAGGTCGATGGGGGTACATCATCTGATGATAGCTCGATGTTAACGGGAAGTGAAACATCGTCAGAACAGCAGGTCAATAGCTGCAGTCCAAGATATGATTCGGATGCTGAGGGTACGCACAGGAATGAAGCTGTTTGGGATACTGAAGCTGACCACATCAGACTTTCATCCGACATTGCAATAGGGGCTACGGTACAACATTCAAACGATCATGATAATGTTGATTTGTTCGAGAATATGTTTGTTCATGACAAGACACATCCTGCGCATCCTGAGTCCATCAGTGACACATATGTGGAGCAAAGGTTTGATAGTAATATCACTCCCACAACCCCAGATATGGATCCTAATGGAGGGAAGCCTGCCCAGGATGGATCTTCTCCTAATCAAGATCATGCCATATTTGCTTCTTTAATCCATAATTTAAAACATGAACTTGAAAAGTACAAAGAGGACAATCTCAAAACTAAGCAAACAAACATCTCATTGTCCAAAGAGCTTGAAAAATTAACAAAAAGCAAAGACACTGAAATCTCAAACCTTAAATCTCAAGGTCAGAAATATGTGGAGAGAAATTTGGGCCCTGCTAACAGAAAGGTCCAAGAGCTTTTAAAAGATGAGATTGAACCTCTTGTGAAAAATATCAATTTCAGCTTTGAACACTTTGAAAAATTTCTTGTCACTGAAATGAAAGAAGATTTAAAGTACATCCATTCTCTTGAAGATGAATTTGATGCAAAATGCTTAAATCTTGATATTCAAAAAGAATTTTTCACAAATCAAATTGAGTCATTCAAATCGGTGTCTGTCAGCCATGAGCATGAAAATGTGGATTCTGATCATACATATTTTTTGAAATCAGAAAATCTTTGTTTCAAAAGGAAAATCACTGAACTTTCAAAAGAAGTTGCTGATGTCAAAAAGGAATTGTCAAAAAGAATTGCTTCTTCTGAAAAGGAAAAGATTTTTGAAGAAAATTGTAATGATGCCAAAATCAAGTTTGATTTGGACGAACTTGATACAAAAAATATTGAATTGGAACACGCTGTGGCATCATTACAAAAAGAAAATGAGCATTTGAAACAGACTTACAAAAACTTATTTGATTCAATCAAGCGTTCACGAGTTCAGACTCAAAAATCAATCTCAAAACCAAAAGAGACTGAAATTTTGAAGTCTCAATTGTCTGAATTCGCTGATAAAAAGTTCGAAAAGGTTTTGCAAAAGATTGAATCAATGAAGAAGAAAAAGACTGAGTCTCAATTCACAAATGTTTCCTATCCAAATCCCCTGTTTGATTCTGATTCTCCCGAGTTTGAAACAGAAAATGCAAATCATGTGCTTCAAGCAAAAGTACTTGAGCTTGAAACTCTTTTAGCTCAACGCACAAACGATCTTGAGGATGCCAAAACTGGTCTTTTCAACAAAACGAACAAATTCGAAACATATTTTGAAAAACTTGAAAAAGAAAATATTGTTTTCGAACGAAAATTGGCTCGTAAAATGGATGATTCAAAAGCCGAAAAAGATCATTTTTTGAAACAAATTGCCTCTCTGGAATCTAAAATTGACATCTCAAGATCATCTTCAAAAGGAATACAGTGATTTGCGAAGTTCATACAATGCTTTAAGAGTGAAGTTTGAGTCTCTTAACCATTCAAAAGGAAAAGCTCCCATTTCAAATCACTCAACACCAAAAGTGAGTGTTTCAAAGAAGGTTTACACGGGTGAATCTTCAAGACCAAGACCATTTTCGAAAAGGTTTCTCAGTTTACAACCTATTCTTTGCAAAAAGGAAGGAAGTTTACAAAGAAACCAAGATTTTCTGAAACACCTACTCCTCCAAAGCTTTCAAGGTCAAACATGTCTCATGAAGAGACTTCGAGATTTCAAACTCCACAATCTAGCTTTACACGGGTAAGGCAAGTGTGGAGACCAAAGCAAAGTCCTTCAAACTCTGAAAAACTTCCGCTGCAACACAAGGACTCTGTTTTGAAAATGATTTTTAAATCTCCGTTGATTCCGCGAGTGTTATTTCCAGATGAAAAACCAGTTTTCAGTCCTCGTTGGAATTCAACTTCTTTGAATCAGATTGACACAACTTACAAATGGATTGCAAAACATGCTAAACCCGTTGGTGCAGTGCTCAAATGGGTTCCAAAAGTTGTTGTCTAATCTGGTCAAAATGGCTTTTGTTCAATTCAGTTCAAAACCCGCGCTTCATTAATGGCTTTCGTGCATTTCAGTACGAAACCCGCGCTTAACCCGATGGCTTCTGAACACGTCAGTTCAGGACCCGATCTTCAAAGAAAGGAAAGTGCTTCATCAAAAAATTTCGAGCACTTATCCTAAAAATCAATGGCTTGTAAGTATTTCAGCTTACAACCCGAGCTTCAACGTTTTGGCTTATGTACACATAACAGTGCATAACCCGTTTTTCAAAGAAAGGACCCTGTTGTACAATTTATGGCAACAATCCTAAAAGAAAAGAAGTTTTCATGAAATGTTTATTCAAACTTCTTAACCTTAAGCAAAATTTTATTCAAAATTTCTCAAAAGGTTTTTTAAAAATTTTCAAAAATTTTGCTTAAGATTTTTAAATCTTACTCCCCACTTGCTCCAAAGTTTTCCAAAATGTAAAAACCAATGCAAGTTTTGAGGGGGAGTATTTCAAAAAGAAATTTATTCCAAAAAGTTCATGCATATCAGTTTCTCCCTAATAGCTTTCTAAAAACAATGATTTTAATCAATCGGTATCAAAAATACCATTGAAATGCTATTTTTGAGGGGGAGAAATGTGATTAAAATGTGATCGTGAGTCGAGCTCTACAAAAAGACTCAGAAAATACCATCGAATTGACGAAGCTTAAATGTCAGTAATCGAAAAGACTAGTCCAGGACGGGTAATAATTTCAAGATGGTTACCCATTGATGTAAACGTGTCTCGCAAAGGACTTGTCTGAGTAGAATGTACCAATTCGAGAGATGATCATTGAATATGACCGGGACGGGTAATAATTTCAAGCTAGTCTAACTAGTGATGTAAGCGTGTCTCGCGAAGGTCATGTTCATCGAAAATCGATCATTTCAAAATGTGCGAGCTCTACCCAACATGTGCAATTTATTTCAAAAATGCATGAGCACATGTGAAGGGGGAGTATTTCAGAAAAATGCAAAACTCTTGAAGTGTTAACCAAAAATGTGTTTTATACATAAACGCTTTGAGAGATTTTCACAAAAGGTTTTATGGCATGCGATCAACAAATCTAGGATAATCATGGA
Organism: Artemisia tridentata subsp. tridentata; assembly: GCA_021014915.2. Taxonomy (NCBI): domain Eukaryota; kingdom Viridiplantae; phylum Streptophyta; class Magnoliopsida; order Asterales; family Asteraceae; genus Artemisia; species Artemisia tridentata. The sequence goes on from CP139509.1 coordinate 19,371,111, forward strand.
GTAATAAGGTGATTATGGTTAGGTAATGTCTAATGATCCGCCAGAACCGGAGGGATCTACCCAAGGACAATTTCAATAGATTAGAATTAGAAGTCCTTAGGTATGATTGAAAAAATGAGCAAAATGAGAAAGGAGAATGAAGGGGTTGAAGAATGAAAAAGAAAAGTTTAATGAAAGGGTGAAAAGAAATAGCCCTCCATGAAAACTTAGGAAAGACACCGGTTCAATACATATGCTATCGGTACTCACTAAGGTGATACTGATATTGAAGACAAGACGTCATGGACCCAGTGACGCGGTGCACAAACCCCTCCTAGCCACTCAGATATCTCTTAAAAGATATTTGTTTCATTTCTCACGGAGATCAATGCATAATCTATCGACCTCTCACTCCGAGATGAGTTGATATTGAAAAGGTGGCACTCTGCTCCACGCCTCCGACGACCAAAACCAAAACGCACATAATTGAGTCTAGAGCCATGAGATTCATCAAAAAAATCTCTTAGGTACACTTTCAATAAAATACACTTGTGTTCGCCAAAAAGGACATAAGTTGTAAGTGTCATAATGAGATCTGAACCTAGAAAGAGCTGGACGATTTATTGCTAACTGTTTTATGCAGGTACTGAAGAAAGTCCATCGATCATCGTATGTCTCAACATCTACATTGGAAGAATAGACGCTGTGAATACATGAAGATGTTGATCAAGGCAAAGAACAATCAAAAGACGATACGATGAAGATCACAATGCATGAAGGAACAAAGAATTACAAAGTTCAAGACCTAGAAGTCTAAAGATCTAAGCACGTGGTGCATCTTTGAATGACCATCCCTTAGGGGGAGATTGTTAGCTTTAATTTTAGTATTAAAGTGATGGTCATTCACTATTATTAGAACTTTGTATTTAGTGGGCTTGTATTAGATTAAATATCAATTGTAAAAGCTCAATCCAAGAGCTAAAGCCCAAGAGCCCACACAAGCCCACACTAAAAGCCTTTAGGGCAAAGTGCAAGTACTATATAAAGTACTTTATCACCTCATTTGTGAGGGTGGTTCAAAGTGTGTGTGTGTGTTTAATATAGAAAAGCTTTATCTTTATATTCTCTCTAAATATCATATACGATCCATACACCTTGTCCCATCTCCATACTCTTGTGTTTAACGTGCAACTAAGTGTGATAAAGAGTGATTATCGACTACAACAAATTCCAATTCACGTAAATATCGTCCAGCTTTTTTCTAACACCCATTCCATCACAGCCCAATCCCCACCCCTTTATTAATAAAACCAGTCAACCCTCGGTCAAACCCACAAACAAAAACCACCCGTCCTTTTTTCCCTCTTCTCCCTCACACAACCAAAACCACCATCAATACCATCCTCCACCTCAGTGGTTTCACCACCACCTCACCCCCAACTATCCCCACTTGTCCACCCTAACTAGCCACAACTTCCAAGCCCTAAAACTGCTTTACGCTATCCTAAATAGTCAAATTGACTTTTCCCGCCAAATTGCAAATCAATGGCTATGATGTGTCTCAGTAATCCAAAGGCTCACAATCAAAGTGGGAAAGTTCCAGGAAGCTGCAAAGGACAAGAAAAGTCACTATAAAGAAGAAAGGAAGCAGTAGAATAAACTTGTCAAGCTTTTAGACCATTTCGTAGTGTACTATTTAATTTTCAAGTTGAAAACTTTAAACTCAGTTTACTTTTCATGTTGTATCATGTTCTTTATGTTAATGAAAGATAATTTCAAAAGTTCTCAGTTTCATTTCTCAGTTTGATTTCAATTTTGGCATTTTCAAAGTGAAATTTACATTTTCACTTAAAGGTTGTTAAATCTTGTTGTTTCCTGTTCCAGTAATCTCAATTCAGTCACTTATAAGTTTGTTGAAGCTTAGAATCCACTTAGAAGACTTGTAACTCAGTATTACTAAAAAACATAAAAAATAGTCAAATAAATAGTGTAAAATTCAAAAATCAGTGTGTATGATCATTGGTGCAAGGAGCAAGTTAAATTCTGGATGTACTTGGTTTAGTAGCCTTTTGGGAGGCTGTTAGGTTGGTTCTCAGTCCTTGTTTCATTGGTTCTCAGTCTTAACCATTTTTTTTTTTGGGTAAAGGGCATTACACCCGGCAAAATATATTACTCCAAAAAACATTTAAGTACAAAGGAATGTGGCAGATGTACCACATTAACCGCAAACAATCGCTTGACTCAACCACTAAATCATTTATGACAAGCCATAAATGAACAACTAGCTACCAACAACTAGAACAACCATTGAAACAAAAACGACATGCAAAACAAATAAACAAATCCAAATAAGAGATTACTTCCTCGAACGGCCTTGAAGCTTGAAATCAAACTGCTTATTATATTCCTCAAATTGCCCAGGTAAATCAAAGACCTGGGCCGCATAATCTTCAGAAAGATAGTCTTCAAGCTCGTTATGTCCTCCTGCTGATGAAATGTAACTATCCATAGGATCATTTGACTCCAACACCTCATCATCACTATCAGAATCAACCACTTCACCCACCTTAGAGAATGGGTTGCCCTTTCTTATACCCACAGCTACCGGAACGGGTTTACCATTATCATCCACAAGGGTGCCTTTCCCATCAATAATAAGCTGTTCAAGCTTCCCAATTTTCTCAACAATAGGAGTGGTCTTCATAGGCGACGGAGAAGTAGTTTTTGAAGAACTAGAAGTAACATCAGGAGTATCTGTAGTGCCAATCACAGGTTCCAAAACCGAATCTTGTGCCTTAAGCACATCAAAGCTGTTCTTCAAATCAACAAAATTGATATCCTCCACCCAATTATTATTCTTACCTTGGTCATCCCGGGAAGGAGCCGTACTACTAGTAGGATCACTAGTAGGTTCGTTACAAGAAGTAGAACCTACATTAACTGTTGGAGAACCTGTATTTGATTGGTTAGACGTCGACGCTCCTCCATTCTTTGGCTTAGTAACCGGCCTATAGTAATACGAGACTTTAGGCTTTTGAAAACGAATTCCATCAACCTGACGATTAGTACCATGAAGCTTACCTTTTCCTTTCTTCTTAGAAGGTTCAACGAAACCCTCTTCATCAGCCAACACATTATCTTTCACAACATGTTTCACTCGCTTAGGACATCCATCATCATTGTGATCAAAAACTTTACAGGTCTCACATCTTGGCGGCTTCCACTCATATTCAATATCAATTGTTTCCAATGAATGACCGGACCCATTAGGGTAGGGGATAGCAACCACAAGAGAGTCAAGTAAGGCTTCCTTTGATGACACTTCCACAAGGGCCCTAGCATAGGAACTACGACCCCACGACTTAAGGCACATCGTACTCGTGTAGGAATCAAGCATGATAGGACGACCAATTTGCGTAGTGATCAAACTAAGACCTACCTCAGAGTATGCAACAACCGGAATATTATGAAGTTTAACCCAAACAGGAGCTAAATTTATATCATCTTTAGTAAGTTTAGTGTTTGGAGTCCAAATATTCAAAAAAATAGGAACCAATCGTATCAACCATGGACCTTCTTCCAACACCCTTTCCATACCCTCTTTGGTTTCAAATTGGAAAAGGAAAAAACCATTGTTAAGCATAACCCTTTGTAAACCAAACTTTGCCCAAGTATTTCTCACGTAATTTTCAACTACCGGGAATGCGAGCCGCTTACCAATGAAATAACCATACAACGTATTAGCGAATCTAGAGCGTACCTCATTGACAGCTTCCAAAGGGATGGTGACATTAGCACCAACCACACAATTTTCGTTTCGCAACTCCGAAATCTTAACGGTCTTCTTAGGTGTTTTATCCTTAAACATATCCGCAAAAGATATAGGAGTAGAACCTGACTGAGTCTTTGGCACACTCGCATCAGCTGTACCCGGATTAGACTTACCATCATCATGAGCCTCCTTGTGTTGTGTCGACTCACTATCAATGTTAATAGGAGTCGTTTCAATCATATTCACATCAGATTCATTCTTATTAGCACTCTTAGAACTCAAAAAACCCTTATACATCTCTCACAACCAGGTAAACAAACCAAACAAATGAACAAGAGTAACCAGCACACAGCAAACCCAAAGCAAAAAAAATAAAACCCTAATCGCTTAGGGTTTTTCCATGAAGCATACAAAGACTAACCAGCGTCCATGTTCCACCAACCAATATAATGTTAGTATCGATTTGCAGATCGAATATAACAAATCAGTAAAGGAGCACCCAACAATATTAATATAATCAAATATTAAGACAGTGTAAGGAGCACCCACGTGAGATGAATAAAAATTCAGATCGCAAGCAAAGGAATACTCAAAAGCGAATATATAATAAAGAACCAATCGTAAGAACCAATTAATAAATAATACCGACCCACGATGGAGAGGGATTAAAAAATTAAAAGGGTTATGATCGATCTTTTGTTAGGGATTCGTATTCGCTTTTGTTAGGGATTCGTAATCGCCAAATGCATAATTACTTCCAAAATCAGTCTTAACCATTTGTAAGCTCATTTTCTCATTTTCTTTGAAATTACTGTAGCATTAGTTTATATGTTTGATTCCTGTGTTTTTATGTTTGTTTGTTGTTGTTAAGTGATATTGTAGTTTAAAATAAGTAAGTTGTGTTTTAAATTTTGAAGTTGCTTTGTATTCCATTTTCAGAGTTATATTAGTATATTAATGATTTATGGTTATTTGTTGTTATAAAGTGTGTTTAGGTGTTCATTTAAGTTCATGTTAGCAGTTTATATGTTCATGAATCAAAATATTGGCATGAATCATTGAGACACTTTGAAATCTTCATAAACAGCCTTATAAAGTGGTGTTTGGTTTTGCTGATTCATTGGTCTCAGTTCTGGATTTGGTTGTTACAGTTGATTCAGACAAGTCTCATTGAGTTCTAATAACTCATTTCCAGCATTATAAACATTGGTTTTTAACAAAAAAAAAAGTCAAAAATCTCTTCTCATTTCATAAGCAGTCAACTGTATGAGAGTTTGTGAGTCAAACTCTTGAATTCACCTTAGAAGTAGTATATGCTGCTTGATTTAAGTTTGTTTAGGGTTTATAAACTTCAATCAATGATTTATGCTCAGTTTAAATCCACCTAAGTCAACTTAGGTCTATTTCATAAAAAGTCAAATTGTCTTAGTTGCAGTTTTTCTAATTAAATAGATAATTTTGTTGTGATTTCAATTTTAGGTTATAAAGTTTGTGCTTCTGTAATTTTAAAGTTTTGTTGCTCATGTTCATGTGTGATTTTTGTTAAATTTTTATTTGCTTATCTAACTGCTTATTTGCTTTGTTATTTTGGTCTGTTTATCTGAACTATGCCCTGCATCATGGGTTGTGTCTGATCAGCCATTTTCATAAGCTCTTATAGAGCTTCTCAGTGGGCCCCACCCAGTGTTCCTTGGCTTTTTGGGAAGCCAAGCAACCCATCTCAAGGGTCCATTGCTTAATTTCATCTTTTGTGCTTATTAGATAGGGCTGCATAAGCCATTTAGTTTTGTCCATTTCTGTTTGTGTATTAAGTACTCAGCTCAAATCATCCCCTTTCACAAGCCCCTCACAAGCTTGTGAGTGGGCCCCACAGTGTGTATTTGGGATCTTTGAGAAGCCCAGCCACCATACTTGTTGGATCCAGTCTCCTTTTGGCCTTATGAGCTTATTTGATAAGCTCATGAAGCCCCTATAGTTTCTTGCAGGCTGTTTGGCTGCAGTGGATTGGGATTGCTTATTTGTGCTTATTCAGCTTAATTTCCTTCTTTTCTCTTTTCTTTGGCTTGATTTAAGCCCTTTTATCTTGTCTCAGCTTAAATTCCCTTTTTGTTTACTGTTTATAGCTTTTTAGAAGCTCCTTGAGCTTCAAATTTTCATATAAGCTTAAAAACCTAAGCTGTAGGAAATATAAGCTCATCCTGAGCTTATTCCTCAGTTTCAAAAAGATTTCTTTTTTTTTTAAAGTTTGTTATTTTTGTTGTTTCAGTAAGTTTGTAAAGAAAAATCAAAAAAATAAAAAAGTTTGTGAATTTTGCAAAAAGTGGGGTTCGAACCCCTGACCTCAAGCATACTAGACACAAGCACACACTCCCCTTCCATCTGCTATGGGGCACCAGTTCCGTTGGAATGTATAACTTTTATTCTTTTATGCTTGTTTGGCCACTTTTGCTTATTTTGCTTGTTTACTGCTTTTTCCAGCTTATTTCAGCACTTATTTTCAGTTTCTAAATTTCTTAGGCTTATTTTAACTTAATAGATTTTCTAAAAAACTTTTAGATTTATTTGAAATGTTTAAGTATTTAATTTGTTTTAATAGTTTTTAATTAATAATAAATAATTAAAAGGTCAAAAAAATAATTTTCTTTTTCCAGTAATTTTCCTAAGTCTTTAGGAGTGTAAAAATATAATTTTCATATTCGTAGCCTTTTTATTTCTTAAAACTCGCGTTTTATTTCGTACGTTTACGTAAAAGTTATTTAAACGTACGCGTTTTTTATTTTTAAACGTTTCTAGTTATTTTGGTTTTCCGTACTTGTTTTCATAGCTCAATTGAGCTATTCTTTTCATATCCTTAGTGTAATCAAACCCTTTTATCCTTTTTCCCGTTCAACATCACCAGATCACAAATTCGTTGTATTCAGAACGTCACGCCTCCAGGGACATAAACGACCCGGGGATAATTCTATACTCCTTGGTATTTTTGCATTTGGTCCTTTGACTGTTCAGGAGCCCTTTGTTACGGTTGGCCATTCACAAGTGGTCGGCTCGCGTAATAAACCTGACGGTCAGGACCGAATCAAAATTTGGCGCCGTTGCCGGGGAAAATAGAAAATAAAATAAAAAAATCAATGTTCTTGGGTGAATCAGCTTTTACTTTTGTCTATTTGCTGCATAAATCTGCATACTCAGCTCAATCACCCACTTTCACAAGCCCCTCACAAGCTTGCAAGTGGGCCCCACTTGGTGTGCCTTGCAAGTGGGCCCCACTTTCACAAGCCTCCTATCATTTATTCATTCGTTTCACGCAAACAAGACTCCCATACTTTCTCAAAAATGTCTCTGGAAGACCAGGAATTGTTGTGTACTCGTTAGGATACAAGAAAAAGGTTATCGGGTTAAAACTATACGAAATATATTTGGGTTATACGCGAACGAGTTCAATCTTTTTGTTCTACTTCATTTCTCTCGATCTCTATCATCCTAGAAGCTTTGTAAGTTCCTTACAAACCATTTGAATCTATTTTATACGTTACAAAGTCGCATGCATCATGTTTATCTAGTGTCGAACGTATCTATTTTCATACATGTTTTTACGTATATATATGTACATATAATACACAACGTATGGTTAGCCTCTATATTGGGAAGCTTAGAAGTCACGATATACACTTATCTCACGTTAAAAAGTACGATACATGCATTTACTAAATTCATTTTGAACCTAGATCACTTGCGTACAAAAGTATGAAATAACTTAGAAAATAAACTAAGTATTTCACTAGTAAAGAAAACCTCCTCAGTGTCTATAAATGGGTTGAAAATATCGAAATCTAGTTTAACAAGTACCTAATATTTTTACACAACTCGATGTTGGTATTTTAGTGTAAAATAGATTGAGTTTAATATGCAAATAAGGGTCGACACTTATTTGGATATTAACTGGACTAACGGGGGTTCCAAGGGGGCGTAGTCCCCTTGGTGGGGGTTCGGGGGCAACGCCCCTGAGAGAAGCAGGGTCCAAGGGGCTATGTTAGAAATTCATTAGAATTTGTTTTTTTCACCAAATAAAACATATAAAGTTGATGCTCGTTTCTGCTGATAATGCTTGGTTTCTGCTGCTATGGTTTCTGCTGATAGCAGATGGTTTCTGCTGATAGGAGATGGTTTCTGCTGATAGTGGATCGTTCCTGCTGAACGGTTCCTGCTGAACCATTCCTGCCGATAGTGCAGTTCCTGCTGATAGTGTTTTACAGTTATTAGGATTTAATAACTGCCCCTATAAACCGTCTTATATATTCTCTATTTCGTTTAGAGAAAAGACAAGGCTGATCAACCAATTTTGATCACGTATTACTGCAAACATACAATCATTCACAAACTTGAATCAATTAGATTTTATCCGGTCGTTAATTGGTATACACTCCAATTTAATCGATCTGAAAGCGTACAATTCGTGACTTCTAATTGCTATCAGGATACCAATCTCACCCCAACTACCACACATAAACAACACTCGATAGACTACCCAGCAAGCTATCATTTTCATTAAGACAACTCGTAAAAATAATCACGTTTAGATCTTCAAAATAAGGCAAAGTGAATTGGTTAAATCGGATTTGGAAACTAAAACAAGCTTAGCGAGTGGGTTGTTAAGCCCAACAAGCAAATTTAAGCACTTTTAAATAAGATGGCTTATCGAGACTTTTAAATATGAAATTAGAACATGAAAAATGATATTTTTGATGAGCTCAACTCATCTCACGATGTACGGATTTAAAAACGTTAACGGGCCACTAAATGGATCGTTATAAGCCCATTTATTAAAAATAAGTTATTTTTAGCAAATAAGCAGTTGAAATAAGCTTTATATTAATTGAATTAGCCTCGGAAATTTTTATATAATTTTTCCCATCATTTTTGTAACTTTGGACTAAAAATGTAACGCGACGACACTTAGAGGGACTAAAACTGCCAAACTGTTAAAAGTAAGGACTAAAACTGTGAAAACAGAACCTATAGGATATAAAATGACATATTATCATATTCCAAGTTTAAAATGTTACTTTGGACAAATAGAGGACTATAATTGTAACTTATATATAAAAAGGACTAACGGTGTAACGCTAACGCCGTTAGGGTAAAAAGTGTAAAAATTGGAAAAGGACAAGGACCAACATATTTTATTTGACATTCTTATCTTATTTTACATTTTACGAGTTTCCGTCACATCACATGCACTTTTGTATATTTCATATACTTAATATATATAACATTCGTTATATAAAGGATTTTTAAACGAATTAACAATATGTTTCGAAGAAACAATATATTGGTTTCAAAAACATAAAAACAAGATAATATTATGAAATATATTGTTTTTTGAACTTTAGGCACTTGAAGCATATCATATTCTCACTCTAAAGATCAGATCGTTATTCGTTCTCATTATCATTTTCATCATTAGTATAAAGTCAAAATCTTAGACTTTCCTTATAATCAGGTTCCGTGTTGAAGACATCTCCGTAATCGTTTCTATAATCTTACTTGATCTCATAACTCCATTCTGTCAGATTCACTCCAGGTGAGTCATAGCCCCATTTTCAATACTTGTTTTAACTCTGTGGGGGAGATACATGCTTACATATACTTTGATACTTTTATGAGTATATGAATAACTTACATGATTCAAATCAGTTTCCTAATTAATACTTATCTGATATGGTTTATGACTTACGATGCGATAGATATATCTTACTGGCGAATTGCTTAACTTGAATACTGAACATGGATACTGAACTCAGATGATAATGATTCCAAATTGTTTACTGTGACATGATGCCTGACTATGCTGAAACATCCTGACTGATTCCCTTATCTTTATATGATAATTCTATGTTCCAACGGAAATACATGCTAGGAAGAGCATAAATACTTTAGTTTCATCATTACCTTGATATTGCCTAAGTTACCCTTATCGCCATAAAGTCCCTCTATCATGATTGTAGTGAGCGCGAATATAGTGAACAGCTTCGAAACCTGCTGAGGCTTGACATCCTATCCCACTAATACTTGACGGAAAGCCTAACGGTTAGTCGTATTAGTCGTGATACACTATATTTGAGTAAAAATAAGGAATTGACAACTCTCCTATTACACGAGGGCAAAATTATCATCATTGACTTGATGATCCCCCGCCGTTTTACGGTACGTTAACGTTTTACGTGTCATGAGGCTTGGGGTAATATCTATAAGAAAATATATGTCTCCTACATATATCTAGATACAGCTGTATAGGTATTTGACCAGACTTGAAATATATAGCTCATTACATTAACATCATGAGTTTCCATCTCATGATAGGATTACAATCCAATACTTGAATTTGATTGAATACATATATGATTTATCTATGATTATACTCGACAACATTCAATACTTGTTTTATCACTGTTAATATTTATTTCAAATATTACTAAATACTCCTAAATTCATTGGAATAAATGGTTTTCCATTAAACTCTATGAACACATCAACCTTTGTGTTGACACTTTTAAGCATGTGTATCTCAGGTAATTAACGGAGCAGGTCAAGACATGAAGCGGGCATTTGTTACTCTGATAAATTAAAATGGTGTAGAAATCAAATATGTCATTATTACAAACTTCATGAGATTTTTAATCAAACGTTTCATCTTTATAAAAATTATTATTTGAATGACAAATAACTTTTAAAACGCCTCTTTTAGGCCATTTTATGTGATTATAACTTCGATCCTCCCCGTAACACCCAAATTACTTTTCCACTGCTAAATCCTAAATTTGGGGGTGTTACAACAAGTCCCAAAACTCAAAGTTTGGGAAATGTTTACAGAAGCCTGGTGCGCTGCTGGCGCGCTGACGCACCAGTGACGCACCGGCCTCAGTAAAATTTCCCAAGTTTGGGTTTTGGCCTATAAGTACCATACCAAGCCTCTTGTATTCCTCACCCCTTGCCACTATTCTTTCTCTCTACATTCTTTCTCTCTAAACACTCTCATTCTCTCTCAAATCTCTCTATCTCTAATCTTGTGTTCTTGATTATCACTCTAACATCTTTGAAAAAACACATCTCCTTGCAAGGGAAGAATCACAAGAACTTAATCCACTCTTGTGATTGTGTCGAGGGTCTTCTTCTACCCTTTCTATTACAATCGAGTCTCTAGGTTAGGTTAGGACTTGATTGATAAACAAACAATCTTATTCATTCATTTGTTTGTACGGGAAGTCTTGTGTCTTTGTGACCAAGCCTAGATCATTGGGGATCTAGTTGGGGTTTGATACTTTCGGGTGGAAGTTTTGGTAGAGGTCTTGGTGACCAAGTGTAAGTTGAGTCACGAGGTTTGGGTGGATTCCGAAGGCGGAATACCGTTGGGGAGTAGCTCTTTCTTTGTGAGCACCAATATTGTTGAGTATTGGTGGAGTGAAGTTGTAACGGTTTATAGTTCGCCGAAAGGACTATACTAGTTGAATAGTATCGTGTCGTGGATTCGCAACTGGACGTACGGATGGTATAAACCCCCCATCCAGAACCAGTATATATCGTTGTGTTCTTTACTCGCTTTATATACTATTGGTTGTGATTGTCGTGGTGGTTGTTCTTGTTTAGACCACTTGGTGTTCTTTGAGATCTAAAGTTTTTAAACATCTAAAAGCTCAAAGAAACCGTATTCACCCCCCCCCCTCTATGGTTCTACAGGTACTCCAAGTGTTTTGATTATCTTAACTCGAGTCATTAGGATAGTTAATTGTAAAGTATGTAAAAATTCAAGTGTAAGGGGAATGCAAATCCCCTATGATGTATTATTTTGGATTGTAGGGTAAAAGTGTATGCAAAAAAAAAAAAAAAAAAAAAAAAAAAAAAAAAAAAAAAAACATACGGACTACCATCTGGTTTCCTTTTATGTTTATTTTATGTTTTTGTTAGTTTTCATTAGCTTAAGTTGAGTCGAGTCTTGGCTTAGCAACGCCACATTGTACATGTAATTAACCAAGATGATTAACTCGCCACCAGTAAATCGCCTTTATCCAACAAAACCGTTTTTATCATATCCCTTCACCCAACGTTACAACCCTTGAAAAGCCCATCTTTGATAGTTTATCTTAGGTGCTTACGCTTAGTGGAGGAGGTTTTCGATCCTTCCTCAAGCCTATGGTAATCTATTTGCTATGACAGGTAGTGAGAGATATTTTTCATTTGCATTTGTGTTATATACTTTTATACACCCGAGAGATGTGAGTATCTAAACACTATTTGTGAGGTGCTAGTGAACAATTTCCGTGCTTGTTGTGATTAAAGTGGAACGATCATTTGTTGTAATTACCTTTATATTAGTGTTAAATGACCCCTAACTTGTATTTTGATTAGAATAAAAGCGCATTTGCTTGAGGACAAGCAAATCTCAAGTGTAAGGGTATTTGATGAGGCGAAAAATGTTACACTTTTAGGGGGCCATTTAAGCCATAATTCGTGATTATTTGGTCAAATATTGCCTCAAATCGTTCCTTTTGTCATTTTAGGTACTTTTGGAGATAAATATGAAAAACGGCGTATTTTGGACATTTTTTGAGCGAAAAGTGAAGAAAACGACAAAGACCCAAAAACCATGCTGGAAGTTGTACCTGGTGGCGTCACATCCCAAGCGTGACGGCGTCAAGCGTTGGCAAGAAGATGGATATGCAGTTTACACGTGACGCCCCAGAAAGGATTTTCAAGTTTACACGTGACGGCGTCAGCCTTTGAGACACCAAGGCCGTCACGTTATAAGTTAAAGAGAGACGGCCCAGATCACAATTACACTTGACGGCGTCAGAAGTGGATCTAGGCAATACGAGAACAACTTTGGCGGCGAGTTGATGCCGTCAGAATTACACTTCACTATACTACATCGGTCAGGTACACTGCCTGGTGGGGGTTGTAAGCTTCTCGAGATCCCTCGAGAGGTAAAACCTTTTGCGTAGTCGCAAACCACGCATCAATGAAGAATGCTCAGCCATTGTTCAAAACAAATTTCAACCGAAACTTGGAGATCCCAGAAGTTTTCTAATTCCATGCACGTTAGGAAACAACATCACGTACGATGCTTTAGCCGATCTTGGTGCAAGTTTCAACTTGATGCCCTATTCGTTGTATTCTAAACTTTCCATCAATACTTTGAAACCTACAAAGATGAGTATTCGATTAGCCAACCATTCTGTAGAAACTAGAAGGGGGGGGGTTGAATAGTTTCACCGTCTCATTTTACTTGTCAAAATGTTTTGCCGTTTTAGGTCCGGTTTATATACTTTTTGCAAACTAGTTAAATTCTACTTGTTATGTGATATCAAACTAATAACTAACAAAAGTAAATATGCAAGTAAAGTAAAGAGTAAGGAAAGAACACAACCAAAGAGACACGGCAATTTATAGTGGTTTGGCACGAAGCCCAGTCCTCCATCCTACTCCACTCCCCGAGTACCACACTCGAGAGTTATCAATCATTATATCAACACGCTCCTTCAGGTGGAGCAAACCGTACTCATGCTTACACGAGGCTTAACGACACTAAGCATAATGTCGAGTCCTAATCCTAGCTAGAACCAATCTAATCTGAAGCCCACGTGGCCACACGAACAAGCACTCTTGTCCATCTTGAATCTTCACCCGATCCAAGTCTTCACCTAGTTGACATACTTGGTTCTTCACCCAAACCAAGCCTTCACAATCTTTGACACACTTAGTTCTTCACCCGAACCAAGCCTTCACACTCTAGACATACTAAGTTCATCACCCGAACCTATCCTAAATACATGACCCAATATATATATATATATATATATATATATATTATATATATATATATATATATATATATATATATATATATATATATATATATATATATATATATATATATATATATATATATATATATATATATATATATCCAAGTCTTCACCTAGTTGACATACTTGGTTCTTCACCCAAACCAAGCCTTCAGTATCTTTGACACACTTAGTTCTTCACCCGAACCAAGCCTTCACACTCTAGACATACTAAGTTCATCACCCGAACCTATCCTAAATACATGACCCACTTGGATCTTCACCCGATCCAAGTCTTTACATAATACAACAATCCAAATCTATCCTAACCACTAGGACATCAATCTCCTTACACCAATACATGAGCTTCTAGATACAACACTTCTTGGATCTACATCACCATCCAAGTTCACACAAAGATCCCCTCCTCGACTCACACACAAGTCGGATAATCATTACAATAACCTATCTAACCTATCACCGTAACACTTGTTACATTTGTGTGTGGACACCTATAACATCTCATGACTTTGTTGTAGTCGAGAGTTCTTCTCTTGCGCTTGGTGGAAGAGGTAATCACTTATAAACATTAACCTACATGTTCTAGTGATCAAAGGAAGAAGAAGGGAGAAACCAGAAAGTTTTGCGTGTGTGAAAAGTTGTTTCTGAAAGAAAACAGCTGTGTATTTATAACCGACAGGAGAGAGACCGGCGGTCCCTTAAATAGGGGACGGTCCTTTATCGCTAAGGGACCGCCGGCCTATTTAGAAGACCGCCCCGACAAGATGCTCCCTTTTTGTCCTGACGTGGTGAAAGTTTACCTAGTGCAGGTTGGAGGGAAAACTAGCCGTTTTTGTGTTTGAATTTTGAATATTTTCTTAATAAAACATTTCTTTAATATTACAAAAATACTTTTGTGAAAATGTTTTGTCAAACTTAAAAATGTAAGTTTGTAAGAAAATAAAAGACTTCTTTGATCACTTGAACTAATGAAGGTATAACGTTTGTTCATACCTGAAGTGACGTTGTAGAAGCTACGTAGAAGTAACGAGTATTCCCGGTTAAAAACTTATTAACCGTAACTTTACGTAACATGTCTTTATATTTTGTGATTATCAAAACACAAGAAGATCGAATAATGCGAATAACGTTTTTGACATTATTTGTATTAACAATCTCCCCTTTTTTGATGATTACAAAATATAAACTCATTTTAAGTAAAATTATGCGTTGATAAATTTTTAATGTGTTTTCCCGTTACTTCTCCCCCTTTTTGTAGAATCAAAAAGGTGTCGTTGGTGTTGAGGAGATTAGACACGAGCATCGTTGTTGTGGACGGAATACAAGCTCCCCCTAGCTAAGTGCTCCCCCTTAATGAGGGCACCGGGGAATCGAGCTATGGTGATGTGCTACAAAACAAAGTTAGGAGAAGCACATGCATGTGTATATATATATATATATATATATATATATATATATATATATATATATATATATATATATATATATATATATATATATATATATATATATATATGTATATATATATATGTATATATATATATGTATATATATATATATATGAAAGTATGTGAAAGCTGTAATAGAAATGTGGATGTGAAATCAATCATAAATAGGGTGACGGTCCTTTATTGATAAAGGACCGCCGCCAGTAAGTTGGCTGGTTTGCAGAATTGTTGTGATTCAGGTAACTTTCAATTTTAGAGGTTAAATAGTTTTAGTCCTTTTACATGTTAGACTATAACTAGTATTACAACAAGTTAACATAACATAAAGCATAGAACTTCATTCATTACTTCTAAATAGGATACTACAACAATTAGACCACCACTACTACAAGCTAACAAGCCATGCATAACATATGCATCACTTAACAACAATACTACCAAATAAATACTACAACTAAGAATCTCCCATTGCATGTTTGGTCCAAAAGATAACTCCTCTTGATTATTCTTCAACTAAACATTTAAGGATGTCTAGTTGGATGGTGGAGTGGATAATGGTGAGGATGTAGGTGGAACCGAAGGTTGTGCCAATGGTGGCATGGAAGCAAGGGGAGTTGGTTGCGAATTTTGTTGAGCGATAAGGAACTCAATGTGACCGAACATTATGTGAAGTTCATCTCGAAGAGAGTGAATGAGATGAAAGTTATGGTAACAACAAGCACATCCCATGGTGTGGTTGTTTGCAAGGTAGTATGGAAGTGAATTTCCAAAAGTTGGAGATGGAGGTGGTGTGGAAGTTATATTTTCCAATGGCCCATTTGGTGTGTTGGCTTGAGATGGAGGTTGGTTTCTTGGTGATAAGATGGAATAAGTAGGAGATGATGGTTGTTTGCTCACAAATGGAGTGTATACACCTGAACTTGATTCGGTGAGCAAAGGTGACAAGTTCTTGATGAATGAGGAATAAGGTGATGTGGTTGGTTTAGAGCAAGATGATGTCTTTGATGATGAGTGGGAGGTACCATTGGTGGATGGTGTTTTGAGTGGTGCACTTGGTGCTTTAGGAGATGTTGATGGTGATTTTGGAGATGGAGTGGTATTTAGGGTGAGATCAATAAAGTTTGTTTGAGGTGGTTTGATGTTGATATTAGGCCTTTTGGTTGAGCTTGGTTGTGATAGTGTAAGGATAGTGTTCATCCTTTTGTTGGTGGTTGACAAGGATGTTGAGGATGAAGCCATTGTAGGTGATGAAGGTAGTTTGAGATGAGATTATGGTAATGTTGAGGATGATGAGAAGGGTTTAAATAATCAAGGCTTGGTATGATTTAGGCAAAGCATGCATTAGGAAATTTAATACACATAGATTTGTATAATGAAACATGGTAAATGGTGGTGGTGAAAAACATGTAATAGGTTAGGATTGCAGGAAATGAGAAAACAGTGAAAAATCCGTGATCCCACTGGGACGGTCCGTTAAATCACCAGACGGTCCCTTATCACTGGAGGACCGCCGGTTCGATAAAGGACCGCCGGCAGGAGGTTTGCAGGACTTTCCCAGTTTTTCATTCCTGCAACCTGCTAAGTTCAGTCCATTTTTATTTCAGTAGAATTGTATAAATAAACATTTGGTAAGCGACATTATACTACTACAATCATGATTGGTCAGACAGGTATGTTCAGCATACATGAGATCGTATAAAGTTAATAAAATAGTTCCTACTACATCAATACATAAAACATTTAAAGTCTACAATTTTTAGAAGTGCAAACACATAAAGCATATTTAAATAGACCTATATGTAAGATTTGAAGATTCTAAATAGTTCTTCATGGAATTGTCTTGTCAATGGTGCTTGCGACTTGTTCTTGTTGCATGACATTGTTGACTCTAGCCTGCTCCTCATTCTCAAGCGTGGGATCATCATAGATGTCATAGTCGACGGATGATGATGAGATGAAAATGGTGGAGACATGAAGCTCATTGATGGGTTCCATGACAGGATCAAAGAGAGAGTATTGAGGACCACGAAGATATGGATGAAAGTTCATGATGTAATGATAGAGACGAGTTAAGAACATCCCATAAGGTATCAATTTAGTACTATTACCTTTGAGATGTGTGATTCGCCTGGCAAAGAAGTAGGCGAGATTGTAGAGTTGTTGAGTGAGGAGACAATACATCATATGAGCACAACACGCCGGGAGTTGCTCACGAATACCTATGAGACCAAGGGTGTTCTTTTTCAAGATAATAGCCCAAGGAATTAGTTCTTCACAAACTTCTATCAAATGAATTTTAGTTTGGTCAAGGTAGGGAGAGTTCCTATGTGTACGAAGAAGTTTGGTGATTTCATGAGGACGGGGTATGTACGAGCAATAAGGACTATTTTCTTCTCTATAGTTGAAGAGTGACTCGAGACACCAATCCTCGGTGTAGGCACATTGCCCATGATGAGGAATGCGAAGGATTTGAGCAAATTGCTCAAGAATAAGAACAAACTTGAAGTTTATAATCCAAAACCAAAGTGACAAAGAGTAATCCTCGTTGCGTACGAGTTCAATTTGTCGAAAGAATTCTAAAACAAAACGAGGACAAATCTTTTCATTGATATGGAGTAAGCAATCAAATCCTATGGCACGAAAGGTAGTGTTAATATCGCTATGATAGACTAAGGAGGGATCAACAATTCGTCCTTCATGAAAGCGACGAGTCTCAACATTCATGTAGGGACGAATGTGACTTCCTGGAGTGGTTGGTTCAAGAGAGATCCTAGGGGCATAATTGTCTGTCCGAAGATGATTAGAATCATATATGTGTGACATGTAATACCTATGAGATAATTAAATAAGGTGTAAGAACATTATTATCTTTTTGACTTACTTATGTTTGTCACATTTTAGATTATATGAAAACATTCTTAATTTGTTTCAATCATGATTGTTCTTAGACATTGAGTTGGCTAGCCAACCATTTCTAAGTTTTATCCAAGATAACCTCCTATATCAAAATGCCTTTTACTTGGGAAATTCTTGATTTATTTAGTTGCATGATTTTGAAAACGTTTTTGATATGTATTAACAATGTATGATTGCGTTCATGTTACGTGATTAAACATGATTAACGACGTTAAATTCGAATTGGGGATGACTTCATTTTTGACCCATTTTATAAATTCACAAGATAAGCTAATTGGTTTGTTAATTCAAGTGTTATTAGTGAAACATTATTCAATTATACTTCAAATGGTTGTTAATTTAACAAAGAAATGAAAATCCCCAATTTTAAATTTCATGTTCTTATAAACCCTAAAACTTTAATTTAAATTAAATAGAAGTAATTTAATGAATTGACTTACAATGAAGTGATTAGTAGTTGTTAGTGATTGATGATCTTGAATGATTAACCCTTGAATTTGTTTGATTGTAAGTGAATTAGATTTTGAGTTTTTGGATTGGTTTTTCGTCACTTCTGCAGTAGGGTGTGTTTGGTTTGGTTATTTGTGATCTGCAGTAAGAGAAACGGGTTCCTGAGTGTTTTGGTCCGACGGTCCCTTATCGATATGGGACCGCCCAAGAGATAAAGGACCGCCGGCAGTGGAAGGTAAGGTTTTGACAGATTTTTGCTGTTTCAGTTATTAAGTGCAGTCTTTGGTTTTAACTTGTTTTAAACTGTAATCTTTTGTATTTTAAGACACGGTGTTGACTCTAAACGCACGAGTAGGCTTAGGAATGGGTATGGAGTGGATTTGAGACATAGGCTATTTGGGGAGACTCAATACGCTTGAATGAGGAGTGGATTTTGAGTCGAAACAGAAGAAAGGATAAAATAAAACGTTCAATGGGATTCAAGAATGAGAGTTGCATCGAAGAGGCTAGAAGTCAATCAAGTAGGTTTCAACAAGAGTTATAGACGAGAACTAGATAACAAGAAAGGAGCGAAGAGAGAGTGCATCGTCTATAATGATTGATTAACGACAAATTAGTTATAAATAATGGTTGTGGTAAGACCATTATTTTTTCAAATAATTTGCTTGAATCCAATGAGGGATAAGCATTTAGACAAAATGTCTAATGAACAAAAGACATACAACACATATTCGCATACAAGTTTTATTCTAGCATGCAAGCAAGTAAAAGTAAAACACATAGTCACGTAAGCATATATTAAGCATTATAGTGACAAGCATAATAGGCAAGATTGTAAGAAGACTTACCTTGGCCTCTAGCTATCCATAGTGACGCATACTAAATAATGCGTTGTGTGTGTGATGAAGTAAAAGATGAAACTCACTTGTAGAATCCGCCTTAAGTATAGTTACCCCAACTAGCTATACGTAATTTCAATTTCTAACTATCTTGACCTTAGACTTGTTCCTTGACGAATAGTCTTGGTTTTCAACATCTTCATCATTGACGTTTTCACCCTTGAAGGAAGTATAACAAACAAGTGACCCATGTCCTAGATCTCTACCAATCTTGATCTACCAACTTGGTTGCAAGTGTGATTCTTGTCGGCAACATTACCTACAACGAAAACACTCAAACTAGTAGTATACGATTCTAGCATAACAAAACAACATGCTAATAACATACATTTAACATCTTTAGCTTAATCCTTTCTTTGGTGTAAGCTCAAAATATTTTGCTATTTATCATTTACCACCTTTCATAACATAGTTTTGTTAAAACCAATTTTTAGCAAAGTTTCACAAGCTATTATTTCAAATCAAATGTCTAGAAAATTACCAAAGGAAATAATATGCTAAAGATCATGACTAGTTGATTTCACATAACTTTCAAATTCATTTTTCAAGTGACAAAAATTTCATTTTCAAAAAATGGTGATTTATTCAAATAGATCCCTTCTAAGTATCTTTCAGACACCATAGATCGATTCAAGTTTTAAAGTACAGTATACTCTAAAGATCTTGATAACCTGGCTCTGATACCAATTGTAGAAACTAGAGGGGGGGGGGGGGGTTGAATAGTTTCACCGTCTCATTTTACTTGTCAAAATGTTTCGCCTAGGTCCGGTTTATATACTTTTTGCAAACTAGTTAAATTCTACTTGTTAGGTGATATCAAACTAATAACTAACAAAAGTAAATATGCAAGTAAAGTAAAGAGTAAGGAAAGAACACAACCAAAGAGACGCGGCGATTTATAGTGGTTCGGCACGAAGCTCAGTCCTCCGTCCTACTCCACTCCCCGAGTACCACACTCGAGAGTTATCAATCACTATATCAACACGCTCCTTCAGGTGGAGAAAACCGTACTCATGCTTACACAAGGCTTAACGACACTAAGCATAATGTCGAGTCCTAATCCTAGCTAGAAACAATCTAATCCGAAGCCCACGTGGCCACACGAACAAGCACTCTTGTCCATCTTGAATCTTCACCCGATCCAAGTCTTCACCTAGTTGACATACTTGGTTCTTCACCCAAACCAAGCCTTCACAATCTTTGACACACTTAGTTCTTCACCCGAACCAAGCCTTCACACTCTAGACATACTAAGTTCATCACCCGAACCTATCCTAAATACATGACCCACTTGGATCTTCACCCGATCCAAGTCTTTACATAATACAACAATCCAATTCAATCCTAACCACTAGGACATCAATCTCCTTACACCAATACATGAGCTAGTCTAGATACAACACTTCTTGGATCTACATCACCATCCAAGTTCACACAAAGATCCCCTCCTCGACTCACACACAAGTCGGATAATCATAACAATAACCTATCTAACCTATCACCGTAACACTTGTTACGGTTGTGTGTGGACACCTATAACATCTCATGACTTTGTTGTAGTCGAGAGTTCTTCTCTTGCGCTTGATGGAAGAGGTAATCACTTACAAACATTAACCTGCATGTTCTAGTGATCAAAGGAAGAAGAATGGAGAAACCAGAAAGTTTTGTGTGTGTGAAAAGTTGTTTCTGAAAGAAAACAGCTGTGTATTTATAACCGACAGGAGAGAGACCGGTGGTCCCTTAAATAGGGGACGGTCCTTTATCGCTAAGGGACCGCCGACCTATTTAGAGGACCGCCCCGACAAGACACTCCCTTTTTGTCCTGACGTGGTGAAAGTTTACCTGGTGCAGGTTGGAGGGAAAACTAGCCGTTTTTGTGTTTGAATTTTGAATATTTTCTTAATAAAACATTTCTTTAATATTACAAAAATACTTTTGTGACAATGTTTTGTCAAACTTAAAAATGTAAGTTTCTAATAAAATAAAAGGCTTCTTTGATCACTTGAACTAATGAAGGTATAACGTTTGTTCATACCTGAAGTGACGTTAAAGAAGCTACGTAGAAGTAACGAGTATTCCCGGTTAAAAACTTATCAACCGTAACTTTATGTAACATGTCTTTATATTTTGTGATTATCAAAACACAAGTAGATCGAATAATGCGAATAACGTTTTTGACATTATTTGTATTAACACATTCATACCAATATCCTCTTGGGATTGCTGAAAACATGTTTGTCCAAGTTGGAAAATTTGTCTTTCCAGTGGATTTTGTGTTCTTAGAAATGAAGGAATGTTAATACAAATAATGTCAAAAACGTTATTCGCATTATTCGATCTACTTGTTTTTTGATAATCACAAAATATAAAGACATGTTACGTAAAGTTACGGTTAATAAGTTTTTAACCGGGAATACTCGTTACTTCTACCTAGCTTCTACAACGTCACTTCAGGTATGAACAAACATTATACCATCATTAGTTCAAGTGATCAAAGAAGCTTTTTATTTTCTTACAAACTTACATTTTTAAGTTTGACAAAATATTTTCACAAAATTATTTTTGTAATATTAAAGAATTGTTTTTGTTAATACAAATAATGTCAAAAACGTTATTTGCATTATTCGGTCTTCTTGTGTTTTGATAATCACAAAATATAAAGACATGTTACGTAAAGTTACGGTTAATAAGTTTTTAACCGGGAATACTCGTTACTTCTACGTAGCTTCTACAACGTCACTTCAGGTATGAACAAACGTTATACCTTCATTAGTTCAAGTGATCAAAGAAGTCTTTTATTTTCTTACAAACTTACATTTTCAAGTTTGACAAAACATTTTCACAAAAGTATTTTTATAATATTAAAGAAATGTTTTATTAAGAAAATATTCAAATTTCAAACACTTAAAACGGATAGTTTTCCCTCCAACCTGCACCAGATAAACCTTCACCACATCAGGACAAAAAGGGAGCGTCTTGTCGAGGACGGTCCGGTAAAGTGGCCGGCGCCTATTTAAGGGACCGCCCGGACTTTTTCTGTCGGCTATAAATACTGAACTGGTTCTCTTTCAGAAACAACTTTTAACCTTTCACACACACTAAAACGTTCTGGTTTTCTCCCTTCTTCTTCCTTTGATCACTAGAACATGTAGGTTAATGTTTATAAGTGATTACCTCTTCCATCAAGTGCAAGAGAAGAACTCTCGACTACAACCAAGCTTCGAGATGTTATAGGTGTCCACACACAACCATAACAAGTGTTATGGTGATAGGTTAGATAGGTTGTTGTTATGATTATCCGACTTGTGTGTGAGTCGAGGAGGGGATCTTTATGTGAACTTGGATGGTGATGTAGATCCAAGATAGTTTGTATCTATATTAGTTCATGTATTGGTGTAAGGTGATGATGTCCTAGTGGTTAGGATAGATTTGGGTTGATGTGTTATGTAAAGACTTGGATCGGGTGTAGATCCAAGTGGGTCATGTGTGTAGGATAGGTTCGGGTGATGAACCTAGTATGTATAGATTGTGAAGGCTTGGTTCGGGTGATGAACCAAGTATGTCGAAAAGATGAAGGCTTGGTTCGGGTGATGAACCAAGTGTGTCAAAGAGTGAAAGGCTTGGTTTGGGTGAAGAACCAAGTATGACTACTAGGTGAAGACTTGGATCGGGTGATGATTCAAGGTGGACAATAGTGCTTGTTCGTGAAGCCACGTGGGCTTAGATAGATTGGTTCTAGCTAGGATTAGGACTCGACATTATGCTTAGTGTCGTTAAGCCTTGTGTAAGCATGAGTACGGTTTGCTCCACCTGAAGGAGCGTGTTGATATAGTGATTGATAACTCTCGAGTGTGGTACTCGGGGAGTGGAGTAGGACGGAGGAGTGAGCTTCGTGCCGAACCACTATAAATCGCCACGTCTCCTTGGTTGTGTTCTTTCCCTACTCTTTACTTTACTTTACTTTACTTTACTTGCATATTTACTTTTGTTAGTTACTAGTTTGATATCACATAACAAGTATGATTTAACTAGTTTACAAAAGTATATAAACCGGACCTAATAATAGTGAAACATTTTGACAAGTAAAATGAAACGGTGAAACTATTCAACCCCCCCCCTTCTAGTTTCTACAATTGGTATCAGAGCCAGGTTATCAAGATCTTTAGAGTATACTGTACTTTAAAACTTGAATCGATCTATGGTGTCTGAAAGATACTTAGAAGGGATCTACTTAAATGGGTCACCATTTTTCGAAAATGAAATATTTGTCATTTGGAAAAATAAATTTGAAAGTTATGTGAAATCAACTAGTTATAATCTTTGGCATATTATTTCCTTTGGTAATTTTTCATTAAGTCATAAGAAACTTTTGCTAGAACATATTGATTTGAAATAACGACTTGTAAAAACTTTGCTAAAAATTGGTTTTGATAAAACCATATTTTGAGATGTAATATAGGATAAAGAGCAAAATGTCTTGTACTTCCATCAAAGAAAAGATTAAGCCAAAGATGTAGGAAATATGTCATTAGTATATCGCTAGGTTATACTAGAATCATATACTACTAGTTTGAATGTCTTTATTGTAGGAAATGTTGCCGACAAGACTTGGACTTGCAACCAAGTTGTTAGGATCAAGATTGGTAGAAATCAAAGACATGGGTTACTTGATTATCATGCTTTGTTCTAGTGAGAAAAAGCCAATGATGAAGATGCGGACAACCAAGACAATTCGCTTAAGGACAAGTCTAAAGTCAAGACAATTAGAAGTTAAGACTATGGGTAGCTAGTTGGGGTTACTAAACTTAAGGGCAAGTCTACATATGAGTTTCATCATCTACTTCATCACACACACAACGAATAATTTGATATGCGTCACTATGGATAGCTAGAGGCCAAGGTAAGTCTTCTTACAATCTTGCCTAATATGCTTGTCACTAAACTGCTTGCTACATGCTTACGTGACTATGTGCTTTGTATGTACGTGCTTGCATGCTAGAATAGAATTATATGCAAATGTGTGATATATATTTTGTGATCATTAGACACTTTGTCTAAATGCTTATCCTTCATTGGATTCAAGCAAACTATTTGGAAAAATAATGGTCTTACCACAACCATTATTTATAACGTATCTTTCGTCAAATCAATCACTATAGACGATGCACACTCTCTTCGCTCTTCTCTTATCTAGTTTTCGTCTATGACTCTTGTTGAACTTACTTGATTGACTTCTAGCCTCCTCGATGCTACTCTAATCCTTGAATCCCATTGAAACGTTTTGATTCTTCTTTTCTTCTGTTTTGATTCAAAATCCACTCCTTACTCGAACATATTGAGTCTTCCCTAAATAGCTTATATCTCTAATCTACTCCATACCCATTCCTAAACCTACTCGTGCGTTTAGAGTCAATACCGTGTCTTAAAATACAAAAGATTACAGTTTAAAACGAGTTAAAACTGAAAACTGCACTTAATAACTGTAACAGCAAAAATCTGTCAAAACCTTAAAATTTCCTGACGGCGGTCCCTTAAACATAGACGGTCCCAGATCGATAAGGGACCGTCGTAACCTTTTTATCTCGTTGACGGTCCTGTTCTTCATTATAAACCAAGCAACCAAAACCTTATCAAAAATTGTAACGCAAACATCTAAAAATCTGCCACAAAAGATCAAGAATTCAAAACCAAGTTTGTTAATCACTTCCACACTAATTGTAAGTCATCTTTATCTAATCTTTGTTTAGTTCACTAGTTAGGATTACATCACTAGGTTATAATTAGTAATCCTTATTAACAAGCTCTTAACTACAACAAGAAATTAGTTAATGTTGTTTATAATGGTAAAAGATATGTCACAACATAAGGTTATACTTAAAACATGATTAATTCCATTTAAGAAAGATTAGATTAAAACAACTTACTAATCCATTATTGTTAATACATATTTTTCTTATTATCAAGGCTTATTTTTAAAACATGTCAAAAACAACTTACTAATATTATTGATTATAATTATTGATGATAGGTGAAACATGCCTAAGCCCATTGGTCTTGACCACCAAAACACCAAAGATTACATCCCTAAACTCTCACAATACTATCCTTCACATCTTAGAGAAAACTTTGAAAATGTTGAAAATAGATACATTCATGAGGGTCGTCGAGTCTTTGGGGACTATACCGACTTAAACTATGTAGAGTCTATGTGTCAACTTGTCAACCTTGATTGCATCTATAAGGTCAATGAACAAATTGTTCCTCGGTTTGTTCTTGAGTTTTATAGTTTTCTCAACTTAACCACCGATCATGAAGGTGAAATTTATGTCAACTTCGCTATTCGCAATCACACAATTTCATATCCTCTCCCCATATTTGGTCAAATTCTCGGCGTTCCCACTGAAGGGCAATGCACATTCACTCATGAATGGAGCCTTGATGCTCTCACTAGGAGCTCTCCTTCGTATGGAAAATACGCCACAATTCATCCATCTCCACAAGATATAAGGAGCATTGTTCAAATTGATAGACATGGACCTGAATATAGGTTAATCCATGGGACTATAACTTCCATCGGCGTCAATCAAATCCTGACCAACAAATTGTTGATCACTTGAAACCAATGGCTGAAATTGTTCGTGAGAATGTTTTCTGTCTTGGTGGAAACCGTGATCACGTCCCCGCTTACTTAAGTCACATTCTTTACTGTGTCGCCCTTACCATGCCCTATAATCTTGCATATTATATGGCTAAGAAAATGGAATTTGCTCGTAGGAAACCCAACATGATCTTGCCATATGGTATGCTTTTGACCCGCTTGTTTTGACACGTCATGCATCACAACCCTCATCTTACGGACATTGAGTACCCCCTAGTTAACCCTGTCATGCTTCCACTAACCCAAAACCTAGAGCGTAGGACTAGATCTGATTATGGGTCAAGAAGGTCGGTAGGACCTGAACTTAGGACTAGGTCTAGACGGTCAGTAGGTTCTAGTTCCTTTGCTCATAGGTCATCATCTAATCCCATCGATGACGATGATGTACTTCATGACGAAGGAACCTCTCGTTTTAGTACACCATCTCCGGTCACCTATGTCAACTCCCTTCCTTCCGGTTATCCTCAAGTCTTTCACGATCTTCCTCCTGAGGAACAAAACCCTGAAAACTTCTCAGCTCGCTTAACCCAAATCATGAACATGCAACATCAAGCAAGGGATGAGAGTCGAGGAGCATGGAAGTCAATTGGAAAAGGACTTCGCAAGCTATTGGGAAAGAAGAAGTGAATGGTCGTCATATTACATCTTATTACCTGTTGATGGACTTATCTTAATTCACCTTGACAATATGTTGATTATGTATATTTACTTTCATGTGTGTTAGCTACTTATGGATTATGTTGGATGGTACTTGCTTGCGTGTATTAAACTACTAAAGTTTACCTATATTTGTATGCATGATCAATTATGAATTTGCTATTCAAGAAGTTTAGGTGAGCAATGTGATTGTTTGATTTGTAGTATAACATGTTTATTTGGCTAACTAGCACTTTAAAATGAGGTTTTGTTGCCATAGAATGCATCTGAATAATCTGCAGGTACAGGTCTGCTGAAATGGAAACCTGGAATGAAACCTGGGACTCTACTGACGGCGGTCCCTTATCGAAGCGGCGGTCCTTTAGCGATAAAGGACCGTCCAAGCATTTAAAGGACCGCCAGTCCAGTATCACGGGTTTATTCACTGTTTCTCATTTCTTGCAAATCCTGATACCCTAGTACGTATTTTTCATCACCTTTTCCCATATTAGCAAAACATTCTTATGTTCATAAAAGCTCCTAATGCATGCTTTGCTCAAACTATAATCAACCTTGATTATTTAAACCCTTTATCATCTTCAACCTCATTATCCCTCAACAATCATCATCCTCAAATGAAGTCTCCTTCAACCTCCTTATCACTATCAAACAAAAAGCCTAAAATTAACATTACACCATCACAAATCAATCTCATTGATCTCACTCACCATGATCCATCCTCTCAAACACCTAATGCACCCATCCAAACTCCTTTCATTAAAGGGACTTCTTCTTCATCATCAAGACCAAATACATCACCATTCACAACCTTCATCAAAAACTCATCACTTTTGCTCACCCAATCTAGTTCGGGTGCTTGTACACCATTCTTAAGTAAATCATCCTCTTCAAACAACACATCAAACTCTTCAAGTTCACATGTTGCCTCATCAACCCAACTACCAAACCTCCTTGAAAACCTTTCATCCTATCTTGAAGACAAGTCACCTCCTCCAAGGGTCTCACATCCACTTCCACCTAATATCTCCTTAACTCTTTCACCAAATAATTATTTGGAAGACATTTCATTCACTCCACCACTATCACCTAACATAGAAACAAATTCCAACTACACTTTTGTGAACAACCATACTATGAGTTGTGTATGTTGTTGTCATAACTTCCATCTCTTCTTATCTCTTAGAGATGAACTCCACTACATGTTTGGATACCTTGAGCACCTCATCACTCAACCAACTCCCCTTGCTTCCATGCCACCATCTGCACAACCTTCGGTTCCACCCTCATCCTCACCATCATCCACTCCACCATCCAACTAGACATCTCTACATGTTTAAGTTGAAGAATAATCAAGTGAAATTATCTTTTGGACCAAGCATGCAATGGGAGATCATTAGTTGTAGTAGTTAGTTGTAGTAGTTATTTGCTTGTGTTGTAGTTAAGTGATGCTTATGTTATGCATTACTTGTGGTAGTTCTTATGATGTAGCATGCTTCCTTCTTTTTAGATGAAATGAATGAAATGTTATGCTTGATGTTGTGATAACTCGATGAGATGTTAGTTATAGTCTTACATGTAAAAGGACTAAAACTATTTAACCTTAAAAATAAAAGTTACCTGAATCACAACGTTTCTGCAAACCTGCCAACTTACTGGCGGCGGTCCTTTATCAATAAGGGACCGCCACCCTGTTTACGGGACCGTCCCCAGTAAGAATCGAAATCCAGACTTAGTTTTTCTTCTCTAAACTGCTGAATGCACTATATGATTGATTTCACATCTACACCCATATTATACACTTTACATACTTTCACATATATGTGTATACATGCATGTGCTTTGCTCTAACTTTGTTTTGTAGCACATCACCATAAATAGGGAGAGAGACCGGTGGTCCCTTAAATAGGGGACGGTCCTTTATCGCTAAGGGACCGCCGACCTATTTAGAGGACCGCCCCGACAAGACACTCCCTTTTTGTCCTGACGTGGTGAAAGTTTACCTGGTGCAGGTTGGAGGGAAAACTAGCCGTTTTTGTGTTTGAATTTTGAATATTTTCTTAATAAAATATTTCTTTAATATTACAAAAATACTTTTGTGACAATGTTTTGTCAAACTTAAAAATGTAAGTTTCTAAGAAAATAAAAGGCTTCTTTGATCACTTGAACTAATGAAGGTATAACGTTTGTTCATACCTGAAGTGACGTTGAAGAAGCTACGTAGAAGTAACGAGTATTCCCGGTTAAAAACTTATCAACCGTAACTTTATGTAACATGTCTTTATATTTTGTGATTATCAAAACACAAGTAGATCGAATAATGCGAATAACATTTTTGACATTATTTGTATTAACACATTCATACCAATATCCTGTTGGGATTGCTGAAAACATGTTTGTCAAAGTTGGAAAATTTGTCTTTCCAGTGGATTTTGTGATCTTAGAAATGAAGGAATGTTAATACAAATAATGTCAAAAACGTTATTTGCATTATTCGGTCTTCTTGTGTTTTGATAATCACAAAATATAAAGACATGTTACGTAAAGTTACGGTTAATAAGTTTTTAACCGGGAATACTCGTTACTTCTACGTAGCTTCTACAACGTCACTTCAGGTATGAACAAACGTTATACCTTCATTAGTTCAAGTGATCAAAGAAGTCTTTTATTTTCTTACAAACTTACATTTTCAAGTTTGACAAAACATTTTCACAAAAGTATTTTTATAATATTAAAGAAATGTTTTATTAAGAAAATATTCAAATTTCAAACACTTAAAACGGATAGTTTTCCCTCCAACCTGCACCAGATAAACCTTCACCACATCAGGACAAAAAGGGAGCGTCTTGTCGAGGACGGTCCGGTAAAGTGGCCGGCGGTCCTTTATTGATAAAGGACCGTCGCCTATTTAAGGGACCGCCCGGACTTTTTCTGTCGGCTATAAATACTGAACTGGTTCTCTTTCAGAAACAACTTTTAACCTTTCACACACACTAAAACGTTCTGGTTTTCTCCCTTCTTCTTCCTTTGATCACTAGAACATGTAGGTTAATGTTTATAAGTGATTACCTCTTCCATCAAGTGCAAGAGAAGAACTCTCGACTACAACCAAGCTTCAAGATGTTATAGGTGTCCACACACAACCATAACAAGTGTTTGGAAGAAAAGGACGTCAAAAGCAAAAGACCCACTGTTGCAAATACATAACCATAGTTGTCAAAAGCGAATGCGGTTGCAATGCGCAAAGACCCAAAATCTCGCCTAGGCGAGAGGCACATAAAAAGCGCGGGCCCGAAAAAAAAAGCGCAGGGTTGCGATAAACTTTGATTTTGATTCATTTTAATGAAGTCAATTTCTTTCTTACTATGTGTGTTTGGCACGTCAATGAATTCCTAAACTGCGTTCTCAAATTCATCCACAACTTTATCCTTAAATTTGTCCTTAAAAGTAAATGGTTCAAATGATCAAAAGTGTCTAGCGATTCGAGAATGCACCCAAAGTGTAACCTCCTGGACCATTTCTTTCAGTAAACTTAATTTTTTATTGAAATGAAAAATGTAAATCATATACTTAACACACCAGTTAGTATCTATCAAAACCATCAACAATTATGAAGAAAAACTGCTGCGGGTTTTCCTTGACCCACTCGATATTGCCTAATTCAACCCACTACATAACCGACAAATCTTGGGCCTCTAGAGAACTAGTAAGCATAAGGGAACGAGTATTAAGATTTATCTGCAAGATACGACCATATATTGATATCTGCAACTGACAAAGTATGACCAACCAAGAAAGTGCGCTGCAGTAGATATTCATCAACATGCTATCAGACCCCCTCATATTTAGAGCCAGAAGAAAAAGTAAGAGCATACTCGAGCCAATAATCAATCTACAACAAGCACAACACAACCGATAAAAAAACATTTATAATCCTTAAACACATAAAACAGAATTCTCATGTAATTATGGAAATTAAAACAAAAAACGTGGCTCTGAGAAGTTTCAGTGTGCACTCAAGATGCACACAAAAAACGGGTTACCAAGTCAAATGAAACGGCTGCCAACCACTTCCGATGGTCACAATGAGTCGTTTTAAGGTTGGTTATTCACAATGAATCATTGGTGAAAGTATAACACCCCTAAAATCGGTATAGCAATGGAAAGCAAGTAACGGTGATACTTCATAATACAAAGAGATAGTAGTAGAAACGACCTTTAATGAGACATTTTTAAAAGTTTCCATCCAATAATAAACATCAGAGTTACAAATAAGAGGTCCCAAAGAGTTAAGTTACATAAACATTTTAAATATCATCGAATGGTACAAAAGTATGCATAAGAGTCTTCAACATGCCTTGCGACTAAACTGTTATAATCCAAGCTATAGCCTTACGAACCTGAAATAAACATGTTAAAAGCGTCAACAAAATTGTTGAGTGAAATTCATATGTTTATATTTAAAGCAGTGGACCACAAGATTTTTAGTGTTAGCGACAATTATAACTACAGAGTCGTAAAGCATTTATTATTGCACTAGGCTTATGACACCGAATACGTTAACAAGTGTATCAATATATATTGATACAATAATTGCCCTAGTAGGTAATCATACATAAAAAACTTAATCAAGACAGACTAAAAGGGTTCCAGGTGAGCCCCACCTGACCCGTATCAGAAGTAAATATTATCCATCCTACCCATTTTACCAGTTCTAGAGAAAGAGGTGGAAAAACGCCCAACCTCAAATATATCTATAAGACTGAGTAAGAGTCTGTCTCTAGAACTTTCTTGCTCCACATACAGTATTTATTTGTTTATAATGATCTCTTATTTACAACTAATTTGGAATGGAAGATTTATTCTTATCCAAACAAATTTATATCAGCATAGTTTCTGACAAGTTCACAAGTTATATAACTTCAGATGTGACGAGAGACTTGATAGCTAACTGTGTATTGGCCTCTAGCAGTTGTTGCTTTGACAACCTATGCTTTTTTTTCATTCACGTAATGATACCGCACATCCAATTAATCCTAAGAAACCAAAAGTAGTAATGCAACAATTTAAATTATCTTTATTTCTCCTAATCCAGATTGATTCGTCAAGAACGAACAACAGCAGTAAAATAATAATAATAATAATAATAATAATAATAATAATAATAATAATAATAATAATAATAATAATAATAATAACAAGTTTCTAATAAAGTGATGTTTTATATAAAAAAAAAATTAATAATAATAATAATAATAATAATAATAATAATAATAATAATAATAATAATAATAATAATAATAATAATAATAATAAAAATAATATTGGTAATGTTTCATTATGTATATATAGTATAGGATTCTGTAAATCAACTCAACGTACCCATTCGATTTAATATCAGATTTTAAAGGCTTCAAACCCACTTTTCTTGATCCTTGTTTATGGAATGGCGATTGATAAAACATGATGTAGTTTGATTATTATTTGAAGATCCTGGAAGTATATCAGACCCTTGCAATAATCGAATTAAAGTTTCTCTACAGTTAGTTTATATTTAGATAACAAATCTTTTATATTTTAAACCGTATTATGATAAAGTTGGTTGTTTGGTAAATATGAGTAATTTGAAGTTTTTAAAGGATATTGATGTGATTGTAAAAGTTGTAAGGATATTGACATAATATTCAAGTTTTCTAAAGATATGAAATGCCTGTCAAATTCAGAACTTTAAGATTTTAAGGAGCAACTATTAACATTTGGTTTCCCAAGTTAATATATATCAAATACTGAAGTCCTACACTAGCTATAACTAAAGCAATGACATTTAATTAAAGTTATATATTTCTAGGGAAAAGATTCAGACCTACTGCAACTAAATTTAAAATAAATGTTTCTTATTAAAAATCTAACATGCACATGTATTACCATGAGAACGAGTAGTTAAGAAAAGGAGTAGGGAATACCTGAGTAACATCAGGCCCCTTTTCTGGTTCAGGGCCCAAAGACAGAGATTTTTCGTCACGCTGTTTGATCAACTTAGCTTCTCTTTCAGCAGCTTCACGTGTCTCTCTTTCACGAGCTTCTTCTTCTTTTTGTTTCTTCTCAGCTTCAGCAGCTTCCCTTTCTAATGGTTCGTCCTCTTCCTTCCTCTCGCGCTCCCAAGCCAAATTTTGCATGAAAAAAGTTTAGGCAATCAAAGCATATTCCATAAAACTCTTCCAACAACCATGAAAAACAGGTCTTTTTAAATGAGGTAGCAAGATGGGTGGATGGATGGATGGATGGATGTGCGGGTTGGGTAGCTGGTCAAAACAGGTTTGTTTGGGTTCCCATGAGTCCATGACTCACAATTACGTTTTGTATAATCAATATTTATACATGATTAATAATATTCTTGGTCACATCACACAAACTAATGAAACTAAACCTAAGCTTGCTAGATTGTATAAAACAAGAAGAAGAATTAAGGCTTACGGGTACACCAGCGCGAATTTCCATATTAGTGGAACGCTTTGCTTTTACTAACTTCACTCCTGCTAGGGCACGCTCTTGCCACTCAGTAAGACCTGAACTCCCTACACTGTTGATCGAAATCATAAAGCCGACAATCATAAACCATAATAACAAAAAATCAATTACAAAAAAGAATAAAAATAAATATAAAAATAAAAATAAAAGTTACCAACTCATCTTGTATAACAAATAATTCATCTCCATACTGTCAATCGTAATCACGAAACCAACAATCATAAACCATAATAATAATAATAATAATAATAATAATAATAATAATAATAATAATAATAAATAATAATAATAATAATAATAAAGTACCGACTAATCCCCATCTTCTTTTGCAAATTGTGTGCGATAGGGCGTGGGTGCCGTAGGGTTGGATATTTAAAAAGAAAGTACCGACTCTTCCTACGTATTTTGCTTTTAACCCCTTTTAATAATACTTTTGTTTAAATAAAATATCTTCATATTCTTTCAAAACCAATCCCCCTAACTTTTTTATTTTCTTCTAATTACATACCTAGTCTTTTATATAAGAATCGAGTTATTTTAGAAACCAAAAGATTCCTCACGTACCAAGGGACTCATCCCACCATCCATCTAAAAAGAAATCAATGGTTGAGATAAAAAGCATTTTAATATTTCACCCATTTTTTATAATTTAATTATCTCTTAAACCGTTAATCGTTAAGCGAAAATAATTAAATCATCGCGACAAGCATTTAATTATCTTTCTATAGACGGGCACTTTGATACACTTTCGACAAAAAAAAAAAAAAAAAAAATCATTTTTTTCACTTTTTTTTTTTTTTGGCCGAAAAAAATCATATATGATATATCATATATGATATTACATATCATATATGATATGGAATATTATCATTCATATATGATATGTAATATCATAAATGATATATCATATATGATTTTTTCGGCCACGAAAGTAAACGTGAAAAAAAAAAAAAAAAAAAAAAAAATTATCGAAAATATATCAAAGTGCCTATCTATAGAAAGATAATTAAATGCTCGTCGTAACGGTATATTTTTTTTCGCTTAATGATTAACGGTTTGAAAGATATTAATATTTGAAAAAAAAGGATGAAAGTGGGTTTTTTAAATTGTTGGGATTAATCTCATCCATTAGATCAAATAAAGATGGAGAAAAGATGAATGGTGGAGATTAGTCCCTTGGTATGTAAAAAAAGTTTGGTCCCCAAATGATCTTTATGAGAACTCACTTTTGACCAAATCGAAGGATTTGATTAACCAATGGGAGGGCTCCATTTTGAAATCGAGCCCTCTCATTGGTTAATTGGTTTTCCAATCCAAAGAATGTCGGAATGCCAAAAGTGGTTTTTAAGGGGCCTCTCCAAACATAGACGTGTCGAATATCCGAATAAAAAAACCTTTTGGAACCGGGTGTGTTTTCTAAAACTTTGGTGTCGCAGGGTCTCTGGCAGTATGAGAGGCACCTTCTATAATGTTTAAAAAATGATGGTTATCCTCTTCGATATCTTTTCTATATTTGAATTACGCGTTATCTTCTGGCCTATTGTTGCGAAACCCTAATCCCGAGCCTATATATAGTCGCCCAATGTGGCTGCTCATTGTTCATTGGTTTTCTAATTCTTTTGCTTTTGTTTTCTTAACGCAGGCAAAACTATGTTGATCACCCCCTTTCGGATATTGATGGCACGAATGGTAAGATCAATATTAAGGTAAAAGTGGTTTCTATATGGCATAAGTATTACGGTGTTACTAATCAGTCCAAAGTTGCTGGTATTGATATGATTCTGATGGATGAAGAGGTATAATAATTTGATTGTTACTGTCGGAATACCAAAAGTGGTTTTTAAGGGACCTCTCCAAACATAGACGTGTCGAATATGCGAATAAAGAAACCTTTTGGAACCGGGTGTGTTTTCTGAAACTTTGGTGTCGCGGGGTCTCTGGCAGTATGAGAGGTACCTTCTAGAATGTTTAAAAAATGATGGTTATCATCTCCGATATCTTTTATATATTTGAATTACGCGTTATCTTCTGGCCTATGGTTGCGAAACCCTAATCCCGAGCCTATATATAGTCGCCCAATGTGGCTTCTCATTGTTCATTGGTTTTCTAATTCTTTTGCTTTCGTTTTCTTAACGCAGGCAAAACTATGTTGATCACCCCCCCCCCCCTTTCGGATATTGACGGCACGAATGGTAAGATCAATATTAAGGTAAAAGTGGTTTCTATATGGCATCAGTATTACGGTGTTACTAATCAGTCCAAAGTTGCTGGTATTGATATGATTCTAATGGATGAAGAGGTATAATAATTTTATTGTTACCGTCGGAATGCCAAAAGTGGTTTTTAAGGGGCCTTTCCAAACATAGACGTGTCGAATATGAGAATAAAAAAACCTTTTGGAACCGGGTGTGTTTTCTGAAACTTTGATGTCGCGGGGTCTCTGGCAGTATTAGAGGTACCTTCTAGAATGTTTAAAAAATGATGGTTATCCTCTCCGATATCTTTTCTATATTTGAATTACGCGTTATGTTCTGGCCTATGGTTGCGAAACCCTAATCCCGAGCCTATATATAGTCGCCCAATGTGACTGCTCATTGTTCATTGGTTTTCTAATTCTTTTGCTGTTATTGATATGATTCTGATGGATGAAGAGGTATAATAATTTGATTGTTACCAAATATTTATTTTCAGATCTATATGCATGTTGTAAATATTTATTGTTGATGATATGGTTTGTGAGACCGGGTACGAAGATCCATGCGACCATTGGTAATTTAGTGGTTTCTGATTTCTAATTTCTCATTCGCCAGGATGATTGTCATTTTATATCAAACTTCATTGTCAAAAGTAATACAAACATGCTTAAATTGACTTCTCATCCATGCAAAGTTCACTTTATAAAAAAGACATATGTAAAACAATGTTCTGATCTGATATACAAGAGACTTTGAATCTACTGCCTTTTGAAAGTTTTTTAGGGCACATGAATGACCCTAAATCTTCTTTTGGTAAGTTTTATATTTTTTACTTATTTTTCCTGTTACTCTTTACTATTATATATATTTCTTATGTAGTTGTACACGTGTTTCTTATATAATATCATATGTGTTTATAGTGTTTGATTATGTTTTGGATTGTGTAGCAGAATCATATGTTAAGCATTTGAAGAACTATTTGTGTTTCTCATGGTTCTGTTACGCTTTACTATTATATATATTTCTTATATAGTTGTACATATGTTTATTATATAATATCATATGTGTTTCTTATATAGTGTTTGATTATGTTTTGGATTGTGTAGCAGAATCATATATTTCTTATAAAGCATTTGAAGAACTGTTTGTGTGTCTCATGGAGTATAAGTTATGATTTGTTTTTTTTAAATGTTATTGGACAATTCGTCGAGAACAACAACATCACTATTATTGATCCAGAAGATAAACCTAAAAATTTTTTAGAGTTCAAGCTACAAGATCTTAGGTGATTTATGGTTTTTATCGATTTTCAAACTATTTATAATGTCATAAATCACATACTTTAGAACCACCAAGGTTTTGTTAATAATGTTATATCTTTTTATCCAGTGGTGTGAGAGTTCCATGTAAACTTTGGAATGAACTGGCCGTTATGCTTCATGAGTATATCAAAGCACATGCAACATCAAAAGATCCTATAATAATACTTATAGTTATGGCAAAGAAAAGTATGTGGGATAGTACGTATCTTGATTTTCAATTTTGTTCATCGAGATTTAAGCAAGGATATTATAATTTTTTATCACATGCAGCTACGGCGCAAGTCTCTAATTGTTTTTCCGGCACGAAAGTGTTCATAAATGGTGAATCAAACCCACATATCAAGGAATATAATAAAAAGTAAGTTTGTGCATTAACGTGTAATTCGTGTGATTTTATAAGTTTGATAAAACAATTGTGTTTAAAGTTTTTAATTTCCTAGATAGATTGTTAAGTTCCGATGTTGCTAAAAGCGGAGATATAAAGGTAGTCCTATCTACAGAGTCAGTTGTAAGACAACCGTACAGTTTTATTTACAGTTTCCATTCAAAAGTATCGAGGATGTCTCTGACATTGAAGAGGTGATTTTATTTTGTTTCTAATTGTCTATTAAATATTTTTTTTACTAATTTATTCATGCAGTAATATTATTTATTATTATTTTTTATTTGTTTTGTTACTTTTGTTTTGCTTCGAGCCGGGTGAGTGTGTTGTTATAGGAACAATTTTCAAAGTTGTATCTGATCAAGGGTGATATTACATGACGTGTACTATTTGTAAAAGTATCGTCAAGACATTTTCAAATACCGAAAATGGAAGAAATTATTGTGAAGCTTGTGGGGTCCAGACAAAACTTTATCCGAGGTATGAAACAATACAATTAAATATGGACAGGTTGGTCGATAGTAGGAGCGTTGATACATGTGACTTCAAGTGAATGTTCGACTCTTTTTGTTACAACATTGTGTAACTCAACTATCCTTTAGCAACTTATCTGTGTGTATTGTATTACTTGGTGATTTTTTTCTAACTGATAATTTAAACATGGATATGTTGGTCGATGATAGGAATTTTAAATGGTTGATTTATATATTTTTATCTGAATTGTCTTTCTTAACAACAATGGATGATATCTGTTTTTATAGGATCAAGGTTCAAATACGTGTTCAGGATGATAGTGGTTCGGCTACTTTATTTTTGTTTGGGCAGGATGTTTGTAAACTTACTGGCAAATCACAAGCATACCTAATGCAAAAAAATGAAAAGGTTGTATAATTGTCCATTGTATAGTTGTGTTAGGATTTATTTTTTGAAAATATCAAATAACGTTTATCATGTTTATGTAGGATTTACCAGTGGAAACATATCCAGAAGATTTGGATACCCTAGTTGGGAAAAAATGTGTGTTTAAAATACAAGTTTCTAATTACAACCTGAATAATAATTATCACGTTTTCACGGTCAAAAAATTAACAGAAGATTAATCAATTATAGAATAACTCATAAAAAAACATCTAGGGGAAGAGGTATGTATTGATATTTTTAATTTCGTTACAACACATGTATTTTTTTTCAAACACTAGCCTTATTTTCAGAGTATTTGTTTATTCAGAGTCATGCCGAAGATGGAGACGTAGGATCAGCTGAAGAGGCGCAGGTTGAAAATCCTTTTCCAGTTGACGAAGATGATGTTGAACCTTCATCATTAACTGGTAGCAAGCGCAAGACCAAAACACTCTCGAAGCGGGGTGGTAAAAAAACTGCAAAGACGGACCAAGATGATAATTAATTTGGATTTTCAGATAATTTTGCTAATATTTTATTTATTTATGTGTTTTCGTTTGGCATAACAATTACATTTGCGGTACATTGTAAAATTGGTTTCTCATCTGTAAAGATGGACCAAGATAGATGATAATAATTTTTAGTTTCAAACAATTTTTCTAAGATTTTATTTATTTATGTTTTTTCGCTTCGTACAACAATTACATTTGCATGGTAATTTGTTTCTAATATTATGGATATGTTTATTTTTTAAGATTGTGTTTTGGTTGCATATCAGAATTTGTAGAGACCAAGATTCATGTATTTCGTGGTTCGGGTGGCCTTGGTTGGCTGTGGAAGATGAAGAACTTCATCTTAGAGAGAGAAAGGTAGTGAGAGGGTGGAGTGACTGGAAATGCTTATCTTTATTAAAAGATGAAAAACAATAAAACACACAAGTATCCACACCCCACATGGAGAGGCATGTGGGGTATTTATAGCCCTATTACATCACAACTTTTCCATTTGCACATAAGTAGTCCCTGCGTTTACTACTTATCCTAAATCTAGTCCAATTCACTAAGTGACGATATCTTTTATAAAAACGCGAGTCTAACAATCTCCCTCCAAGATATCGTCACATGTGAATGGTTACAATGAGACCTATAAACAATACAAAGTAAATTACAAGAATAAACTTTTGCTGAAGTGCAGAGTCTCTGTAGTCTAGATCCTGAGGCAGACTTGAAGTTCTCTAATCCGAAGATCGCGGCATCGATCTCTGTGCTGACGGCACTAATACTTGTAGCTCTGAACTTCAACCGTAATGTACTAGTTAGGTTATTACTCCCTCCTAACTAGTGAGCCCTTTTTCTTTTCTGCTCCCTCCTGAAACGACAACTCTCTTTAGCCTTTAAGCACGCAGCGGAGACTGTAGCACAATGGTTGTCGTTCGGGAGCATCAACATATCTCACAAAGTATTTGCATCTAAGTTGGTAATAAGCCGTACTTCTCCCTCCTGATGATTGCGAGGTATCGGAATCATCATCCTTTAGTGTACACGCCTTTGATTACCTTTAACTTGAAGCAATATTAAATCCATAATAGCATGTCGACAACCCGTCGAAGCTTAATTATCGTGAGAATATGTTGAAAAATACTCTCAATACGTCTCTCAAACCAACCTTAAAGTTCACCGGCTTTTATTAAATAACCACATGTGGAGACAATCAGATATGACCAATTTGAAAAAGAAGTAAACATCCCCCCTCAAATGTGACTTAATCTTGTACGATAATGTGACTAAGAACCTATACTGAGCACTACAACGTAACTCCTTAAAGCATAGGTCGTTTCATATACCCATCCAACCTTCCTTATCTGTATATGAACCTCTCTCGAATTATCCACATCTTTGTGTGTCACTGAGTACTCCATCTCAGTTTTGATAGTTAACTAGGTCTTCGTCCATCCTCCCCTTGACCTATGAAAACTAGATAATCCAAGACTTAATCACTACACCCATGAGAGCCCAAACAAGTATCTCAAAAAGTCATGCATCCAACCAACCTCTAGACTTTGAGATAAATAAGTACACACGCACGAAAAATGTTACTCCAAAATCAATTCAATAATATCATTCTTCTCCCGTAGTCATTTTCCTTAACCATAAGAGTTTTAGCCGTGAACGATGTATCCCCGTGATTGTTGCGATGGTAACCCTATATCCCTTTTTTTTTTTTTTTTTTTTTTTTTTTTGACATAATTTGAAATACACTAGGAAATGCCGTTACAAGAAGGCTAGAAAAATTTGAGTGAAACAGATTTTGACGCCAATTTTCACCTAAAAAATTCGAATTTTGACCAAAAAATTTGAATTTTGGGCCAAAATTTTCACTATTATACCAAAATTTGAATCTCGCGTAAAAATCGAACGTTTAATCACCTGAAAAAATTAAATTTTACTCCAATTTTCCCGCCAAAAAACTCTTTTTTTTTTTTTTTTTTTTTTTTTTTTTTTTTTTTTTTTTTTTTTTTTTTAAGGGATACTAAGTTGAAGGGTGTCAAAGTGGAAGGATTATGATAGTGAACATATTTATCAATTACGAAAGAAATGAATTGCGAGAGTAACCGTTGGCAATTGCGAGAAATTGGTGAATTTCGATAAAGTGCCCCAATTGCGAGAGGACTCCCCAATTGCGAAACCAATTGCGAGAAACATCATCAATTGCGAGAAAAGTCACCAATTCCGAAAGAGTCCTGAATTGCGAGAAAAAGTGCCAATTGCGATAGTTAAATGCAATTTCGAAATGAATACCTAGGATTAGGATCAACATTCGTTTGTGTTTTTAAAAAACTTTGTTTTGGGCTTGTGTCGGTTTGCCCCCCTAATTGGGCGGGGTTTGATTAGTAAAAGTAACTCTGGTGTGGAACCCCGGAGTGGGTAGGACGAGAGTGCTTTTTGGAAAATTTAAATTACGTTTCGGTTTGGTTTTCTTTTCCTTGTATTTATTTTTTTCTTGAAAAAATTTTTGTTTGTGTGGTTTGTTGTGTGTATGCTTGTCAACAACAACTAATTAGAATTTAAAAAAAAGAAACTCAAAACATCGAAATTTAACCCTTTTCCCTGTTGGCTGTTTTTTAAATGGAGGCGGTCCAAATTTTTTATGGGACCGTCCCAAATTTTTGGGAACATCAACACCGTATCACAAATAGCTAAATACTTTTTAATTGTATTGTGTTATGTTTATGTGTTTTGATATTGACTTTTTGTTTGTTTGAGTGCTAACCCTCTTTTATCTAGCACGCTTGATCGGAAATTTGTTTTAAAAAAACATTTTAAGTTTTAAAAGAGGAAACCTATTCCCCCCACCCCCCTTACGTTTCACAACCCCAAACCCAATGAAATTAACATGTAATTTTTTTTTAAAATTAGTTCTCTAAAAAAAATGTTTGTTATATTTGTCCCAAAAGATTTTTAAAAAGGGAGTAAAAGTTATTATAAGAGAAAACAACTAAAATTCAAAAAGTATGTGGGGTTATTTTAAAGGAGTAAAATTATTTTTATACAAATATGTATAAAAAATTTTATTTTTAATATATTTTAGCCTTAGCATTTTGTTTGAAAAAACCGTAATTATTTAAAACAAAGTTTTTAGTTTTTGGGGTTTAAGTTTTATAAAAAAAATTTTAAAAAAGGGAAATATGTTGGTTCCGGGACTCTTGGATTTAATAATATTTTTTTAAACATTGTAAATTATTAGGGTTTTTTGATAGTTTTGTTTGGGGCAAATTTTATGGGTACCCGCGGTGGTGACCCCGGTTTCCCGGGGGTTTTGAACCCGTTGGTGGTGTTTTTTAAAAACCCTTGTAATTAATTGTTTTTAGTGTTGTATAAATTTTGGTGGTTTTTTGGGTTTGTACAATATGTTATAATATGTTTTTTTTAAGGGGTGTTTTAAAAAATAAATTTTTAGGTAATTTTGTTATAGATTTTTTTTTTGTTACTAAATTTTATTTTTTTTTTTTTTTTTTTTTTTTTTAAAAGTCTACAAAATTGCTTTAAAGGATTGATCCATGCTATTGTAAGTTTGTCTTATTAAAATTTGTTAAAGGTGTTAATTTAATTTTTAAAGCCTTCCATTTAGGATTGTTCCAATTTTTTTAAAAATTGTAGAAAGATTTTTTAAGTTGTGTTGTTGTTAAATTTTCTATGTTGGTTTTGCTTATTGAACCATTTGCTTAATTTTTTTTTGTTGTTGTGTTTTTATGAACTAAATAGTTCCCAAAATAAAAGAAAACTTTTAAAAAATTTATCCTGAAATTAGCAGGTGCACTTTTCATTATTCTTTTGTTTGTACTGAAAGGGTCTTAGCTATTTGCATTTTGAAACGTTGTTTCTTGAAAGTTGTTTGTATTTGAGTTTATTTGATGCAAAATAAGTTTATTTTGTTAAATTTTTTTTTAAAATCTGGGGTACAGAAAAAATTGTATATAACTTTTTTTCTTTGGTTAAATTTTTATTTATTTTAAAGGGGGTTTCTGTAATTCTTTTGGTGTATAAAACAAAACCAAAAAACCCCCCAAACCTTTTTTGGATTACGGTCGACAAAAGGGTAGAAAGGAGAGACAAATTTTTACGTTATTTTGAAACATAAAAATTAGATCGGTTTATAAATTTTTAAATTTTTTTTTAAAAAATCATTATAAATTATGTAAAAAAATTTTGGTGGCTTTGGTTTACCTTTAAAATATATAACTAAATGATGTAAAAAATGTTAGGATCTTATTTGTGATGTTAAGATGGAAAGGAAAAGGATTAGGGGTTTTTAAAGATGTGATTAATGAGTAAAGGTTTGACGTTTTTGGGCAGTTTTTGGGGGGTTTAAAAAGAAGTTTTTAATAGATGGTTTAAAGAGCTAAAAACTGTCTTGAATCTATTTTTTAGTTCAGAGAACCCCACTTTCATTTAAGTTTGGGCCAGATCGATTTGAGGTGGGAAGTGTTTAAATTTTTTTTGGGTAAAGGTGAAAGCTGGTTAAAGGGGCCCAAAATTTTTTTAAAAGTAAATAGGTTAAAATGATCTTAAGGTTATGGGGTGACTTCTGTGGAAATTGAGGTTATGTACCCCTTTGACTTCCCCGGGAAAAATTAAAGATGATATTTTTCGGTTTGATTTTTAAAGGGGTACTTGTGTGTGTTATTAGTTTTGGACTTATGGTAGTGCTTTTTGGTCTGTGGGGGCCTGATAAATTTTTTGGTGAGTTGTGGAGTTTATTTTGTGTGATTTTTCGGGGTTGATGTACCAAAAATTGCGTTTTTGTAAAATGTTACAAAGGATTTAGTTAGTGGAGTGATTTGTTTCATTGAGTATGAGTCGAGGTGGGCCCCCCTTGTGGTTTATTTTTCCCTTAGAAAATCCATATTTGTGTTTTTACATGGGCTTTAGCTTTTGGGTTTTTGGGGTGGGAATTGGTTCTATTTTGTTTGGTTGATTTGTTTTATTTTTATTTGGGAAAATGCAAGTTTCAGTTGGTTTTATTTCCATTTTTCTTTGTTTTTAAATAGGTTGGGGAAATTTTGGTGTGTTTTAAATAAATTTTAAGTTACAAAAAAGTTAAAAATGGATTTAAGATTCAAAATTTGTTTGCTTGTTAGCTCAAAAATTTCAAGGTGGTTTCCTTTCTTATGTGGGATAACCGGATGAAAATCATAGTCACTTGTGTTATTCTTGTTTTTGAAGTTATTGGAGTGCTTTTAAAATTTAGTTTATTCCCTTAATTTGGACTTTATTTTTCTTTCATTGCCACCTAATACTATAAAGAGAAAATTTTTGTTACGAATGTTACAACGTTGTCATATAATTGATTTATCACGTTCCTTGAAACTAATTTTTTCACACAAAATACTGTTTTATAAAAAAACTTTTTAGTTTAAATAATGTATGTTTATGTGTATCTGAATAAGCAAAGCATATTTTAAAGGGGAATTTTTGGGTTTTACATTGGTTTTTGGCTGAAACCCCCTCAATTATAGACCAACACGAATATACCTACTAAAAAAAGGGGACTTTTGACCCCTAAAAAAGACCCTTTTTTTTAAAAATATACGGGGTCAAAATAGTTTTAAAGCCCTTTTTACTTGTTTTCCCCCGCTTTGTAAAAAAAATTTTTGAGCGGTTACAATTATAACAGGTCTAAAAAAAAAAATTTTTAGACCGGTGTTATAATTTACCGTTTAATACCCAAAAACCCTTTATAGACACGGTTTATTAAATTTTAGGAGGGATTAAATTTTCCTTTTATTCCCAAAATTTTCTTTTTGAAAACTTAAAAGAAAAATATTCCAATTCATTTCTATTTGCCCCAAAAACCCTAACTGCTGTATAGCATCAGCCCCCGTCAAAATAGGACACTGTCATGAAGCCCCCCCCAAACCAGTGAATGATTTTTTATTAAAATTTTGTTGATATTTGCAATTGATTATGTGTGTTTTTTTTTTTTTTGTTATTAGGCATTTGTTGTCTTTATTAAATG
Organism: Artemisia tridentata subsp. tridentata; assembly: GCA_021014915.2. Lineage (NCBI taxonomy): Eukaryota > Viridiplantae > Streptophyta > Magnoliopsida > Asterales > Asteraceae > Artemisia > Artemisia tridentata. The sequence continues at coordinate 19,415,590 of CP139509.1, forward strand.
TTTTTTGATTTTGGGGGAAACCTTTTGTTAGTTATGAATTTGTTTTTAATTTTTTAGTTCCTTAGATATGTTAATGTTTTCAAATTTTCCTTCTGAACCCCCTAAAACTTGGGTTTTTTTTTGTAGGTGTCAGCTGAGTTCTTTGAAGGTTTTTGGATTGATTATTTTGAAGTTATTTAAACATTTTTTGTTTTCATTGGGGTTTGCCCTTTGAAAAAAAAAGGTATGTTTATTTTTTAGTTGTTTTTTGTATATAAAGGGGCTGGTGCTTTACATTTATTCATGAGTTTATTTTTTTGGGGTAAAAGGCCCCAAACCCCGGGTTTTTGGGTTTTGGGTTTTTTTTGGGTTTCACCTTTTTAAAAAAGGATTTAAGATTTTCCCCGGGGGGTTTCAAATTTTTTAACATGGTTACGGAGGGGTTGTTTTAAGGACCTTGGTGGCTATGTTGACCCCCTCCACATGCCGCCCCTCAACCCCCCAACCGTCATTATGTTTCAACCTTTTTAGCCCCCCTGATGAAAAGGAAAAAGTATCATGAAAGTGGTTCTTGTATTCGTGTTGGGTAAGCTTGAGGGAAAATCAAAGATAGGCAGACAAGAATAGTAGTAGAAGGTTGTGGTTGGTGTTTTTTTTTTTGTTTCGAGTTTTTTTTTTTTCTTTTTTTCTTAAAAAAAAAAAAGAAAAAAAAAAAAATAGTTATTTTATTTTTGTTTGTTAGTGTTGTTCGTAGGCTTGGGTTTAAGTGTAAAGTTGACGTTGGTAAACCGTCCCTAAAATCGATCGTCGGTACGGTGTTTCCTGTCGCTTAGCGAAGTTGGTAAGTTGTGTTAGGTGATTAAGTTATGTTTTTTTTAGTTTATGTTTTGGGGTTTTTTTTCTTTTTAGTTGCTACCAGTCCGGCTTTGCGATTTCGCCCCTGTTTTTTTGGGGCGGGGGAGGGTTTTGTGGATAAGGCCCAAACCCCGGGTTTTGGGTTTGGGTTTTCTGGGTGTACCTTATAAAATTAAAGTATTAATAAGATTAATCCCACGGGGGTTTACAAAATTTTTTAAAGAGTTTTTGTTACTAAGATTGTTTGCAAATCTTTCAGTTATGTTTTTGAATTTATATTGTTTTACCCATAAATAAAGGTTCTTTAATTCCTGTGTCCTAATTTTTGATGTTTTATTTTTGATCGAAAGGGAAATGTCTTCGATTTTATTGCGATCATGGGTAAGGCTTTACTTTCTTTGTAAGAAACAAAAATTTTTTGGGCCCCAAAGTTCCAGATTAAAGATTGATTCTTTCTGTATTGTCCTTTAATTATGATAATTTTCCCGGTTCTGTTATGATAGAAGATAATCTGTGTAAATTTGGGTGTTAACATAAATGGAAAAAAAATATAATTCATGGTCTTGGTAGATCAGGTATTTTTGCAATTTCGAGGGTTTTGAAAGCGAATGGGTTGGATTAGTCCCTTTATCCCTTTGGTTTTGCGGTTGATTATTGATATAGTTTTAATGTTAGTGTCATTTTTTGTTAGTCCTTTTTTTAGGTCAAAAACATAGAGAAACTGTGAAATGTGGTTTTATAAATTTTAGGCCCTGTTGGCTTTTTGTTGTTTTTGTATAAAAATTTCTTACATGGTAGAGTGCGGCGGACATTCATTCTTGGCATCATTTGATCAATTAGAATTTTGGTCCCGTTATTTGAGAAAGGCTGTTTTGACGAGATTTGTCCCGGGCAGAATTTTATTAAACAGTGATTTTGGGAAATGTGTAAATGATTTTAATGCTTTAACTTGGGGATAAAGCCCCCAACAGTGACACTGAAAGTTGACCATGAACTAATAAACTAGTATTTCGTTGCAGTTTTAATGATTAGTTGTAATGAAATACCTTTAAAATCAATAGATAGTACGGGGGTTTACTTAACAACTTACTAACCTAAGTTTTTAATTTTGCAGCAATTAGCCAAAACTGCCAAGTCAGATGCTTGATGTACTGCCCTTATGGGGTTGCGATTTTGCAGCAACGGTAAGCTTATAATCTTTTTTATATGTTTTTTTTTTGGATGTGGTGCTCCCGACTCATTTTTTGTGAAAACTTACAGAAAATTACTTACAAAATTTTGGGCTTTTTGGGTTTTTCTTTTTAAACAGGGGCTTATAAAAATCCTTTCATGGTGTTGTGATTTACATTTGATTAATTGTTGTTCCTGATGCAGGGTTTTTTAAAAAATCACATTGTAAGAATACGAACAAAAACAAGAAGAGATTTAGGGAGAAGAGATCAAACTTGTTGCTGACACAACGGAAGCACGGTTTTGGGATTACTTTCACAATTTGTATAATGTTCACAATCTAGTATAAAACTTTCCACATGAATTTTTGGCCACATATGGGCTTTTTGGAATCCTTACTGAAACTTTTATTAAGAGAGCTGTTTAAAAATTGCATTTTAAAATTTTTTTTTTTTTTTTTTTTTTACAAATATACACATTTAGACCGGTTTTGTTTATAATTCACCCGGTCTATTTAAGGGTTTTCTTTTAGACCTATATTAACGAGTTTTTTTGCCGGTTGATGCACCGGTCAATTTTAATGAGCTTTTAGACGGTTTTTGAAGCCCCTGTCTATAGGTTTGTTTATCTTTAGACCTTACCTTTAGACCGTCCGAGAGAACCGGTCTAAAAGGTTATGAAAACCCGGGTTTCTAAAAGTTTTTTCTAGTTGTGATATAAACCTATTTCTTGCATCTACAATTTTTTTTATAAAAAACCGGCCTTATTCATTGAAACTAAAAGAACCAAATTTTTAAAAAAAGATATAATTCCATCACTGTCGCCAAAGCAGACGAGTGAAATTCATTGTAAAAACCAAAAATTTTCAAAGCTTAAAATCTGTTTGAAGGGTTTCAAAATTAAAGTTATATGTAAATGAACATAACCTCTTTAAAATCTCTGATTTAATTATTTGCCCTTTTTTTGCATAAGTTTAGAAAATAAACATTGATCAGGTAACACAACATGTAACTCATGTATATATTAGTAGACTGGGTGCTAGAAAGTTTTGCAAACACCAAAATTTTATTCCTCAGACCACGTTTGGATAGTAAATAATTTTTTTCTTACTTTTTGTTTTCTTTTTAGGTCTTGTATTTTTTTTTTAGTTAATTATATACCGAAACACATTGCTTTCTGAGCTTCAAACTTGGAATGAGTGAATTACTTGCTGCTTGATTCAATTGAGGGTGTTCTTTTTTTATGTGAACTCCTGCAATAAAAACTTTTTGTTTAAAACCCGGGTTTTGGGGCATGTTTTATTTTTAATGGGTCCGTTGGGGGATAGTAAAAAACAAAAATTTGGGGTTTAATGTACACTATCGTTTAGAAATCAAAATTGGTGTACCCTTCTACAAACTAAATTTTTTTGAGTATTCATGACTAATTATCAAAGCCGGACTAGTAAAGAGTACACTCTTATTCTAGTATTCAAAATTTTTGGGACACGAATTTTTTTAGAATTTTTTATATATTTAACTGCTATCCAAACCTGAACCCCTAAAGTCTCCGTTTAGGGACCGACCCCAAAACACCTCTTTATTTTGTTTGATGTGACCACTAACACGATAATGGTTTATTTTTCATTTTCCCTAAAAGCCATTATGGTTCAAATTTTAAGTCCTTTTTAAGTATCCTCCTTAGTTCTCGGCATTAGTAATACAAAAATTAAATAAAAGTTTCACACTTTTCACTGTATGACTACTAAACAAATCCAAAAGTTATTTTCTGTGGTTTTGTGAAACGAAATGGGCTTACATACCTATGCAAGGTAAGGGTGATGATTTCAATTCAGAAGCACGTACTCCACTTTTTAAAAGATCTTTTCTTTTGGGTGATATGTTAGGTTTTGTGTATAAATATTATATACGTTGTCGGTTTCGAACCCGAGGGTGGGATTGCAACATTAAAGTATGAGTCTCAATGTATTAATTAAATTAAAATAATGATTTATGGATTATTTATTAATCACAAAATTTATTTTGGTCGAAAAAGGAAAGTGGGGGGGGGTTGGGTGTCGGGTTTTTGGAACTTTGAGAAGGTGTTACACTCAAACTTGGAGAGCAAGTTTGGTGTGTATATAAACCCTCAAAGCTCAATAAAATCGAATGATAATTATCCCTAACGTTCATGTCAATCGGTTCTTTTACTTCTACCCATTGAATATCAAACAGTACAGTAGTAAAAAAGGGAGTATTAATTTAGATCATGCATGTGCATGTGTTATTAAATACGTGCAGTATAGTATGCATGTGTCTATGGTTGGATATTTATATATTTATCTTTTCTTGTTGTAGGTAGGGTTTGAGGTGTATTTTGGGGTTTCGATCATGTATTATTTAGAACTTCAAACACTAGGTGTTATGATTGTTTTATTTGTGATACATGAACCTAGTTTTTTTCACATTAGCCCTTTTAGTAATAGTGTGTACAGACGAGGGACAAGCTTACTTTGCTTTTTGATCTTGGAAGTGTTACTTACCTTTGTCGATTCCACCCAAAAACCCAAATTAGGGTTTATATTGTTCTTGGAGCACGTGATTCCTTGTTTTTGGGCTAGGAATCGAAAAGGAAAGCGTATATTATATTTTATGTTAAATTATTTATATGTTATGCAGATCCATTCTGCGTGATCTTTGTGTTTTTTTGTTTATAGTTATTTTATGATTCACATATTCCAACAGTGGAAATCATGAGCTCGGGGTTTTTAATATGTAATTGATTACATTAAAACTTAAAAATTGAATCTTTAATTGGGATACATGCATATTTATAAATCTAGGGTTTATTTTTTTTTTAACCTAATATTAGGTCGACACCTAAAATTTAAAAGATTTAGGGTTTTTGGTTGTTTGTAGAAAACTTGTAGAAAAACCCTAGGATTGATGCAATTTTAAGGATTATTAATTATGGTACCTTATGTGATGTCGTTAATTAATTAGATTGCATACTGGATATTATTGACATGATAATATGTGTTAACTGATTATATGTGAATATGGGATCCATGACAAATCTTGCATATTTTGTCATGGAATGTTTGTTGTTTTAATTGCTACATGAATTTTAAGATAATTCTAAATTGGGAAGACCCTAATATATTAATTAAAATTGGTTATGTGCAATGTGGTATCTAATGATCAAAACTTACGCGGCCAAATTTATTTGGCATCTGTGGTCCATTGGGTACAATGAGCTCGAAAAACCAATGGGCGTTTTATAGATTAGATCATATAAATATTCAATAGATAATTTAATAGGATTATCAAAAAGGTTTGCATGTGGCTATATGATATTGTTAATGATCATATATGTGTTTTATGTGTTTATTTATTTTTTGAACTACTTGTTCTTTGTGTGTTTAATTATGATGGATTTGTAACAACAAAGAGGGTATTTTTCATAAATAAAAATAAATGATAACCTAAATAACTATGTAACCTTTGTAGTAAACCATTTAATTGCCAAGTTTATGTGCCGACAGTGGTTCGACTTCGCACGGTAATTTGCTCCCAGGCGAGACTAGCAATTAATAATTTACTACATAAATTGTTTTAAGCAAGAAAATCATATTGTTTTAGTTGATTGATGCGACTGTACAAAAGTGGTCGAAGCGGCGGACCTATTATTGACAAACTATAAGTGGGTTTATGGTTGGTTCACATTAAATTGTGACCTTAGAGGGGCACGGTTTTTTAACCAGCTTCGGCGGCTGTCGTCCCTCCGCTAGCCTGTGCGTCAATATAGACTTACCAAGTACACCATGAAAAAGTACGAAGCATCTTAGGCAAATGTAGTTAGTAATTTGCTCAACGCCTAATTAAAAACTTTGATGATTTGTGCTTACGATTGAGTAAACGGTTTTTTGTGAAAACTATGATACAAAGATGAATGCATGACATCTTTGTACATATTTTTTGATTTAAACATCAAAATAATTTATACCCTTAAATTTAAGTAATATGCCAACCAATTAATTACGGAAACACCTAAGATGACATATATCATTGCTAGCAGCCTCATGCTGATGTAATGATTCAAAGTGGTAGTCAAAAAGGGTTAAATTGAGCACTTTCATTTGCTAGCAGCCTCAGCTGATGTGATGAAACGGGTCGATTTACACGTTTCATAAATTGGTTACTTAATTGAGCATCTTTCATCACTAGCTAGCCTCAGCTGATGTGATGGGGACGGCGTCAAGGTAAAGATTTGGGGATGAAACATGTTTACATTTTGCAAACTGATGTTGGCAATATAATGTAAGTCCTTGATTTTATGAATTGCAATTGGATATTGGCAATTGAGTGTAGCTCTCCTTATTGGAGTACTTTCATTGCTAGCAGCCTCAGCTGATGTGATGAAACGACGTACAATTTGGATCCTAATTTTCAATGAAAATTAAATGGTTAAATTTTATTTTACGTGGGTGTTTAATTTTCTTGAAAAGTTATTTCAATAATTACTAAATTGAATTTTGAAAATTCTTTTAATGTATTTAATTGCAACGTTATAAAACCGTAAACATGGGATATTCTTTTAGTAGTAAATTGATCTACACCCGTAGGGGTTTTTGGATAGAGTCAATTTTTGCTGAAAAGAATATAACCGAGTCAACTTTTCGTGTGAAGAGTGAGACTTATCCTATTCTTTTCATGAGTGAGAAAGGTATAATAGGAAATTGGAATCGTCTAAATTCTAAGAATTAACTCATGGCGAATTCTTAATAAATTGCAATGGTTAGGAGTTATTAAATTTAGAAACTAGACTAATTACCGCAAAAGTGGTTAAAAAGAACTAGAATGTTTGATCTAGTTATTATGCTTTAGCCATTCAAGGTGCTTTACACATGATGGGGATGGTAGACCTAACTAAGGAAGAAATTGAAATACCCAATTCTTTAAAGTTAATTGCATTGATGGATTATTCCATCATTTACAAAGTAGAATACATTCCTTGAGTTACCTTTGTAGTATTACTTTAAGGATTTCACCCAAGGGTGTAGGAAAGTAAACAGCACGCTATTTGCTTTTACTGGTAATGCAACACTTACAATGTTGTCAAACCAGTGGGAGCATTGTGTTGTAATTAAACTGATAATGAGTTCATGTAGTGTTCTTAAATTCAGTGGGAGCTACAAGTCTTGGTATCTTAATATACTGACATGAAAACTCAGATTATTCTAGATTTCTTGAGATGATTACTTTCCAATAAAAGACACTTGTGGTATTAAGGATAGTGTGTACGTTTCCTTACTAGACGAAGTGATTCTTTATCTACTTATATCTATGGACACAATCATATTGTTTCAAAAAAGGGCAAACTATTGACGTGTTGTTTATCTGATACGTGATGTTGTTCCATGCACAAGTGGGAGAGAAATCTTATTGCGTGCAAGCAAACAACTTAAAGAAATATGATTTATAGGGTTCTCTTGACTGTAAGGTAAGAGATTAATGTTCTAATGTGTTTTATACACATTTCTTATTTATGGAAAACACTTGAAGTTAATATCTACTTTCATTACTAGATATTAATGACAAGGTAAATTACATACTTTCATCATTATCAGCCTCGACTGATGAAATGAAACTATGTTAATTTACTAGTTTCTAAAATTAGATAATTATTAGAACAACGTGTCAATATGATAATAAAAACTACTTCAATGTAAATATTTATGTATTGTGTAATGACATAAATAAATGAAGTAATCTTATACTACTTCTAATTTGAATGTTTGCGTATTCTTGGAAGGGACATAATTATATGAAGTATATAAATTAACTTGAAAATACTATTGAAACCAAGTTGTGGGTTTCATAATTACTTTAGTTATGCATATTTATATTTTAGTATAAGATATAAATATGAAGTCTTTTATTGTTATTATAAGACTTATAACAAATGTAAGACGTTATATTTTTATTAAGACATATACAAGAAGTCATGGAGTTCATCAATGACTTATGACGTAGATTGGGATTATAACAGGTTATGTCTTTTTGGTAAGACATAGAAATTAAGTGGCTTGGGCTTAAAAGGCACTTATGTTATAATGCATGCAATTGGCTTGGAAAATCTGTTGTACCATTAAAGTGATTTAGTTGGTAAATAGGTAAGCCAATTACGATTTTGTATTTCTTATCTTATATATTGTAAGATTAACTTACAATATAAATCCTAATGAAATACATAGTATTTATGTTATGTTCAATTAGGAAAATCAAACTCTTGAAAAATTGTTTGATTAAAGATAACTATATCTTCTAATCTTCCTAAAGATATCAAGGTTAGAAAATTGAGTATGAATTGGATATACTCAATTAAGACTCCAACCCAGAAGATTAATAAGACACCATTGATTATGGAATGTGACGAATCACATTAAGTCTTAAAAATTGAAGTTCAGAATTTGTTAAACTACTTGTTGGGTAGGTTATTAACAAATTAAGGTTAGGAACTGTCAATTTGTATCTGTAAAGTCCTAAAGAGAACAAGTTTTGTGTTGCTCTATTTGCTAAGCATTTATAGGTAATCTATAAATTGCAAAAGGCGAGTGGGAGTTTTATCTTCAAAAGATAAAAATTACAAGATACATAATCTTCTAATACGCTAGCAAATTCATAATGAGGATTTAACATGTTAGTGTTAAATCTCAAGATGATGGAATTTTTATTCATAAATCCGTAAGGATTTTCTCAAATATTTGTAGAATATGCTGAGGGTTTGAGTTACAGGATCGTGATATGCTGTTAATAAATTGCAAATGTTTATTTGGCAAATTACTCATACTATGAATAATAAGATGCAGTCCAAGAAGATAACTAGTTTGGAAACGTAGTTAATCTTGAACTCTATAGTTGCACTATAGAATGGAAATGAATTTCTGCAAAGGAAATGAAAATCCTAGAGATTTAAATTCTTATGTAGAAATTATAATGGACAAATTTGTATACATATTTAATATGTGAAAAGATTATCAATCACACTTAAGCAATTAAATGTGATTGAAATTCTTTCCAAGCACATTAAATAGATAAAGATTATGGGTTGTCATTATTAGTTTCATTTATATGAAATTAATAATGGAATGTCAAAACTCTTTCTTGAATAATTACTTGAGCGAGGACGAAAAGTAATTGAAAGGAGTGTTTGGATTCAAATAATCTTTAGTGGTATACAAAGTGCAAATCATTTGTAAAATGGATTAATGCATGCATCTAGAAGATATACTTATTTTTAGTTATTAAATTAGTTTGATTTATAATTAAATTAAGATATTTCTTAATATTCCTGAAAGCTAGTGGGAGTGATGTATTTATTTTCTTATTTCATATATGTTGTATAACATATGGGAAGTAACATTCCATTGACGTTAACATTAAATGTTAAGTCTTAGTTTGGAATTAAACTTCACATAGAAATTTGGAAAATAAAACCTTAAAAAAAAAAATGTTTATTTGATTATAAACATAAGCGGTAAAATAACTGATTCTAAAAGAACATGATATTCTATTAGAATATCTAGATAGAAACATATCTTTGAAAAGATATGACATGAACAAATCTAAGTTTGACACAAGGATTTTTCATGTACATCATGTTGCTTGTTGTATCATGCTTGGATGCAAGATGATTAACAACATTAGTATCTAATTGGAAATTATTAGATAGCTAAGTGTAATGGATATGGTTTAGAATTTACATCCTTAGCCTGGATTTGCTCCAAAATTCTAAATATGAACCATATGGCATATTGTTGCTTGATTGATATTGTGCTCAAATCTTGAAGGATTTGAAGATATCAAAACATTACACGATGAATGTTAAGTTTACGGAACTTGGAAAGAGCATATTGTTGTTATGGATACAATGATGCTAGTAAGATTGAGATGACACTCAATACTAGTCATGGTAGGAGCTCATCCTTATTAGGAGACCATGTATACTAGTTGTGCTCAATATGAGCATAGTTGCATTATACAAAAAGAATTAGAATACTTTAACTACAAGGTTTGTAGTTTAATTGTCATAAATTTGTGCATGAGGATGTCACGCATTTTATGAAGTATGTGGCAATATCTAGATAGATGAATGCACACATACAAGAATTTCATTATATGAAATAAGTATTCTCAAAATTCCGATAGATCAACATTAGTTGATTTATGCCTTGTCAACAAGTATGTGGAACATGACTTGTGGCATAATTCATTAATGAAGATTGTCATGCATTGATCTAGTTAGTATTTGGATAAGGGACGTGTAAACAATTATTATTTTAATGAAATAAAGTGCGGATAGCGTTTATTCTCATTATTAATATTTGTGTCCTATATTTGCATGTTTAAATCCATGAGTAAAATTATTATATTTTATTCTAAATAGTCCGTTGTCAATTAATAATATGGGAATATTATTGAACTAAGACAAATGTGAGGATTGGTAGAATGGACTGTAGGTTGAGACACCAATGTCACATGATATTCAATATTGGATAAATTGAATATAGGACTTATCTCAACCACATGATTATACTTTATGGATCGTCGTCATCAAGTATATCATGAATATTTATCCTCAGACTTGAGATGACAGATAATTTCGAGGATGTAGCTTATTTTCTGTAAGATGGTCTAACGCTAACCGTAAAAGGTAGTTATAAGGGCTATTTTCGAAAATGATGCGAAGTTCGAGGGTTATGCTCGCAGTCAATAAAGGATTTGTTCCTTCAACTTTGTGTTGAAGTTTAATACTGCTTGGCCACTCGTAGGATTGACAAGATGTTTGCGTGGCCACGCCCAAAGTCTATCTGGAAGACGTTCAGATGTTTTGGTAATCTTGATCAATCATAAACAACGAGAAACATAATAGTTAATTATGGAATGACAAAGATCCATATCCAAATTAACGCGGTATTAGTAACAAAAGGATAAGTATGATGATTAATTTCATCACGTGGTTTTTTCCAGGAGAACCACAACTCGGATCGAGCTGGGGGCATTGGGAAGGTAAAGCTAGGCTGACCCATGTCATTACTATATTAATGTTTATCCAAGTGGGAGCTGTTAGGTTTTGTGTATAAATATTAATATACGTATGTCCGGTTTCGAACCCGAGGCTCGGGATTGCACACATTACGTATGAGTCTCAATGTATTAATAATTAATATATGATTTATGATTAATTATTAAATCACAAATATTTATATGGTCGAACAAGGAAAGTGGAGGGGGTTGAATGTCGATTTTTGGAACTTGAGGAGGTGTTACACTCAAACTTGGAGAGCAAGTTTGGAGTGTATATAAACCCCTCAAAGCTCAATATAATCGAATGATACATATCCCTAACCGATTATGTCAATCGGTTCTTTTACTTCTACCCATTGAATATCAAACACGTACAGTAGTAAAAAAAGGGAGTAATGATTTAGATCATGCATGTGCATGTGTTATTAAATACGTGCATATAGTATGCATGTGTCTATGGATGGATATTTATATATTTACTCTTTTCTTGTTGACGTACGGTGAGGTGTATTTTGGGGATTCGATCATGTATTATTTAGAACATCAAACACTAGGTGTTGTGATGTTTTATTTGTGATACATGAACCTAGCTTTTCACATTGAGACGCTAGTAATACGTGTGTACAGGAACGAGTGACAAGCTTACTTTAGCTTGTGATCTTGGAAGTGTTACTTACCCTTGTCGATCCATCCTAAAACCCTATTAGGGTTTATATTGTTCTTGGAGCACGTGATTCCTTGTTCTTGCTAGGAATCGAAAAGGTACGCGTCTATTTAAATTTATGTTAATTAATTATATGTTATGCAGATCCATTCCGCTGCGTGATCTTTGTGTTTATGTGTTTATAGTATTATTATGATTCACATATTCCAACATGATAGCAATCTCCACTACAATTAACATGCTCTCTTGTTCATCCTTTTTTGCTGCAATGTCACAGCTACAACAATGAAATAACCGTAAAAAATCTAATTTAAACAAACAACCAAGTCTAAGAATTGATAGCTAAAGATCATGTGTCGCTACAGTAATTTCACTACTAAACCGCTTCAATAAGTTGAAAATATAAGATGAAAATTATTAAACTCTTTGTTATTCTAAAAAATTCTTGCATAAAAAAAAGTCTTTCATTTATCACAAAAATCCCTACAGTATCTATTGAGTCCTAAATAATCATAAATTGTTAAACACTCAAACATCTGATTATTATAACTTAGTACGGCATAAGCACATCCAAAAATTCAATCACTATTTTCTACAACATGTTCAATCAAAACATTCTTACATGGTGGTTGTGATAAGCTTTTACACACTATGATAATCATGTAAACTAGTAAACTAGCTTGAAATTATTACCCGTCCAGATCATATTCAAGGAAAATCGCTCGAAATCGGTACATTCTACTCAGATATATCCTTTGCGAGACACGCTTACATCACCAGATAAACTGGTTTGAAATTATTACCCGTCCAGGATATATCTTTTCGATTACTGACTTTTGATGTCGTCAATTCGAGGGTCAATTCTTGAGTCTTACACTCATGAGATAACATCGTTAATTGCACCATATTTTAATCACGTTTTCATTCTCCCCTCAAAAATAGCATAATCATGTTGTTTTTGATAAACTTTTTGATTAAAATATGCTAATTTTTGAGGTTGTTTGTGGAAGAATGTCAAGATCATTTGTTTTTTAGCAAAGATTATGTATTTCAAATACTCCCCCTTAACAAGGGAGTACTTGTCCTTATGAGTAGAATTTGTTGAAAAACTTAGAAAATATTCATGTTTAATTCTACTCATAAGTAAGAAGCTTTCGCTCCTTTGATCAGGATTGAGGCACTGAAGCGTACCTCAGGGTCCTTTTTTACAAGTGCGGGTTGTACACTGTTATGTGTGCACAAGCGTTGTTAATGAAGAGAAATTGATGAGATAATGACAAAATTGTGACAAGTAATACCATTGAGTTTACTCAGGATGGTGGAAAGTGAGAATGTTTGGAATTCTGACTCGTTCTTCCGCGTAACTCTCTAGTCATCTCATCTGCACCCGATATTGAAGTCGTTGATTAACTCGAGCCAAGAACTTGACTGTTAATCCAGTTCTCTGCTGCCTGTCTTTAGCAGCTTCTTCGTACACTTCTTTTTTATGAGGTTTCTGAATTAGCTTCCCCCAAAACTGACAACCATCTTCAGCAGATTCGTAACTTTGATGTAGTTAACATGTCTTCTAACTTTTGGAGGTTTTAAGTACACAACAGTATTTGTAGATAACATCGTAAACCACACCAAGCAAATCTGACTAGTGACTCAGTAAGGATTATACTCAATGCGGAAACTCCGTTCGGGGGTAACATGCAAGAAATCAGCAAGATCTTCTCACATAAGTAGGCTACTTCGCACATTACAACCTACGAGTGTTGAAACGTTTACACCAAAATCACAAAACTGAACCACTGATTATCTCTGCAGGCGTCTCTCTGGTAGTAATAAAATTGTAAGCTCGATCACGTGGGTCTGTTATGTGTCCCCGATGTGCACATATCTTCCCCCCGATTGTAGATACATGTGGAAAAATAGTGTTTTCGCAAAGAATGCCAGAAACGCCAAAGAACATCTACAAGAAATTTGTTTGTAAGTGGTTGAGAATGTAAAATAAATGCAAGTTAAAATTGATCTTGCTAAAGAATTAGCTTTAGGATATGGAATTCCAAACCGGATTTTCATTTTTTTAATGTTGATAAATCCACTGGCGTGACATTATTTTAGTATGTTCAAAATGGAGTCCAACAAGTTGATTTAGCCAATTGGTTCATGTGAAATTATGTAAGTACAAAGTCTCTTACCAATAACTATGTAGTCATTACATTGCAACAAAATGGTCCCTTTCTCCATTGAAGATTAAGGATTAAAGGTACTTCAAATTTTATCTATGATAATATCCAATTTTAACATAGACAATGCCATTAGTTTACCATTGAATTTCAAAGAGTACAACTATTTCACAAACATTTACTTGTTGACCAAATTCAATGTAGTGTAGGTGGTTAGTTTATGTTGTAGTAGAGTATATTGTTTTAAATGTACGAAAATTGATATATTTTACGTAATTAAATAAAAATACGAATTGTGTAAACTTAGATCTACCCTATCTCGTAAAAAGGTTAAAAACAAATGTTTTTCTTTTCATTCTAGATGAAATAACTTTTGAGGATTTATGAGATATTTTTCTGTAGCTTTGGTTTTATGTTTTGAAAAAGTGTATAAATAAATAAATGTCTACAAGATCTTTTGTAATATCTAAAAGAAGATGGTAACCAAAAAGTTACAAGTGGACAAAACGTAACACACATAAATCAGCATACAAGAATTGATCAATATGTTCATCCACATGTTTACTTAGTTACAAATGCATCCTTCAAAAACAAAATGTGAAAGTTAGGCGTAACCGTATCTTCCTCTCAAGTAAAAAATTTAGGAGGTATTCTAAATGTGTTTTATGCCTCTTGTAAGTTAATATGGTAACGACCTAGGGGGTTCCCCGGGGCTCACGGGAATCCAATGGATGTTTTATTGCGTAGTTTAAATTTTCGTAGAAATTCTTGATTTTTTTTTTTAAAATGGACCCGGTCCCAAAACTTTGTGTCACATAAATATTACTTAAACCGCTAGTTTTTTTAATTTCTTTACTAGTTTTAATGAAATAGTATATTTTAGTTAATTATTATTTCTTTAATACTCGTAAAAGAAATTTTTTTGTGCGCTTAGTGATTATGGGTTCGCCCCTGATGATAACAAACGTATTAGTTTTTAAACTAGAAATAAAGACTTTTACTATGGATAAACATTATCATGTATTGTACAAGAATTGCAAAAAAAAAAAAAAAAAAAAAAAAAAGTGGTTGTGATATAATAAACACAAGGTGAATACATTATTTCCCGCCGTCTACATCGTACAATTATTCCTTTTCTCTAAATGGTCAATGGATGTATAGGTTTCAAAGCAATTTTATTTTCTCTACAAGGAATCTCTTTGATTTTGTGGGCCAATATCTTACATGACCATCTTCCCTCTGGATATTCCATGGTTTGAGGGAACTTCTGTGGACCGCGACCCTCCGCCTTCCGACGTGGGTGTGGATCTAGAGTTGTTGCGGTGCCTGGATACTAATAGGGCTCCATTTAAAAAATATCCGGAGGAGTTTCTGAACCTCATAGGTTTGAGCCAAACTTGGGATGATGATAGTGCCCGCCCCACGTTTCTACGGCCGGATGAAACGGGTGGGTTGAATGGATTTGCATGTATTTTTGTTTTCTATTTGTGTGCTTCCGCGTCTAATTTTACTTGCTTTGCTTTGCAGAGATGGACTTGTTTTCCTATATCAACCAGCCTGACGTATTCAAGGTAAAGGTCGGGGAGCGCACTTTGGAGAAGGACGAGAAGTCTTTGCGGGCTGAGACCGCTACACGTGTTCTTCAACCGCAGGAGGGTACAGTGAAGGTGGTACAACATACGGTCGTTGATGAGATTGCTGCGGCTAAGGAGGGCAAGAAAGCCGGGAAGAAGAGGGTGGTTATTGCTGTGCCGGAGCCACCCAGAAAGAAGAAGAAACTGGTCCGCAAGGATGCTGCGGCTGGATCTGGTATGAGTTGTTTACAATACCCTTAAGTGTTGTTTTCTTCTCTTGCTGTTTTGTATCCGTACTTACACGTTTGCGTTTTTCAGCCGATGCTTCCGCGGAAGGTCATATTGTTGTTGATCTTGAAGATGAGTCGGGGTCAGGTTTGAAGCGCTCCGGTCCTCAGACGGACGAGGGAATTACGAAGAATACTACTGTCATTTCTTCTTCGTCCCACACACCTACTCAAGAGCGGTCAGAGGGGAATTCTGAGACTCCTCATGCGGATATTAATGAGTCTGAGAATGTGGAGTCCAAAATGCCAAATCTTGAGGTATCTGAGCAGGACAAACCTTCCGGGCATGCTGAGGGTGTGATTGCTTCGTCTAGTCATGCGGTCGATGAAGAAGAGGATGTGGGTGGGTCTGATGATTTTGAGAAGTCTGTATCTGTTGAGACCGCGGACACTTCTTCTACTTATGTCCCCAAGTGGTTGTCTACGAATGGCTTCAAGATGGACGATCCCTGGGTCTGCCGAAGTATTGTTGACAATGTTGCAACTCCGGTGTTTGCGTCTGCTATGAGGGATATGTCTAATGAAGATTTGATGAATGACTTCAATAAGTTATCTGCTCACCAGATTTGTGTTAATTCTGAGGTGCGACTGAGGTTGGAAAACACCTTGTACCAAAATAGCAGGTTGAGGAAGAGTCTGGAAGGGAAGAAGAAGATGGTTGTTGAGTTGAAGGCTAAGTTGTCCGAGCTAGAGGGTGAGAATGCCGGGGTCATGGCTATCCGCGACCAAGTGTCTTCTTTGCAATCGGTGGTGGATGATAAGGATAAGGAGCTGGAAGAGCTCCGGGCTGAGGTTAAAAGGTTATCTCCGGAAGTTGAAACCTTGATTGGGAAAAATGCGGGGCTAGCTGCGGAAGTTGTAGAACTTCGTGGTGAGAAGGAGGAGCTGGCGGAAAAAGTGTCCGGCCTAGAAGTTCTTTGTGACACTCTCCAGCAGCAGTTTAAAACCGAGACGGAGAAAATTGTCGAGGATAGTATGAGGGCGGCCCATGCCACTTTTGAGAATCATCTTGCGGAGATGGATAAAAGGTTGGTCGCGATCAACGAAGAGTTTGACACAGAACTCTTTCCCCAGACTCTGAGGGCTGTTGAGGGCCGCCGGTGGGTCATTGGCCACGGATTTAGGTATGTTATTGAAAAATTTAAAGAGTCCGAGGATCTGAAGCTGAGGCTTGGTGGTTGTATTTCCGCGGCCATTAAGGACGGGGTTCGCCAGGGGTTGGAGGCCGGGATTGTGCATGGGTCGCAGGGCATAAGGCTTGACCAGATAGAGGCCTATGACCCGGAAGCCAAGCAGCGTTATGAGGAGTCCGTGGTCAGGTTGTCTAAAGTTCCCTTCCCTTTGTTAGATTCTTTGGAGGAGTGTCGGGATGCTCCGCTTGAGTATTTGATGGCGAAATTGGTGTTGGAGGAGCATCGTCACCCTGGGTCGGGGGAGCTGACCTTTAAACCCCCGGTCGTGGAGGAGACAGTTCTGCCGGAGTCCGTGCTTCGGTTTGTTACACGTCGTCCGCGGGCTATTGCGGCTTATAAGGAGTTCAAGAACAAGAAGTATGGGGTAGAGTTTGATTACACCGACAAGGGTCTTGCCATTGTGCTTCCTACCCCCGTTTCTTCTCAGCCTTCCTCCGTTGCTGGGCCAGTTGGGCCTTCGAATGTTGTTGCGTCTTCCGGACCAGAGACCATTGTGTCCGGGGATGGTGGTGTTAAACATGATGACATGTTTGATTCTTCCATTCTTGACTCTCAGAATCCTGAGAATTAGTTTTCTGCGGCTGTTCTTTAGGGGATATTTTGACTATATCTGCCTTGCCGCAATCTTGTGAAGCTTTTAAACATCAGCTTTTTTGGTAAGTGTACCCCGGATGAATGCATCCGTGTATTTTGTAGTAGTTTTTTTTTTTCTTCCGGATGAATGTATCCGCGTATCTTGTTATCGTTGGTGAATATAACTTAGACTTTTTGGACGTGTAATAACACTTGGGTTTTTTTTTTCTTTTTGGTGCCGGGACTTGTATGTCCGGACTTTATTTTACCATCTTTGTGTACCCGTACTTAGGATTTCCGGGGATGGGTTTAACTGGTCAATGGGTTTGCAATACCACTTATATGCCTTTAATAATTTGAGGTACAATGTCCTCATGCCGGGCTTGTGAGGCCACTTACGCGTCCGGATTTGAGGTCCGGGTTATGCATGCAATAGAAATAATGTAAAAGATGACACGTAAATTTTTAGAAAGTGTTGCGGAGTTGATCAGACCCCGCATATCATTTAAAGATGTAATGAACTCCTGCGGTCAGATTGAACTGTGACCGGATACAAAGGTTACAAAAGTTAGGAGTACTTACAAAAGATATAGAACTTGGTATGAGCTCCCGCGGCCGGATTGAACCGTGACCGGGTACAAAAGATAGGAGCGCTTATACTTAATTACAAATAGCATTTCTTAAGGTGCCGGATGTTCCAAGTCCGGGGTATATCCCTACCATCTTGCCCTCTGAGCGTATAAGCTCCTTTCCCCAAAGCTTCCACGACTTCATATGGGCCTTCCCATTTGGGGCCCAACTTGCCGGTGTTTTCCACAAGGCTTGCATCATTGCTGCGGTAGACGAAATCTCCTGGCTTGAAGCTCGTGCCGCGGACTTTAGCATTGTAATACTTCTCCATTTGGGTTTTGCTTTTTGCTTCCTGGATTGCTGCGACCTCTCTTCTTTCTTCAACTAAATCTAGATTTAGCTGTAGGTCTTCATCATTTGTTATTGGATCAAACAAGGCGCACCTTAAAGATGGCATTCCGATCTCGACTGGGATGACAGCCTCCGTCCCATAGGTCAGAGAGAACGGGGTATCCCCATTGCTTGATTTGATCATAGTTCTGTGCGCCCATAGCACATGCGGAACTTCTTCCAGCCAGTCCCGGCTTCCTTGATCAATCCGTGCTTTGATTCCTTCATCTAAGCTCCGGTTTGCTCTTTCTACAAGTCCATTTGCCTGGGGGTGCTTGACCGATGCAAATCGTTGTCTGATGTTGAGCTTGTCACACCAATCCTTGAAGGGGTTGTCCCGAAATTGCTTTGCGTTGTCCGCGACTATTTCTCCCGGAAGTCCGAACCTGCATACAATGTTATCCCACACAAACTTCTTAACCTGATTTCCGGTGATTGTGGCGAGGGCTTTGGCTTCTATCCACTTGGTAAAGTAATCTATTGCGACTATCAGGTATTTGATCCTTCCTGGGGCTTCTGGGAATGGGCTGTAGATGTCTATTCCCCATTTGTAGAATGGCCAGGGGGAGGTGATGGGATTTAACTTTTGTTGAGGGTTCCTGGGAACCGGTCGGTGTACCTGGCAGTCTTGACATTTATCTATGATTTCCCTTGCGTCCTTGTGCATTGTAGGCCAGTAGTAGCCGGATCTGATTGCCTTGGCCACAATAGACCGCGGTCCTGAGTGCATGCTGCATGAGCCCTCATGGATTTCTCTGATTACGTAGTTCGCCTGCGCCGGACCTACGCATCGCAACCACGGTTCTAGAAAGGACTTGCGGAATAATACCCCATCGATAACAGAGTATTGTCGTGCCTTAATTTTCAATTTTCTAGCTTCTTTTTGATTTGCCGGGAGTACTTCGTCCTTTATGTAGGCTATGAGGGGGGTCATCCACGTCTCCTCTTCTTCTTCTACTACGGCCATTACTTCCTTTTCTTCTATTGATTTTACTTTCAATGTTTCGACAAGGACTTGTTTTGACAAATGAGCGAAACTGGTGGAGGCTATTTTGCTTAGAGCATCTGCCTGTTTGTTCTGGCTGCGCGGCACCTGTCTGATGGAGAACGTGCGGAAGCTTTGTATCAAGGCCTTAGCTTTTGCTAGATACGAGGCCATACTCTCTTCCTTGGCTTCGTAAGCCCCATTAATCTGGTTTGCGACCAGCCGGGAATCAACATTCGCGGATAAGTGTTGGACTCCCATTTGCTCAGCTATCCTTAGACCTGCTATTAGTGCTTCATACTCCGCTTCATTGTTAGAGGTATCAAACTCAAATCTTAATGCATAAGTAAATTCCACACCTTCAGGGTTTGTGAGGATCAGGCCTGCTCCGGACCCTTCTTGGCAAGATGATCCGTCAGTATATAAACTCCAAGGCTCGACATATGGATGTTCTTCCGCAGCTTCAACGGTTGCCGGAGTTTTTTCTTCTGGGATTTCCGCAATGAAGTCAGCTAGCACCTGTCCCCTTATTGATTTCCGCGGCCTATAGTTGATGTCATGTTCTCCCAGTTCTATAGCCCACTTAGCCAATCTCCCAGTTTTTTCTGTTTTTGCGAGCATTTGTTTGATGGGCTGGTCCGTGATGACAACTATTGGATGCGCCTGGAAGTATCTCTTCAATCTTCTGGCTGCATGAATTAGTGCCAGAACCAATTTTTCCATTGGGTCGTAATTTACTTCCGGGGGTTGCAATGTGCGGCTGATGAAGTAGATGGGTTGCTGGACCGGCCCTCTCTCCACTAGCAAGACTGCACTAATGGCTTCCTGTGCCGCGGATAGATACATAAGTAGTTCTTCCCGTGGTTGTGGAGCCGCCAGGGTGGGAAGGTTGGCTATGTGGTTCTTCATTTCCTTGAATGCTTGCTCCGCTGCTGGTGTCCAATGAAAGTCACTCTTCTTGATGCATTTTTTTAATGTCTTGAAGAACGGCAAGGATTTTTCCGCTGACTTCGATAGGAAACGGTTGAGACTTGCCAATTTACCATTTAGGCTCTGCACTTCTTTAAGTGTGCGGGGAGAGGGCAACTGGGCAACCACCGCGGATTTATCCGGGAATGCCCCGATCCCGTTTTTGTTGATCAAATGTCCTAAAAACATTCCTTCCTCTGCCCCAAAGGTGCACTTCTTTGGGTTTAGCTTCATGTTAATTTTCCTCAACGTTTTGAAGGTTTCTTCTATATCTCTTAACATCTCCGTCACCGAATGGCTTTTAATTCGCAAAAAAAAAAAAAAAAAAAAAAAAAAAAATCCTAAATATTTAATAACAATTAAATATTAAATAATATTCAATTATTATTTACGAAATTATTTTTACGAGTAAGTGTACGATTTTCAATGACAAAGATAAATTTAATTTTAACTCGACACGAAGATATATTTTTCACGACTCGAATTCACGAACGAAAAACGCGAAAAATCTTAAATTACAAAACTAAATAACACAAACACTAACCGGATTAAACTAACCCAACCAACCCATCGTTTACTGTTCATCGGCCCAAATTCCCAGCCCAAGTCCATCTTTAATATTTCTTTGTTTTTTCTTTGTCCAAAACCGATCTCACACACCTCACTTTGAGGCTTGTTAACTTGCGAATTCGACAAACAATCTATGTAACTCTTTTTGCCACTCGATTGTCGACATGGCCAAGTGTTAATGTGCCAAAGATCACTTCGTAACTCCCACGTTTGATACGTGTTCCAAGGCCAATCCGTTTGGCACTTCACAACCCATTCGAATTGACTAAGTTTTGTCAAAACATTCAATTGACCCATGACCACTTGTGACCATTACCATTGGTCCTTAAACATCATAAAAGAGTTACCAAGTGAAATTCTTTTGTCCTTAGTCAATATCACACGATAAATAAAGTCGTGTGGACTTTTTGAGACACAAACGAGTTGTGTTTAACTCCCATTCTCACACACGCTTATTCCTAAGTCCTCACAAGCCTCCAAAAGTCATTAATGGTCAGTCACATGGTGCCTAATACTCCAGGATTCCAGCAAGAAGTTGCAAACCCAAAACACCAATTATCACCCTATTTCGAATAGAAAATAACCCTATGGCCCTATACCCGATTCTCTCTTATCTTTGGCTACTTGGTTACTCTATTCCTACCTCAAACACTCTCTCCTAACTCACAAAGTTCCCAGAATTCATCACTTAGTCTCATTCGACTCATAGAACAAAGTTTGGAAAACTTTTATGATCGTATAATCTCACTCGAGCGAACCAAGAGGTTTCAAGCATTTCAAGTCCTCTCAAACTCATTCCTACTTCATTCTAGAGCATTGTAAGTTCTCGAACTTGGTCTTAACTCATTTCGATTCATATTCCATTTTATCTCAACTCGTGTATGTTATACTCGAGCATATAGTTCACTCTTTAGTTCTCACGTGCACTTTCACGAACCCCTGATCAAAACGTGTTTCACTTCATTCACTAGTCACTAGACTTCACGAAATGACCCACAAGAACTACCCATGCACTCGCTATAATCACAAACGAAAGCATTTTCATTTGTGCCAACCACGTATAACAATATCCAAAAAGACTTAGAATTATTTTAAACTTTTGATCCCCCAAAACAGCCTCTACGTCCTTCTTCAAGGTCCTTTTACTTCGAATTCCCAAGATTAAACCTTACTTCTTTTTGTACATTTCGAAAGTTCATACATCAAATAACATTTTTGTCTTTCTAAACTTTTGGTGAAAAACTCTTAAACGCCATTAAAATCACCTAGTTTAATCGCTACTTGAAACTGTGTTAAACACTTGGCCAAATTTTAGTTTTCAGAAATTCCAAACGTGCGACTTGGCCAAGTCATGGCCTATTTACTTCAAAATTAGTAACGTAACACCTAAATATTTTTGTGTCATCTAATTACCCACCTGAGATACTACATATTTTGTGTTTTGAGTTTTCAAAATAAACGTGAACCCGTCACTCATATTGACCATTCTGAATTACTACTCGCATGTTTTAACTATAAAACATAACTTATATTTTTCTAAGTAAATCTGGTTTGGGCTAAATTCAAGCCCAATAAGCTTTAATGATCCACACACTTCCTGGACCCAAGCCCAACATTTTTGGACTCACAAAAATAAATGGATTTCAGGCCCAAAAGATTTTACATGCCCTCGCCTCCAGTTTTTCTTAATGGACCTAAATAGGACTCGTTAAGGGCCCATTTAAGGCCTAGTAATTTTCTGGTCAAACCTGAGAGTTGACTTAAGCTAAGATAAGCTAATATAAGCTACTGGAATTTTTGTGGAATTTTTCTAAGAGTTTTCAAACATTTTGGACTAGTTTTGTAATCAAAGTTAACTTAGAAGGACTGTTTTTGACAACTAGCTGAATTAAGGGTCTGAAAATGTCAAAACTGAAAGTTTAAGGTTCCAACTGATAATATAAGTCATTTTGAGTCAACTATAAAAATTTGGAGGTATTTGGATATGAAATAGACACGTAAATAGTATAAGGACTATTTTTGTAAAACTTTTAAACTACGAGGACTGAAACTGCTAAATTAGAAAACCAGGTGTTAAAACAGTAAAATCAGTAAACTAAGGGTGAAAAAGTGATTATTTTGATATTGTGAGTACAATAGTGTCAAGCTTATATTTTACAAGGACTAAAAGTGTCATTTTACAAAGTTAAGGGACTAAAAGTGTAAATACCTATAACTGAGTACCAAAACTGTCAAAACTATAACTTAAGGATAGAAATGGAATATTTATGAACACAAGGTGTTTAAATGTCATTTTTAATAAGTACGAGGTTAAAAATGTAACTTTTGGTTAACAAAGGACTAACGGTGCAAAACCTACACCGTTAGGGTATAAAGTGTAACTTTTAGGAAACGTTAAGGTCTGATTAAGTAAATAACATATTCTAAATCAAAGAAATGAATTTTCATTATTTACCTTCACATTTTGGTGATTATTCCAAACCCGAATACGAAACCTAAGTTCACGATTCCTAACGAACATCACAACCTTGAACCAACGTTCCGTTCCGTTCATTTCGAGATCACAACTACTATAACTTCTGAATAATATTGTTAGAATATTATTCAAGACATCAAGACTTCTAAACCATTCACACTCACTCCACATATCAAATCGTTGTACGATTTTCTCATCACATTCGTTACTAGTATATAACGAATTATGAATGTTATTACTATTCAGGTTACGTGTGAATCTATTTCAAGCTTTCAATTCAACCATTCAGGATTTCCAAGTGAGTTCATAGCCCCTATTTTACTCGTTTTCTCTTTTGGGGGAGAATACATGCTCATTACTACAATACTTGTTTACGCAAACTAATACTGGTTTTACCTATGAACATGCTCTTTACTCAAATACGATGTGTTTTCATAATACAAGTTAATGCTTTATATATGGACATAAGTGCTTATGTTGTTACTTTGCCTTAGTTACCTAATTGCTATTAAAGTCCCCTGGAAATCATGAACCGTTAATTAGAGATAAGCGCGGATGTTATGGATAGATCTATTTGGGTTGACACCCCCGTCCGGGTTGGTAGCGCCAACTAGTTAAACGGACGCATATTATTCGGAACGATACCTAGTGCCTAGCAAACACTACATTAGGGGCCAATTTTTCGTGCTTGATTGCACGCGTACGTCGAGCTTCGGGGTCATGAGCTTTGGCATTGTATTCCTGATATTAATTGTTTTGGCTGTGACTTTATATTTGTTATATTGTCTGCTATTGACTTCTTATGATCCATATATATATATATATATATATATATATATAAATATATATATATATATATACTACTTAACAGGAACAAAACAATGGGAAACCTTTTTACGAATGTTTTCTAAGTACTAAACTCTATGAACTCACCAACCTAGTGTTGACCCGTTTTAGCATGTATTTTCAGGTATAAGCAATTGTTGGAGGCTCTTGGCGAGGCAATGGCATGGTCATAGAAGACTCTGATAAACATACGGGACCAACCAAACTATTTTAAAGCCTACTTCCGCACTTTCATTATTAATGTATATTCTAACATTTTGTTAAACAATTTTATTTTAAATAAATAAAATGAAAACCTTTTTAATTCTTGTGTTGTGATGCCGATTGAGTAGCACCCCAGCAACACGTAAGCTTCCGCTGGGACCCAATTCTAGGGGTGTTACAATCTCCGTCTCCGAATGGCTTTTAATTACCAAATCGTCCACATATACTTCTAGATTCCTTCCAATCTGCTTCTTGAAAGCCTTATCCACCAGTCGTTGATAGGTAGCTCCTGCATTCTTTAATCTGAAAGGCATTTTTTTATAACAAAATATACCTTGGTTCGTGTGAAAGGCGGTTTTTTCCTCTTCTTCCGCGGCCATTTGAATTTGGTGATACCCTTTGTATGCGTCTAGGAAGCATTTGAAGGTGTAGCCGCAGAGGGATTCAACTTTGTGGTCAATCTCCGGTAGGGGGTAGCAGTCTTTTGGACATGCCTTGTTTAAATCTTTGAAATCCACACACATTCTCCAAGTTCCATCACTTTTTTTGACCAAGACCGGATTTGACACCCAGTCGTGATAATGGACCTCTCGCATTATGTCCGCCTCTACCAACTTTGCCACGTCTTCATTGATGGCCTTGTTTCTTTCAGGAGCTTGTCCGCGCTTCTTTTGTCTTATTGGCGCGTACCCCTCCCGAATATTGAGCCTATGCTCTGCTGCGTTCCGCGGCACGCCCGTCATATCCGACGGTTGCCAAGCGAAAATATCCAAGTTATTCCTCAGCAAATCACATAGGTCTTTCTTCCCTTGATTTGTCAAACTTCCCCTAGTGTGACTGTTTGGTCCGCAAACTCGGGATGTATAGCAACTTTTACGCCGTCTTTGACTGGAACTTCTTCAAAAGTCTGCTGCGATGACGATTCTGCTATCGTCCGGCATTCTATGGGCACTATCTTGTCACTATGTATTGTGACCACTCCTCCTTTCGTGGGGAATTTAATCATACCGTGGGCCGTGGAGGGAATGAGCTTAAGCTGTCTTATCCCCGGTCGGCCTATTATGCCGTTGTATTGGGAGGGCGATCTGACAATCATGAAGTTCATCCAAGCACTTGAGGAGTTCTCTTCATCTGCTAAGGTTACTTCCAGTAGAATTTGCCCTAAAGGCCACGACAACTCTCCACTGAATCCAAGCAGGGGGGTCGCAGCAGGGATCATTCTTTTCTTGACTTCTGGACTCAAACGATTGAAGCAATGTTCGTACAAAACCTCTGAGGCGCTTCCATTATCCACATACATTCGGTGTACATGATGTCCGCCTACTTCTGCCTTTATCACCAGCGGATGATCGTCCCAATCATCCTCCCGTATGGGAGGGAAAGATATTTCCATATTGGGGTAGGCGTTAGAGGTTGTTTTCTGCTTCACATTCCGCGGCCAGGCCTGTATCATGAATATGGCCGGAGCTTTTTCTTTAGCCGCGGTTTCCTTCTTTCCTCCCTTGGAGGTTCCGCCTTTTTGGGTCCCGCTCTTGATCTCTTTTACCAGATGCGCCAGCTGTCCTGATCTGACTGCTTCCTCAATTTGTCTCTTCAATTGAAAACATTCGTCCGTGTGGTGGCCTTTTTCTCTGTGAAAATCACAGTATTTGTCTTTGTTTCGGAACTCGGCCGGACTTGACATTGGCGGTGGGGCCGTAAATTTGACCGAATCCATTGCCAGAATTTCTTTTGGTGTTTTTGTGAGGGGCGTGAATCTATCGCTCCGCCTTCGATCTGCCCTAGAGCGTTGTTTGAATTCTGTCTTCCTGTCAAAAGGCTGGGTATTGGTTGTCCGGGATCCTCCTTCGCCGGACTTCCATGTGGAACGGTCATGTTTTTTCTTAGATAAGTTTGCCGCGGCAGTTTCCCCTCGGACGAAGGCAGTGGTAATCTTCCACATCTCGTCCATGGTCTTTGAAATTCTGTCATTAAGCCTCTTGATTAACTCCGGGTTGTTAATACCGTGCATGAACCCTGAGACTCTCATGCATTCCGGGGCACCCTTCACTTGCATGCTTTCTGTCTTGAAACGATCAACGAATGCCGTGGTTGTTTCCCCTTCTTTTTGTTTGATATGATGGAGCTCCACCGGGTCTTTAGTATACTTCTTTTGTTGGAGAAAATAAGACAGGAAGTACTTCTTGAGGTCCTCAAAGTTATCAATGCTTTCCGTCGGCAAGTCGTCAAACCACATTCGAGCATGCCCCATGAGAGTGGAGTTAAACATATGACACCATGTGGGCATGGCCCATCGCTCTACTTTTGCCGCGGTGCAGAAGCTTTTCATGTGGTCCTCCGGATCTCCGGTCCCATCGTAAGTCTTGACATTATTAGGCATTCTGGTTCTTTTTGGGAATTTGAAACCCCGAATCCTTAATGTGAACGGATTAGCGTCTTCAACGTCGTAGGGATGATAAAGATCATCCTCTTCCCCTTTACTCTTTCCAGACCTTGCCCCCCAGTATTCCCCCGCACTGTCCTCACTTTCTACAGGTGTTTGCTTCCGCGGTCGTTCGTGACTTGAGTATGTGGACCTGCTTCTGGTTCTATGTTCCCTAGAACGAGGGGCGCGGTGATATGTGTCGTTTTACACATATCTTTTCGTTCAATTTTCGAGTCAAAACAACCAAAAACACTTTAAAATGATCAAATAATGTTAAAAATATCTTTGAGATGTGTTTTTGTGTTTTCCATATGCAAAATGATTGAAAACGATTGAGAAACAAACAAATTTGCAAATGGCAAGTCTAGTCCCTCAAGCTTGAAGAAAATATAAAAAATAGTAAAAAAATAAATTTTTGGTCCTCGGAATAATAAGCTTGGCATTTTTGGTCACTTGGAATATTTTGGTGAAATGTCAACTCAGGTCCCTGCAGTTTCAAGATTTACAAGAATGGTCCTTGAGGTTTCATAAAGTACAACTTTGGTCCTTGGTATCTATCCTAAACAAGAACTAACAACCGGATCCAAAAGAGAGTACACAAGCCAATAAACCCTTTACCCAATCCCATTTATCCCTATAACCGGCCCAACACTAAAATTATCCCACCGACCCACCAATTTAAAACCCAACCCCACACAATATTCAAACCCGACCCACCTTATCTCTAATAATACTATAACCGGGGTCAACAATCCCCAAATTTAGTCAAAATCCAAATCAGATGAACCCTAAATCCCTACTTCGCTCTTGTCTTCTTCCCTTATCCCGCCAAAACGCAATCACGAGAAACCACCATCACTATCACCACTTCTCCCAAAACTTTCACCTTTTCCACCCCTCCTCTTCCCCATTTCTGAAACCATTCCCCATTTAACCTTCTCCCTCATCCATGTCATCAATCCGTGGGATTTAGTGGCGCTAAGACCAAAATAAAGGGCCAAGATCAAGTTCAAGATTCATCCAACGGCTGGGAAAGAGTCAAAGAAAGCACAAATCGAAGTTATCAAAGGTCCCCTCTCACAAGAGAAACACAAGAAGAAGGACCGGAGTATTTTATTTCTTTTCTTAGTAGTATAAATAGAGTAGGAGGTTATTGTAGTAAGGAGTTTTTATTTTAGCTTATTTTTTCGGTATGTTTTTATTTTAAGTTGTAATTTACTCTTGCTTTTAATTTAATTTAAATCGAGTTTTTTTATTTATTTATCGCTTCTTACATTTGCTTCACTACTTGTTAATTTCTGCGTATTAAGATTCGTATGTTGTTTTAGTATAAGAACTTGTGAGAAGTTGTTGTTCTTAGTTTAAGATTGTCTACTGCTTCGATTCTGGTTGTTTTGTTACTGCTTCGATTCTGGTTGTGTTGTTTATTTGATATGGTTTATTTAGTTTAAGATTTGATATGGTTGTGTAGGTTTTCGGAGAATCTTTGAAGTTTGTTTCGATTTCTATTTAGTTTTTATTTAGTTATTGCTTATTGTTCTTGTTTGTGTTTCAGTAAAAGAAAAAAAAAAATATTATATATATATATATATATATATATATATATATATATATTATATATATATATATATATATATATATATATATATATATATATATATATATATATCTTAGTTCATGTTACTGCTAGGGTTAATGTTTATTGTTTGTGCTTGTGTTATGGATTTGGATTTGGATTTTGCATATGGTCTTTGTTGAATGTTTGTATGTTTTAGTTAATTATTAGCAGTTGTAAGGTTTGTGTTTGAGTTAATTATTAGCAGTTTTTAGGTTTGTGTTTGAATCAATTATTAGCAGGTTTTAAATTTCGTATGTTTTGCAAAAAGGGTCATTAGTTAGTGTGTTATTGATTTGCTGTTTGGGGTTGTTCAAAAAGAAGATCAAGAAAAGAAAAAGAAAATAGATTGTAAAAAAATGGGCAGTCCTTGGGTTCGAACCTGGGGCGTTTAGTTGTTTAAAACCCGTTTTTAGTTTTTTAAAAGTTTTACAAATCTAGTCCTCGAGTTTCAGTTTCATCCAAATCAGTCCCTACCCTTCTTATAAACAGTTTTTAGTATAAAACAAGTTTAAAAAGGGTCAAAATCAGTCCCTGTCTTTGTTTTTAGTATTTTTAAAGTTTTAATTTTACACTTTTGCCCCCTAACTTTTGTAGGTTTTTATTTTTCTTTTATAAAATTAGTTTTTATTGCATTTGTACCCTAGGTTTAGTATTTCATTTATTTCAAGTTTTTAGCTTCGTGTGTTTACCGTATTTATTTGCGTTTTCATTTATTTCAATTTCTGTTTTTATTTTCAATTACCACAACACCAAATAATCTCCAAATCAAATTATCAAGCATTTTAATTCCGAACCTAAAACAAAATCCTCGATTCACACCTCGCTGGGACACGACCCGGGTGATCATTTGCCCGGTATCACACACATCACATTCACGGGTTTTGCAAGTTTGACTTGTCATTTCTCAAAGTATCACGTGTGCACGATACTATATTTATTTATATATATACTACACACGGATCAAATTTTGGCGCCGCTGCCGGGGAGGTTGTGTTGCGACAATATTGTTTAAGGTTTAAACGATTAGTGACTTGAGATCCTTCTTCACGAAGTTATCACTTCCAAAAAAATTTATAAAACACAAAAATATTTTTCTTTTCTTTTGTATATATATTATCATATAAAAACAAAAATACAAAAAGATTTTCCGTTTTTCTTGTTAAATTAATAAAACAATAAAAAAAAATTACCGTCGAAAACCAAGACAGAATACTACCTAACTGGGGGTATGACCATTAATAAGTTCCCAAACAAAAGATTAAAACTTGCCTTTATGTCGCTTGCAAATTCGGCTCACCTTTGATTGATAAACAAACTAAAAAGGAGGTTCTAGGATGGTCTTGACATTAAATTGCAGACCGAAAGGAGCGGGTTTTTAAGGACATTTATTGCCCACCTTTGCTCCTCCGCCACCCTGTGCGTTTTTCTTTCAAAGAGCTACCGTACGCTTGTTTGATTTAAGGTTTAAGTTCACTTGTGTTTTGCCTCGGTCTTGTTTTAATTGAAATTGTTTTTGATAGTGCATGCGCACTCGTTCTTCTCCGTCAACAAGTCCGTTACGTGAACTCGTGCATACCTCGAGAAGACGTAATCGAAGACGTAATCGTGGGCATTCCGCCCCAATAGCCGGACCCGAGATTCGAGCTATTCCCGTTCCTCCCATTGTCACAATGGCGGAGGAACGGACCATGTGTGAGCTTCTCCAAGCACCCACCGAGGGTTACGGAGATGCTATTGTTGTTCCGGCAATCGTTGCCGATAGCTTTGAGCTTAAGACCGGGTTGCTATCCTTAGTAACTTCGAGTCAATATTTCGGATTTGAGAGGGACGATCCTCATTCCCACATTCGATGGTTTAACAAGATCACCTCTACCATCAAATACCGAAATGTACCACAAGATGCAATCAAATTGCTTCTTTTTCCTTTCTCTCTCGAGGGGTCGGCCCGGACTTGGCTAGAAAAACAACCCCCTCGTTCTATTTTAACATGGGAAGATTTGGTGTCAAAATTTGTAAATGAATTCTTTCCTCCATCAAAAACCACAGCCCTTAAAAATGAAATCACCAAATTCACTCAAAAATTTGATGAATCCTTTAGTGAAGCGTGGGATCGGTTTAAAGAATTACTCCGCAAATGTCCTCACCATGGTTTCTCCGAGTTACATCAACTCGATACCTTCTATAATGGTTTGAACCATTCCGATCAAGACTCTCTTAATGCCGCCGCCGGTGGTAATCTCTTGTATCGGACGACTAAAGACGCTTTAGCCATCATTGAGAACAAGTCTAAGGTTCGCACTACACGAAGCAAGCCGGTTGTTTCCCAAGTGAGTGCTACCCATTCTACCTCATCTCCCGTGAGTAATTCTAGCACCGATGCTAAGATTGACAAACTCACGGAGGCTATTCAAGCTTTGGTTCTTTCCAAGCAAAAGAAACAATCTTCCCCACAAACTTCTTCACCCACTCAAGTCAAAGCGGTGGAAGAAACTTGTGTCACTTGTGGTGGTCCTCATGCATACTACAATTGTACTGCCACCGATGGTAGTCGATGTGAAGTTAATCCGGTAGTCGGGTCTCTCAATCAAGGAGGTAATCAATACCGTCCTCAAGTTGACCCAAACTATCGTGCTAACAATCAAAATGGACCACCCGGATTTTCTCAACCCAACAATCCAAATAGATTCAATCAAAACCAACCGAGAGGGCAAAATGTTCAAAATCAACTTCAAGCCCCGATCAATCAATACCCAACCCAAGGGGGTAATTTCAATCAAGGCTTTCAAGCTTCTCATTACCAAGCCCCCGTTGGTTCCTCAAATGAACTTGCTAACTACATCAAGTTAAATGAGGCCAACATGAGGTCAATGCAAAATCAAATCATCACTTTGAAAAATGATTTTCAAACCTCAATGTCAAAACAGGGTCAAGAGCTTAAAAGTGAGCTCAGAAATACAAACTACAAAATTGATCAATCTCAAGGTAAAATTGAGAACATGTTTGCCAGTCTCATGAGTTCGATGAATCAAGGTTCAACTTCGGGAGCTCTTCCGGGAAATACCATTCCTAACCCGAAGGGTGAATTAAAAGCTGTCGCCACTCGAAGTGGTAAAACACATAATGGACCCTCGACTCCTATGCCCCCTCCACCGGGGGAGGTGAATCGGGATGCCAAGGTGACAACGGACAAGGTGCATTTTTCAAGCCCACAAAGTACCGCACACGTCCAACCTTCGGTGGTCCAAACTCCAATTCCGGAACCCGATGTTCCGAAGACAAATTCTAAGCCTTCAATTCCATATCCTTCAAGGCTTAATGACCAAAAGCTTAAAGAGAAAAACAATCAACAAATGGAAAAATTCTTCCAAATCTTCAATGAGTTGCATTTTGACATAAGCTTCGCAGATGCTCTCGTTCTTATGCCCAAATTTGCATCTACACTCAAAAGTTTGCTAAGCAACAAAGATAAGATGACTGAGATGGCAAAAACCCCACTTAATGAGCAATGCTCGGCGGTTCTCAAAAAGCTTCCCGAAAAGCTCGGAGACCCCGGCAAGTTTTTAATCCCATGTGATTTCTCGGGGATGGTTCAATGCCCTGCCTTGGCCGATCTTGGCGCAAGCATTAACCTTATGCCACTCTCGATATGGAAGAAATTATCTCTTCCGGAGCTTGCATCTACTCGCATGACACTCGAGCTCGCGGATCGTACTATAACTCATCCGCTTGGAATAGCCGAGGATGTTGTGGTGAAAGTAGGAAAGTTTCACTTTCCTACTGATTTTGTTGTAGTAGATTTTGATGCCGATCCTCGAGTTCCACTCATTTTGGGTAGAGCTTTTCTAAGAACGAGTCGTGCTCTCATTGACGTGTTCGCCGAAGAATTGACCATTCGTGTTGAGAATGAAGAGATCACGTTTAACATTAATCAGGGGTCTAAATGCAACGTTGCTACTATTGATCAAAAATCTGAAAAAATTGATTCGAAACTTTCAAGATTTACGGTCAAAAGTGTTGCACAACATCGTGCTAAGCTCAAAGCAACGAACATAACCCCTGGTTCAAGTGAATGGTTCAAAAGTTGTAATGCGGAAGTTAAGAGTGTTTTTGATTACGATGAACACGAATTGGAGGATACAACGGAAGTGGTAAAAACTGCTAGCTCTAAGAGCACACCACTTGCCCCACCTTCAGAATCGGTTTGTCGAATTGATATTGCCAAAAATCCTACTCTTACTTCCGCATCACTCATTTCCGACTCCTCCTATACTTCTCCTCCGTTTGAGGAAAGTGATATTTCTAAGGAAGAGTTCGAGGTCTTCTTGTTTGATGCTCAAATTGTTGAGCCCGATGTTGATCCGGGGGGAGATGGTCCGATTTTAGAAAAAATGATTTTTGATGAACCATTGTTTGCTCTCCCCCCAAAGGATGATGTTGTTGTGGAAAGCCGTCTTATCCTTCCGAGCTCGAGCTCGAGGATGCTTTTCCCGAATTTGAGAGTTTTGTGTTTAATGATCAAGAGGAGAGAAGTGGCAATCCCACTCCTCATCCGGATTATTCACTCTCGGCTTATGAAGCCTTTCGTTTTGATATCGATCATTTGGAAGAGACGGGAAGTGTAAATACCACTCCCCATTCTTATATGTCTCTTCCCGAGTATGATGTATTTCATTTTGATGAAAATGATCGATATCATGAGGAGTTCTCGGTTGAACTCCCTCATATGATATCTCCTCCTGAATATGATCATTTCTACTTTGATCTGGAGGATGATTCTAGTGTGGGGGGAGGTGTGTTGAAAGATTTACTTCTTGAAGATTGTATCCCAACCCTCCCTCCCGTTGAAGCTGATGATGCTTCTGATGATGAAGAGTTTTACATGATCATAATAAAAATCTTGCTTCTCTTCATCACATATGGTGTGATTGCTCTTTCCCTTTTCTCCTACGGGAATGAGGACACCATATTTGACCCCGGTATCACCCTTAATAGTTCCTTCTATTGAAATACCGCGGGTTTTATCTCATCGGTGTGGAACTTTCTCATGTTCAAATGTTTATCCAAACAATTTGAATGAAAGTCCGATTGAGATTGGTTTCCACTTGCTTCCCCATGGACAAATGAATTCGGGGTCGAGTCAAGCTAGCGACTCGGTTAACAAAAACAGTAGCACACCATATGGGTTTTCACCCATATTTCTGACTTCTTTCTATTTTCTACCACCTAAGTGTGGGGGAGATGCCCCACATGTTGTATATATGAAAATTTTTCAAAAAAAAAAAAAAAAAAAAAAAAAAAAAAAAAAAAAAAAAATGTGTATATAAAATAAGATGGCTATTCATATTTCCCTTTCACGTTCTAAGTGTTGGTTTAACAACCGGTACTTTGAATATTGAGGGCAATATTCAGTTCTAAGTGTGGGGGGGGAATTCTAGCGAATTTAATCAAATGTACCATCTAGCACCCCCATTTTAGCCAAAATTTTAAAATTTTTTTTTTCTCACTTAGAACGAAATAAAACGGTTATCAGTCCGCCATGTCTAACCCACAAAAGGATTGGCTAATCCAAGAGCAAACGGTTCTTGGTAAAGATATATCAAATCCGTTTATGGCTTACAATTTGCCCAAAATTGTATGGTATTCGACTCACCATATCCTAAAAAGATGAAGAGTTGGCTAGCCCGCAAGATTATGGCTTGTGGTAAAGGCAGTTGGAAAACCATAATTGGTCATCAGCTCACCAAAGATAATAAGTTGTTTTATCTAAGAGTTGGCTAGTCCAGAAGCAAACGGCTTCTGGTAAAGACAAATCAAATCCGTTGGCAGCTGGTGATTTGCTCAAAATCATATGGTTATCAGTGTACCATAGTTCTTACTTGAACTGAAACATTTGGCTACTCCAGAGGTGATGGCTTCTGGTAAAGAGATACATCCATCAACTTTTCATAAAAAATTGCTAGGGACTAGCAATTGCTCAGTGTGGGGGATTTGATATGTGTCGTTTTACACATATCTTTTCGTTCAATTTTCGAGTCAAAACAACCAAAAACACTTTAAAATGATCAAATAATGTTAAAAATATCTTTGAGATGTG
The DNA here is from genome assembly GCA_021014915.2 of Artemisia tridentata subsp. tridentata. Classification (NCBI taxonomy): domain Eukaryota; kingdom Viridiplantae; phylum Streptophyta; class Magnoliopsida; order Asterales; family Asteraceae; genus Artemisia; species Artemisia tridentata. The sequence continues at coordinate 19,450,271 of CP139509.1, forward strand.
TTTTTGTGTTTTCCATATGCAAAATGATTGAAAACGATTGAGAAACAAACAAATTTGCAAATGGCAAGTCTAGTCCCTCAAGCTTGAAGAAAATATAAAAAATAGTAAAAAAATAAATTTTTGGTCCTCGGAATAATAAGCTTGGCATTTTTGGTCACTTGGAATATTTTGGTGAAATGTCAACTCAGGTCCCTGCAGTTTCAAGATTTACAAGAATGGTCCTTGAGGTTTCATAAAGTACAACTTTGGTCCTTGGTATCTATCCTAAACAAGAACTAACAACCGGATCCAAAAGAGAGTACACAAGCCAATAAACCCTTTACCCAATCCCATTTATCCCTATAACCGGCCCAACACTAAAATTATCCCACCGACCCACCAATTTAAAACCCAACCCCACACAATATTCAAACCCGACCCACCTTATCTCTAATAATACTATAACCGGGGTCAACAATCCCCAAATTTAGTCAAAATCCAAATCAGATGAACCCTAAATCCCTACTTCGCTCTTGTCTTCTTCCCTTATCCCGCCAAAACGCAATCACGAGAAACCACCATCACTATCACCACTTCTCCCAAAACTTTCACCTTTTCCACCCCTCCTCTTCCCCATTTCTGAAACCATTCCCCATTTAACCTTCTCCCTCATCCATGTCATCAATCCGTGGGATTTAGTGGCGCTAAGACCAAAATAAAGGGCCAAGATCAAGTTCAAGATTCATCCAACGGCTGGGAAAGAGTCAAAGAAAGCACAAATCGAAGTTATCAAAGGTCCCCTCTCACAAGAGAAACACAAGAAGAAGGACCGGAGTATTTTATTTCTTTTCTTAGTAGTATAAATAGAGTAGGAGGTTATTGTAGTAAGGAGTTTTTATTTTAGCTTATTTTTTCGGTATGTTTTTATTTTAAGTTGTAATTTACTCTTGCTTTTAATTTAATTTAAATCGAGTTTTTTTATTTATTTATCGCTTCTTACATTTGCTTCACTACTTGTTAATTTCTGCGTATTAAGATTCGTATGTTGTTTTAGTATAAGAACTTGTGAGAAGTTGTTGTTCTTAGTTTAAGATTGTCTACTGCTTCGATTCTGGTTGTTTTGTTACTGCTTCGATTCTGGTTGTGTTGTTTATTTGATATGGTTTATTTAGTTTAAGATTTGATATGGTTGTGTAGGTTTTCGGAGAATCTTTGAAGTTTGTTTCGATTTCTATTTAGTTTTTATTTAGTTATTGCTTATTGTTCTTGTTTGTGTTTCAGTAAAAGGAAAAAAAAAAATATATATATATATATATATATATATATATATATATATATATATCTTAGTTCATGTTACTGCTAGGGTTAATGTTTATTGTTTGTGCTTGTGTTATGGATTTGGATTTGGATTTTGCATATGGTCTTTGTTGAATGTTTGTATGTTTTAGTTAATTATTAGCAGTTGTAAGGTTTGTGTTTGAGTTAATTATTAGCAGTTTTTAGGTTTGTGTTTGAATCAATTATTAGCAGGTTTTAAATTTCGTATGTTTTGCAAAAAGGGTCATTAGTTAGTGTGTTATTGATTTGCTGTTTGGGGTTGTTCAAAAAGAAGATCAAGAAAAGAAAAAGAAAATAGATTGTAAAAAAATGGGCAGTCCTTGGGTTCGAACCTGGGGCGTTTAGTTGTTTAAAACCCGTTTTTAGTTTTTTAAAAGTTTTACAAATCTAGTCCTCGAGTTTCAGTTTCATCCAAATCAGTCCCTACCCTTCTTATAAACAGTTTTTAGTATAAAACAAGTTTAAAAAGGGTCAAAATCAGTCCCTGTCTTTGTTTTTAGTATTTTTAAAGTTTTAATTTTACACTTTTGCCCCCTAACTTTTGTAGGTTTTTATTTTTCTTTTATAAAATTAGTTTTTATTGCATTTGTACCCTAGGTTTAGTATTTCATTTATTTCAAGTTTTTAGCTTCGTGTGTTTACCGTATTTATTTGCGTTTTCATTTATTTCAATTTCTGTTTTTATTTTCAATTACCACAACACCAAATAATCTCCAAATCAAATTATCAAGCATTTTAATTCCGAACCTAAAACAAAATCCTCGATTCACACCTCGCTGGGACACGACCGGGTGATCATTTGCCCGGTATCACACACATCACATTCACGGGTTTTGCAAGTTTGACTTGTCATTTCTCAAAGTATCACGTGTGAACGATACTATATTTATTTATATATATACTACACACGGATCACGCGGCTAAGGGTTGGGCTGGGCGACCTTTTCCTGTTGCTTTCTGGGTATCCTTCCTCACGAGGACGCCCCTCTTGTCTGTAACGCTCTGCTTCAGCTCTGCGCTCTCTTCTGGTACGGCTTTTTGTTTTAAGTCTAGAGAATACGTCCGCCTTCTTCTCTCCTAGGCGTGACTTAACATCCCCCCTCCTTTCTCCCAAACGGGTGAAAACGGTAGATCGGGGATATTCCATTTCTTTGTCACCGCTCCTAGGTTCCTTGCTGAGTCTAGAGAAAACGCTTCGGGAGTACGAGCTTTCAGAGGGGCCTGACTTGTAACTAGGACTGGATTTCCGCCTCTTCTCATTCTTTCGTTCCCATAGGGATCTTGACTGGGAGTTTCTGGATAGTCCTTGCGGGGAAGGGTCTTCCCGCGACTCATCCTCGAACTCAAGGCGAGTCCTTACTTGGTTTAGCTTTTCTGCGTGGACCTTTTCGGACATTAGCGGCAGCAATCGGTCGTAGTGCTGATCGCAAAACTTCCTGATTGCTTCATCCGGAAGGGATTCCGCATGGAGTTCCTGCTCCTTGTTTTTTCCCATATCACGAGTGTTACGCACGGTGGAAGGTTCCTGGGAAGGAGAAGGATTATTTCCTTGATTGCTCATGGTAGATTTTTCTTCCTTTTGAAACACAGTTTGTGTAACTGGTCCCACGGATGGCGCCAAATGTTAGTACAAATCTTTGGCACACTCCCAGACCTAGGTTAGACTAGCTCTTGGAGAGTAGATCTTGCACCGATTACTTCTTGTTCACTGTTAAGACAAAAGTAGCACCGTTAGTCTTACCGCGGAAGGGGGTTCCGCGGTTGGCCTCCGGTGTGAGAGTAAGTATATTTATTTAGAGAGGTAGTTTAAGTGCGGACTAGGAGTAGTAAATGCAGTTAGGTGTGGTAATAAATGAGATGGGAGTATTTTATACTACCCGTATACTTACTGTAGCTACCTCGAAACTCTGCGCATTAATTACTGAGTAGGTAATTGTCAGAGCAGCACATGGCTGCGCCATACCCTAGTAGGTAAATGTCAGGCCAAGTGGAAGACACAATCCCACAAGATCTGGCTTTAGGTAGTCGCGGCAGGATAGCTGTCGACATCGGATTAGATCCCCGGACTTCAGAGGCCGGGGATGATCTTGTCCGGATTGCGGAATTAGGATATGCCGTGGTATAAGATGTTAGTCATGCCCGGCCCAATATGTTAGGGTCCGGGGATACTATACACGATCAATCCATATGTTCAAATATGTGTGTGAAACAAGTTAACGTTGGCATGCAATCGACGAGTATTAAGAAAATATAAAACATGCATTAATTTACTTCTGCGTGGGCTGGTGGGTGCAACGCAAAGGTCGAGTCGCGTTGTGGAGGTAGCGCCATGTAGGTGGTTGGTCCCACCTACATCGTACAAAATGCTCTTGAATGCTAGCAAAAATATTATTGACGAATTTATAATAAGGTTCTAACACATGCAATACTAGTTTTACTAGATGTTACAAAATGCTACTCGTAAATTAAAAGAGACATTGTGAAAATTAAAATAACTAAGATCTCGTGTATGCACCGGTTATAAACTAGTAATATTTGAGAGAAAGCAAAGATTTGAGATAGAAGGTGTGAAGATAAAAAGAAAAGTACTTCCTGCAAGCTAGTACTAGTAATATTTATAAAACCTCTTTAACGCATGCAAGCTACAACTGTATGCATTAATATTGTTTACCTCTTTGAGTTCCTGCCCCGTCTTTATGCTTCTATAAACGCCTTACTATTTTCATACCGATAGAATCATTTTGATATTGTGGGGCTAACTTCTTACTATACATGCCATTTTACTAAGTACAAGCTCTATATATACACACACTCACCCAAGACACACACACACACACCAAACGACTATCACTCAAACAAAACCCACACTCACCAAAAGAATGGTCAACACACTGGGAAATGGAGATCTTCAATGTCAGCACTGCCTAAGGGTGGAGTGGCAATTGAATTTAAGGAGTGGCGACTTTTATGGTGTTGTCCGCCATGAGAGGAATTGTAACCTTGTAAGTAACTCTACTAAAATCGTCTACTTTATGGCATTTTTTGTTCATTTTTTACTATATACGGTATCATTTTGGTTGTATGTAGCCTGTTATTCACATTCCGCCACCACCGGTTCCTAGTGATGATGAAGATGACACGTCATCTGATGATGATGATGATGATGATGATGGTGATGGTGATGATGATGAAGAAGAAGAAGAAGAAGAAGAAGAAGAAGAAGAAGAAGCAGAAGCAGAGGTTAGATTACATATATTGGTTTAAGAGTTAAACAGCATGCAAGATTAAAATATACATATGACTTGAACTAAATTGTAGATGATGAAACCACCCCGCTTCTTCCTTCATCATCGTCATCACCGGATGATGACGTGTCATCTTCATCGTTTTCATGATCCTCTTCTTCTTCAACTTGTTCTGCTTCTGCTTCTGCTTCTGCTGCATCTGCTGCTGCTTCTTCTTCTTCTTCTTCTTCTTCTTCTTCTTCTTCATCATCATCATCACCATCACCATCATCATCATCATCATCATCAGATGACGTGTCATCTTCATCATCACTAGGAACCGGTGGTGGCGGAATGTGAATAACAGGCTACATACAACCAAAATGATACCGTATATAGTAAAAAATGAACAAAAAATGCCATAAAGTAGACGATTTTAGTAGAGTTACTTACAAGGTTACAATTCCTCTCATGGCGGACAACACCATAAAAGTCGCCACTCCTTAAATTCAATTGCCACTCCACCCTTAGCTAGGCAGTGCTGACATTGAAGATCTCCATTTCCCAGTGTGTTAGTTGACCATTCTTTTGGTGAGTGTGGGTTTTGTTTGAGTGATAGTCGTTTGGTGTGTGTGTGTGTGTCTTGGGTGAGTGTGTGTATATATAGAGCTTGTACTTAGTAAAATGGCATGTAAGAAGTTAGCCCCACAATATCAAAATGATTCTATCGGTATGAAAATAGTAAGGCGTTTATAGAAGCATAAAGACGGGGCAGGAACTCAAAGAGGTAAACAATATTAATGCATACAGTTGTAGCTTGCATGCGTTAAAGAGGTTTTATAAATATTACTAGTACTAGCTTGCAGGAAGTACTTTTCTTTTTATCTTCACACCTTCTATCTCAAATCTTTGCTTTCTCTCAAATATTACTAGTTTATAACCGGTGCATACACGAGATCTTAGTTATTTTAATTTTCACAATGTCTCTTTTAATTTACGAGTAGCATTTTGTAACATCCAGTAAAACTAGTATTGCATGTGTTAGAACCTTATTATAAATTCGTCAATAATATTTTTGCTAGCATTCAAGAGCATTTTGTACGATGTAGGTGGGACCAACCACCTACATGGCGCTACCTCCACAACGCGACTCGACCTTTGCGTTGCACCCACCAGCCCACGCAGAAGTAAATTAATGCATGTTTTATATTTTCTTAATACTCGTCGATTGCATGCCAACGTTAACTTGTTTCACACACATATTTGAACATATGGATAAACAAGTAAATTATTATTTCACAAAAACAAAAAACTTGGAGATGTCATGTAAGATATTGGCCCACAAAATCAAAGAGATTCCTTGTAGAGAAAATAAAATTGCTTTGAAACCTATACATCCATTGACCATTTAGAGAAAAGGAATAATTGTACGATGTAGACGGCGGGAAATAATGTATTCACCTTGTATTTATTATATCACAACCACTTTTTCTTGTTTTTTTTTTTTTTTTTTTTTGCAATTCTTGTACAATACATGATAATTTTTATCCATAGTAAAAGTCTTTATTTCTAGTTTAAAAACTAATACGTTTGTTATCATCAGGGGCGAACCCATAATCACTAAGCGCACAAAAAAATTTCTTTTACGAGTATTAAAGAAATAATAATTAACTAAAATATACTATTTCATTAAAACTAGTAAAGAAATTAAAAAAACTAGCGGTTTAAGTAATATTTATGTGACACAAAGTTTTGGGACCGGGTCCATTTTAAAAAAAAAAATCAAGAATTTCTACGAAAATTTAAACTACGCAATAAAACATCCATTGGATTCCCGTGAGCCCCGGGGAACCCCCTAGGTCGTTACCATATTAACTTACAAGAGGCATAAAACACATTTAGAATACCTCCTAAATTTTTTACTTGAGAGGAAGATACGGTTACGCCTAACTTTCACATTTTGTTTTTGAAGGATGCATTTGTAACTAAGTAAACATGTGGATGAACATATTGATCAATTCTTGTATGCTGATTTATGTGTGTTACGTTTTGTCCACACGGCCATGTTACCTTCATGGCTAGGGAACAAATTTTGGCTCGGGTATCAAACTGGAAGTCAAAGGTCAAAGGTCAAAGGTGTCTATTATAATCAGGGTGTCACATCAGAAAGGTCATATCAGAAGGTTCATATCAGAAGATCAAATATCCCAGGTCAATATCCAAAAGGGTCAAAGTATCAGATGGTCAAATCTTCAAAAGGTTCAATATCAAAAGTACTTTTCAAAAGGTTTTCTCTTAAGGTTTATAACTTTTTGGTTACCATCTTCTTTTAGATATTACAAAAGATCTTGTAGACATTTATTTATTTATACACTTTTTCAAAACATAAAACCAAAGCTACGGAAAAATATCTCATAAATCCTCAAAAGTTATTTCATCTAGAATGAAAAGAAAAACATTTGTTTTTAACCTTTTTACGAGATAGGGTAGATCTAAGTTTACACAATTCGTATTTTTATTTAATTACGTAAAATATATCAATTTTCGTACATTTAAAACAATATACTCTACTACAACATAAACTAACCACCTACACTACATTGAATTTGGTCAACAAGTAAATGTTTGTGAAATAGTTGTACTCTTTGAAATTCAATGGTAAACTAATGGCATTGTCTATGTTAAAATTGGATATTATCATAGATAAAATTTGAAGTACCTTTAATCCTTAATCTTCAATGGAGAAAGGGAGTGGTAAGAGACTTTGTACTTACATTGTAAATAATTTCACATGAACCAATTGGCTAAATCAACTTGTTGGACTCCATTTTGAACATACTAAAATAATGTCACGCCAGTGGATTTATCAACATTAAAAAAATGAAAATCCGGTTTGGAATTCCATATCCTAAAGCTAATTCTTTAGCAAGATCAATTTTAACTTGCATTTATTTTACATTCTCAACCACTTACAAACAAATTTCTTGTAGATGTTCTTTGGCGTTTCTGGCATTCTTTGCGAAAACACTATTTTTCCACATGTATCTACAATCAGGGGGAAGATATGTGCACATCGGGGACACATAACAGACCCACGTGATCGAGCTTACAATTTTATTACTACCAGAGAGACGCCTGCAGAGATAATCAGTGGTTCAGTTTTGTGATTTTGGTGTAAACGTTTCAACACTCGTAGGTTGTAATGTGCGAAGTAGCCTACTTATGTGAGAAGATCTTGCTGATTTCTTGCATGTTACCCCCGAACGGAGTTTCCGCATTGAGTATAATCGTTACTGAGTCACTAGTCAGATTTGCTTGGTGTGGTTTACGATGTTATCTACAAATACTGTTGTGTACTTAAAACCTCCAAAAGTTAGAAGACATGTTAACTACATCAAAGTTACGAATCTGCTGAAGATGGTTGTCAGTTTGGGGGGAAGCTAATTCAGAAACCTCATCAAAAAGAAGTGTACGAAGAAGCTGCTAAAGACAGGCAGCATGAACTGGATTAACAGTCAAGTTCTTGGCTCGAGTTAATCAACGACTTCAATATCGGGTGCAGATGAGATGACTAGAGAGTTACGCGGAAGAACGAGTCAGAATTCCAAACATTCTCACTTTCCACCATCCTGAGTAAACTCAATGGTATTACTTGTCACAATTTTGTCATTATCTCATCAATTTCTCTTCATTAACAACGGCTTGTGCACACATAACAGTGTACAACCCGCACTTGTAAAGAAAGGACCCTGAGGTACGCTTCAGTGCCTCAATCCTGATCAAAGGAGCGAAAGCTTCTTACTTATGAGTAGAATTAAACCTGAATATTTTCTAAGTTTTTCAACAAATTCTACTCATAAGGACAAGTACTCCCTTGTTAAGGGGGAGTATTTGAAATACATAATCTTTGCTCAAAAACAAATGATCTTGACATTCTTCCACAAACAACCTCAAAAATTAGCATATTTTAATCAAAAAGTTTATCAAAAACAACATGATTATGCTATTTTTGAGGGGGAGAATGAAAACGTGATTAAAATATGGTGCAATTAACGATGTTATCTCATGAGTGTAAGACTCAATAATTGACCCTCGAATTGACGACATCAAAAGTCAGTAATCGAAAAGATATATCCTGGACGGGTAATAATTTCAAACCAGTTTATCTGGTGATGTAAGCGTGTCTCGCAAAGGATATATCTGAGTAGAATGTACCGATTTCGAGCGATTTTCCTTGAATATGATCTGGACGGGTAATAATTTCAAGCTAGTTTACTAGTGATGTAAGTGTGTCTCGCAATGATCATGTTCGTTGAAAATCAATCAATTCAAAAGTGCCAACTCTTCCCGGCATGTGCAAATTTCACTTAATTACATATGAGCACATGTTAAGGGGGAGTATTTCTGAAAAACACAAAACTCTCAAGGTGTCAATAAAATGTCCTCACAATCATCGACACTTTGAGAGATTTTTCAATGGTTTTGGTTTATGGCATCATCATTAGGATAGTCATGAAGTTATAAGGTGACTAAGGTTCAGGAAAAACCGTCCTATGATCCACCAGAGCCGGAGGGATCTACCCAAGGACAATCCCATAGTTAGAACTAGAAAGTCCTAGGTATGATATAAAAAAGGAGAAATGAAATGAAAGGAGAAAGAAGGGGTTGAAGAATTAAAAAGAAAAGCAAAGAAAAGGGTGAAAAGAAATAGCCCTCCATTTGTTCAACCTTAGGGCAGACACCGGGTTCAATACAAAATCTACTGGTTGACTAGCATCACCGGTATTGAAGACAAAAGACGTCATGGACCCAGTGACGCACTGCACTAAACCTTCTAGCCACTCAGGTGTCTCTCAAAAGACATTTGTTTCATTCTCACGGAGAACCCTTCATCATCTATCAACCTCTCACTACGAGTGTGTTGATATTGAAAAGGAGGCACTCTGCTCCACGCCTCCGACGACCAAACAAATGTGCACTAACAGAGTCTAGAGCCATGAGATACATTAAAGATCTCTTAGGAACACTTAGTATTACTCTGCTGTTTTACTTCATGAGCAGCAGTTGTAAAATTAAGAAAGAGTCCTTCGCAGATCTTAGCCATCTGCCGAGAACATTCTTGAGGGAATTCACACTTGTGATTCTCAATGACAGAATGGAAATCCTGCCAGGGTCTACATCAAACAGCCCTGACAGCAGGTCACTTCGGTAACTCCTTGTGGGTTACGCTTAGTGTTTTGCTCCAAAACGGTCTACAGTCGTGGGGTGATCTCCAGCGACTCACTGAATCGTGGGTGCACTTAGGTGTGTCCGTGTAAGCCCTTTCGGGGGTATCCGATTCAGAACGGCCTAGGAAAGGATTAGAGAAAGTCTTCACACTATGCTGTTGACGATCTCGAAGTCTGAGCCTGTAAGTGCCGGTTGGTTCGTGCTGCTGCTGCTGCTGCGGAGGATCGAGAAGACCTGGAGTTCCACCAAGACTTCACCATGCTCATATCTTGAAGATACGTTCTTACAAAGACTCAGAAATATCAAAAGTTCAGAATATGTTAAAGAAAAGTCAAAGTTCAAGCACTACAACCTTTCACAAGATAAAGTTTGAAGAAGTAAGAACAAGTTGAAGAACCAAAGTCAAAAGATATGTGAGCATGGTGGAGAAGATAAGAAGACACCAGAAGAAAAGACCATTGGAGAACGACAATCAGTACCATATCATATCACATCACAATCAAGAACAAAGAACAAAGATTATGAAGACGTCAAAGCCAAAAGAAGAAAAGACGACGTCAAGCAACCTTGATGACCAATACTTAGGGGGAGATTGTTGAGAACACGTTTTGCATTAATTCAAGTATTGATCATAATGTAATAGGTTGCTTAGGCCTTTAAGTTTGTTTTAGGCCCAGCCCATGTAGAAGGCCCATGGGCTGTGTCATTTAGTTAATTAATTATGTTGTTTAGGGCAACAAGCCCATCCTTATGTAAAAATTATAAATACCCCTCCCATTACAAGGGAAGGGGTTGGTTGATGAATGATTAAACATTTCTTTATTATGATGATCATCTTCCAATCTCTCTTTCTCTCTCTAACTTTCTCTCACTAGATCTAGGATTAGTAGTGGTTAATCTTTAGTAGCTTAATTCATAAAAGTATAAAAAAACACTATGGGATGAGGTTCAACCTTATGGGTTGATCGTGTTTTAGGCCGACTATGTTGGCGTGAGGTAAGTGCCCCTATATCGCTAGCTTAACTAGTGGTTAGACTAGTTATGGTTATATATGATGTTTAGCTTGTTATGCCATGTAGTTACTAAGCGTTTCGCTTACGTGTTTAGTTGTGATGTTTTTCTTGATAGGTACCGAAGGATCTAGCAAAGGTAAGGAAAAGGCGTAATTGATTATGTAGTAGAAGACCGTTCTCTTTTGGACCAAGCATATTGAAGTTGGAAGCCCCAAGTGTTCTTTTGTGTCGTGGGTATACTTCTTTTTTTTATATGGTCATTTTGTTAGTTCATGGTCATGTCTTGACGTTTAAGTCATGTTCTAACTATGTAAAAGAGTCATGAAGTCTTTATGGTACTTTGGTAGTCTTAGACGTTTAAGGGAGTGTTTGGTAAATAGCCTCCCTCGTTATTTTGGAAATGTAATTGGGTCATGGACCCTTGGTACCGGTTTGGTATGTTAAAATGATCATGAAGTTCAGGTATAATGGGTAAAAGTTGTGTCCGTAATGATGTGGGTGTTATGAGGTTAAATTCTGCAGAATCTTGCTGCAGAACAGTAGATACGGCGTAACTGAGAAATCAGATACGGCGTATCCCATTCAGTGCACTTTAGGGGTCCATAGTGCGCCGGAAGTGTTTCAGTCTGAGATACGGCGCAACTAATAAATTAGTTACGGCGTATCCCAGTAGATACGGCGTAACTGAGAAGTTAGTTACGGCGTAACGCCGTATTCGAGTCTTGTTTAAGTTTCGGTGTCTGAGATACGGCGCAACTAATAAATCAGTTACGGCGTATCCCATTCAGTGCACCTTAGGGGTCCATAGTTTCGGTTTCATTGGGTAGATACGGCGCATCTCCTTTTGGGATATGGCGCATCTATCCAACAGTCCAGTTTTGGTAATTTTCTAAATGTCGTTCAAAACAAACCGTAAGTCGTCACGGGTCGTGCCACCCGTCGTTTTGAAGGTAATTGAATCTAGTTTCATTTAAAAATAGTCTCAAGTCCTAGAAATGTATAGATTTCTGTCAGCTGATAAAAGAGTAACAGCGGGTCAGTCTCCGGGTGTTCTTTTGCGAAAAATTTTCACGTTTTTTTGTATAAGTGGTCACGGGGCGTTACAAAAAGTTATCATACTCCGGCGGAGATATGATATGAGTGAGTTCACAGGAGAACTCCTCGAAGGCGTATGATTCATATTCTGAGAGAGAATTCATCTCATGATACAAATTTGTGAACTCTTGTTCCGTTGTGGACTCATCACTTTCCTCCTTCTGAATATCAAAGATTGGATTATCAGAAATTAATGTGAATTCAGATTCGAATTCAAACAGAGGATTGGTGATAGATGTTTTGAATGCTTCGGGAACAAGGTGATCAACATTCTCTTTTGGACTGACGAGCTCAGAAGGTAATTCTTCCACATAAATGATGTCTCCACAAGATAACGAATCGTCATCATTAGAATCGGAGAACATCTCAACATGATCTTTTGGGAAGACAAGAGGAGGAGGGATATCACACACATGATAAAAAATACCATGTGACTCACTTTGGATTGGGACAAGGTTCTCAACACTAGACTTTATGAATTCGTCCGATTCCTTTTCAGGAATAGTGCTAAGATGCTCATCCCCCATAATAAGAGAGTTAGTGGGAATTTTGGGTGTGATAACAGCAGACTGAGAGAGTTGAGAAGGACTAGCATACATGGATTTTACAAATTCCATTTGTTCTTCTGCTAGTAATTCCATCATGCTCTTTTCTCCCTGAAAATTCATGGAAGGAGTCTCAACTGATGAACTTGATGAATCATCATCAAAGATATCTTCATCATCACTGTCATCAGGAATGAAACAGAATCGAGAGCTAGATTTGGCTGTTTTTTCTTTTGCAATTGATTCCCTAACAGATTTTTCAAAGGTATCTTGGGAATTTATTTTAGCAGCCTGCTCTTCAGCTAACAATTCTTGCATGGATTTCTCATGTGAATTTTGAATGACGGAACATTGTGGGGGTGGGGATTTGTCAAAACCGGAAGGTTGACATTGATAATCATTATGAGGACCCCCACAATATACACAAGAAACACTGGGTGCATTATGAAGTGTTGTATTGTTCAACTCCTCCTTAAGTTCTTTTAATATCTCAAGAGCCTTTAGACAAAGGTCTTGCGAAGTTTCTTGAAGAGTTGCTTGATTCATTTGGCACTGTGGAAGTTGGTCATGATATGAATAGTCATAATTGTTACAAGGAAATGGATTCCTTGTTTGACAATCAAAGCTAAAATGTGGACCTCCACATTATTCACAATAGTTAAACTGATGTGGCTGTGAGTCATATGTGCTTTGGTTATAACTAGAGTCATAATTGTTATCAGGAACCTGCTCATAGACAAGCGTGTTTCCTGATTGGCAATCAGAACTAAAGTGTGAACCTCCACAGTACTCACAACAGTTAAACTGCTGAGTCTGGTTTGGTGAATCGTATGGATATTGGTCATTCTGAAAATTCTGATTGTTACCAGAAAACTATTTATAGACAAACGTGTTTCTGGTTTGACATTCGAATCCTTGATGAGGACCTCCACAAAATTCACATAAATATGTCTGTATTGGATTTATGAATCTGTTGCATACAGTACAATATCCGTTGCTACAGTTATTTCTACATTTCTCACAAATGCATCAGAAACAACGATAGTTGTTCTCCATCGGGCTTTTGCAATAAAAGCATATGTCCCCGAGAGAAGCACAATAATCCGAATGACTATCAAGTCTCGAAGAACAGTTTGAAAAATCCGGAGGTGGGACAAATGGTGTGCTCTGAGGGTTAGGAATTTCCACCACTTCCGTTATGGTCCCCGGTTCTTATTCTTGAGAAACGTAAAGATTAGGCAAGTCGTTCTTTTTAGTCACTGCCCTAAGCTTTGTACGTATGCTTGACAAACTTGTAACCGTAAATCGTGAAAGGGTAGGATCAATTTTTGACGGTTTAGAAGTCATTAGAATTAAATATAAGATAGGTATGAGAAATTAGAATAAAAAGGGTAGAGGGTAAAGGGATGAAGAATTAAAAAGGTAGGAGGGTAAAGATGAATGTTTTTTGATTTTTTTTTTGTGTTTATAGAAAACTGAATTAAAATGTTTTTGGTTATCGATCAGTCAAACGAATTAACTTCACGATAATTTTGGTTTTTTATGTGAAAATAAGAAAATATGAACAAAGATGGTTAATATACAATGGATGTATATCCAACAATCACTAAGTCTGCAAATTCATTATACGCAGCACACCTCCCCGGCAGCGGCGCCAAAATTTTGATTGGTCCCAAACGGTCAACTAATATTGACCAGGTAAATGGTCAACAAGAGTCAAACAGCTTAAGGACACAATACAATTTACCAAAGAGTTTAGTGTTTCCTCGGGTCGTTAAGTCCCAACGAGGTGTGAACATTGTAATAGAACGTATCTGTGATCTGGTATTTGAATGGAAAAGGGTTTTGAATGATTGGTTTACAAATTATAAGTAAAAATAGATTTAAACAAGCTAAATCAACAAATATGTAAGATCAAATACCCGGAAAACGTATAATAACTTGAAAACGTACGTTTAGGTTTAAATAAACGTAAACGTACTGAACAAAATGTGAATTCTGTCCAATATAACTCCCACGGATGTGAAAATTATATTTTTGGAATCCAAATAATAAAAGAAAATTATTGGAAAATTAAAATTATTTTTATGACTATTTATCTATTTATTATTAATTAATAACTATTTTAAACTATTAAATAATACCCTAAAAAGTAAGAAAATAAGAAATAAACCTAGAAAAATGAAATTATGACTTAGATAAATCTAAAATATTATAAAACTAATTTTAAAACTGAAAATATATTTATTACACTTTTTATCTAATTATTATTAATTAATTACTTATTTAAATACTTTTTAAACTAATAAAAATTCTAATAAATACTAAATGACCTGAGAAAAATCTAAAACTTTTTCTATAAATATTAAGTAAGTACAGGAACCTAAGAAAAATATAAAAATGATAAGTGCTTAAGGAAAAAGCAGAAAAATAAGCCAAATGGCTTAAATAGAAGCTATCACTTTTTTAATATTTGGCTTTTCTTGATTTTTCTTTTACAAAACTATTATACTACTGATAATAACTAACTTTAATGAAGACAAAAATTTTAGAACTTAAAAATAAGCTGTTTGGAAGCTTATGAGCTTAACAGCTTGAGCTTTTGGCTCAAATTGTTGGTTTTAAGCTCAAAGAAGCTGTCAAATAAGCTATACAGTTGAAATAGAAGTGAAATAAGATGAAAGTAAGTGAAATGGACAGGAAATGAGTAAAATGGAACAAAGGTTTACACTAATAAGCTTAGAATAAGCAAATAAGCAAAACCAAATCTCACAGTAAACCAAACAAGCCTGCAGGATTCTTTAAGGCCAAATCCAGCTTATTAAATAAGCTAGGATGGACAAATGGAACCTGGAACCTTAGAGTTTGGCTTATGAGCTTTCCAAAAAGCTAAAGCTCTTTGAGTGGGACCCGCTAAAGAGCTTATGAGAAGCTTATGAAAAAACTTGTATAAACTGAGGACTCAGTATACACTGAGAAATGGGACAAGTTAAAAGCTACAAGCAGGCTTATATAATAAGCTATAAAATGCACAACAAGCTCTGAACCTTTGAAATTGGTGGCTTAGCTTTAGAAAAAGCCAAAGTACACAAGCTAGGTCCAAGTGGTGAGCTTTTTATGAGCTTATGAAAAGTACTCACCTACACTGATGACTCAGTGTAGGGAGTGGTTTTGAGAAAACATTGAGAACAAAATAAGCTGACAAAATAAGCACAATATGGAAAGATAAGCATACACATAACACAATGGCCAGAAGGGCTTCTAAAATCAACAATAATCACAAGCTAAGGTTTACTAATGAACAAGATGCAATCTATTAAAAAGGGCTTATGGACCTGGGGTTCTGTGGTGCAGGGCACCTCAGTCAACCTAGGCAAATTGACATGAATCGTAATAATAATAAATTAACATACATATTAGTGTGTGTTTGAGTCAAATGCTTGTATCGAGTCATAATGATGTTTTGCAGGATTTCCAGGAAGTAAGGTAAAGGTTTTTCCAGAAATTTTCCGGAAACTAAAAATGAAAATTTTTGTCAGGTCATTTCTGACGGCGTCAGGGGTTATAACCTGACGGCGTCAGATTTAATTTCCAGAAATTTTTGAAAGTTTTGTTTTCATAAAAAGTTTTTATTAAATCTCCAACTTATAATCTCCAGGAATCTGCAAAATTATCATTCCACAAGCATTATATCCTTATATATAGATTTTTCCCGCCGATGTTATGCAGGTTTTCGTGTTTGTTTTCTCAGGTTTAACAGGTTATTTTGGACAAGGAGATGTTTTTGGAATCAAGCTTATGGCGATGCATTAGTCATGGAGCTTCAACATTCTCTTTGGAGGAAGATTTAACCGTGTAATTTCACTATCCACCGAGCGAATCAGGGGAGTATTTGATTTCATTCTTTTACTTTTATGCTTTTACATCTTGTTATTTGAACATTGGGGACAATGTTCATCTTAAGTGTAAGGGGAGGGTAAAAGTACGATATTAGAAAATGCTATTGCGCTTGATTTTTGTTTGTTTGATGGTAGATGTGTAATAAAACTGAGAGAAATACTTGTTAAGGTAATTTTAGTGCCAAATTTAAAATTTTTTACAACATATAGGAGTGAAACTTTGATCTTAATGAGCGTCTCACGGATAGGAGTTATATAACTAGCACAAAAACCGTACCACTAAAAAATTTTCCACCCCAAATATGTGAGGTTCGCCCCTAGAATTGGTAGGAAAAGCATTTATGCTATGATGTGTGTACCGGTAGCACTTAGATTCTAGAACTTGCGTTAGGACCATTCCGAGGCCACAAGTGAGACTACATTCGTGTAGTTAGATTTACTACATGATAAGAGGCATTAGGATTAACCCATTGTTTTACACCTGTGATTTTGTTATAATTACGTTGGCTACATTGGTCAAGTAATTCTCCCACACCCTTTGCGTTGTACTCATATTTAGTGCACGATACCCCTAGTACACCCCTCAGAGCCTATCTTTTCGTTTCGACCTTTAAGCATTTTACTTAAAGGAAGAATTTGTTACACCCCACTTAAATGTACACCCAAATCGCCTTAGCCTACCTTGTATGCACTCATTTTTAGTGCATTATTGTGACAACATTTGTTTAAACCCAAGTTAATTATCTAGTTGATTACATGGTTGCTAAGTCGAGTCATATCCTTGTACATATTGTTTTGGGACGATTGGGACTCATGGGTAAAGTACTAGTATAATGGAGTAATGGGGAAGAACATCATTTATTACCCCCATATGTGCTAAATATTTTAAAAAAGTACTCCAAGTTTTTCAATTATCTTAATTCGAGTCATTAGATTAGTATTTGTAAAGTTATGTAAAAATTCAAGTGTAAGGGGAATGCAATGCCCCTATGATGTATTATTTTGGATGGTAGGGTAAAAGTGTATGCAAAAAAAAAAAAAAAAAAAAAAAAAATATATATATATATATATATATATATATATATATATATATATATATATATATATATATATATATATATATATATATATATATATATATCAAGAAAAACACAAAAAAATGAGAAAATGAAAAATAGAAAAAACATACGGACTACCATCCCGTTTCATTTTATGTTTGTTTTATGTTTTTGTTATTTTGTTATTTCGTTTCTAGCTTAAGATCGAGTCGAGTCTTGGCTTAGCAACATTGTATAGTACATGTAATTGATCAAGATCTTTAACTCGCCACCAGTAAAATATCCTTTATCCAACAAAACCGTGTTTTCCTTTTCCCTACACCTAACATTATAACCCATTTAAAAGCCCTCTTTGATAGTTTATCTTAGGTGCTTACGCCTAGTGGAGGAGGTTTTCGATCCTTTCCCAAGCCTATGGTAATCTATTTGCTATGACAGGTAGTGAGAGATATTATCCGTTTTCATTTATGAGATTTATTTTGATGACACTTGAGAGATGTGAGTATCTAAACACTACTTGTGAGGTGCTAGTTTGTAATCTCCGTGCTTATTATGATTAAAGTGGAACGAATATTTGTTGTAATTACTTTTATGTTAGCATTAAATGACCCCTAACTTGTATTTTGATTAGAATAAAAGCGCATTTGCTTGAGGACAAGCAAATCTCAAGTGTAAGGGTATTTGATGAAGCGAAAAGTGTACCGCTTTTAAGGGGTCATTTAAGCCCTAAATCGTATTTATTTGATCAAATATTGCCCTAAATCGTTCCTTTTGTCATTTTAGGTACTTTTGAGGAGAAATCTGGAAAAGGAGGCATTTTGGACGTTTTTGGAGCATTAAAGTGAAGAAAACGGCAAAGTCTCAAAAATCGGCTAAAAGTTACTCTTGACGGCGTCAGACTTTACTCTGGACGGCGTCATGCCTTGGCAAGAAAAGTTGGACGTGAAATTTACTCATGACGGGCCAGTGAAAATAGCATGTGAATTCTGACGGCGTCACGCTTTAACTTGATCAAGGGCGTCACGGCTTAAATCATAAGGGGACGGCGTCACGTTCATGGTTAGACGGCGTCAAGCCTTGATAAGCCAGAATGGATTTTTGAAGAGCTAAAGAGGGACGGCGTCAAGAAGGTCATCCGGGAACCCTAAAAGCGGCGAGGTGACGACGTCACACTCCATAAGGTGACGCCGTCAGATCCAAAAATCTATATATAGTTTTCTAATTTTTTGTCATGAAAGAGAGCTTAGTGTGTGGAATTTTGGGAGAAAACCCTAAGACGATTTTAGCTACTTTTTCAGGGCTTTTTGCCTTGAGATCTTCCATGTTTCATTGAAAGATAAGTTATCAATTAATCATTCAATATGTCTATGTGTTGTTTGATTCTATCTTATTCTTGTCTTTTGTTTAACATGTTAGGCTAATTTTATCTTGTGTTTGCTTAGATCTAATGAAACCTAGTTATTGATTATTGGTTGTTAGTGTGTTGTTAGTTGTATTGGATGATTGTTTATCTATGTTAGGCTTAAGAAAACTGGCTAACTTCCTATTCGGTAACTTGCTTGAACGTCTTAAGAAACATGAACCAAACGCGTACTAAAGGTTTTTATGGTTGTATTTAATGCACAAGCGAATTCTAGTGATCCCATGTTAGGAGCTTCCTAGCCGGCTCGACATAGGAGTGAAGTAGGAGCTTGTAGAGTTGGGGAAGTAAGTACGCCACCCCACGAATGGTATTAAGGAATACACCCGTCATCCACGCAACTAATACACACTAATTAACCGGTAAAAGATAGTTAGGGAGTAAGGAAATCTAAGTAAACACATTTCTCTACACATAAGTTTCTCACCACATTTTATTTTCAGTTATTTAATTTTATTGCATTCGTAGTAATTTGGGTTAGTTGACTAGCAACTAATTCCGCCCACTCTTTCAAACCCGAGATTTTACTTGCTTTCATAAAAACTATAAAAACATAAAAAGAATCTTCCTCAACCCTTAGACCTAATTAGAGTAGCCTTTCATACCTAACGAACACTATTCCCTGTGGAGAACGATCAATCCCCCGTACTTACCACTACACTATACTACATCGGTCAGGTACACTGCCTGGTGGGGTTGTAAGCCTCTTGAGATCCCTCGAGAGGTAAAACCTGTTGTAAGGTTACAAAACCACGCAATCAAGTTTTTGGCGCCGCTGCCGGAGAATAGTTATTGTTTAGGTTGAATTTTTACTTTATAGGTCTACTCACTAGAATCCCTTCTAGTGAGATTTTTATTTTATTTTTTTTTCTTCTAGGTTTTCTTTAGTCTATCTATTTTCTTCGTGCTTTTGTTCGTATAAGATTTTCATTGACTCTTCCGTTCACCATTATGGAGAACGCGAATCCACCATACCACCAACCACGTAATTCACCCACTCCATATGACATCTTGATGTTTGAACAACATAAAGATGAACCTCTCTATGATGCATGGACTCGTTTTAAATATTTACTCCAAAAAGTCCCTCATCATAACTTCGATTTTTGGTCCCTAACTCAAATCTTTTACAATCATGTCGACCGACATGCCCAAAGGGACATTTACCATATTGCCGGCAGGGATCTTAGGGAATTAAGTGTTGAGAAAGCATGGGAAGCTATTGAAGAGTGTGCCCAATATTATTATATAGTAGACAACCCAACAAACGTTAGTACAAGTCAATTGAATATAAATTTCCTGGATCATGAAACAAGTTTGTTTGGGGATGAATACATTAGTGTTGAGATACCTAAGTGGTTGTCATGTAATGCCATAGTACAAAACAAACACATAGGTGACCTTGATGTGACGGAGGATTTAGCCGAACATGATCACATTGATCAAAAAGACCTAGGTTTTATGATCGATGATGATGAATCTCAAGAAACACATGATGAATCTTTTGGGCAATTTGAATATAGCAGTCAGAATATTGAGGATGATCCTTATGATTCGGACATTGAAGTTGAGATGCCTAGAGAAGCACTTGAGATACTAGGGAAAATGTTAGGGTTAGATTCTACTAAAACACATGATGAGGATATAGGTGATCTTGACACAAGGAATGATGAGGTAAGTAACATAAGCCCACCAAGTACCCCACAAGTCCTACCATCATTTGAGGCACACACACCGCCCGTGACTTACCCGGAAGAAGTTGAGGAGACTATAGGAACCCCAATAGAGGTAGAGCCCTTGGACCAAACACAACTAGAAGAAATAGGTTTGAATGCTTTTAGTGATCACAACCTTTCTTTTAGTTCTATGGAAGTTCCTAGTTTTGATGAACCGGAGCCTAAACCAAAACCGTTACCTAATCTTCCATCCTTAGATGTGAACTTAGGAATTGAATTAGGTCCCGATCCACCCATCAAACCATATAGTCCGGGTAGTTTTATGTTGAAGGTAGTAGACTCTAAGCCTTGTAGTGAGGAAGCTGACATAGGAGTGAACCATAACCTTTCATACTTACATCACCCATTCATGATTGATCACAAGAAACATTATGGGTTTAAACCGGGTCTATTGGGTCAAGATGGATTCCCAATTAGGAGTCTCTCGAAGTTGTTAGAAAATTATCCCTTTTTAGGAGAACACTTTAACTCACCCATTGACCAAAGTGAACTAGGTAAGGTTATGATGAAAGGAGCACACCCCTTTGAGCATATAATTCATCCACCACTCTTTCCTCATGTGGCATACTACTACCGAGCTGGTGTGTATCGCTACTATCACCCGCACTTAATCCTAAGTGTAGGGAAAACCTCCCCTTTATCCATTAAATAAGGGTAGAGTCAGGCTCATGACTCGAACAAAAACAAGCGCTTCTTGGGAGGCAACCCAAGCTTTATTTATTTGCTTTGTGTGTTTATTTGTTTGTTTGTTTGATTTTATTTGTTTCCGTATGCGTGTTTAATTTTTATCATTATTGATTCATGTTAAAAACTAATTTGTGAAAATGCTTTATTTTGTTTTTAACTTCGTCTTAACTACATATAAAGGTATTTTGCAAAAGTTAAGTGTAAGGGAAATCTAAATCGGTTTATTATAACACAAATTGAAATGAATCGTAATAATAATAAATTAACATACATATTAGTGTGTGTTTGAGTCAAATGCTTGTATCGAGTCATAATGATGTTTTGCAGGATTTCCAGGAAGTAAGGTAAAGGTTTTTCCAGAAATTTTCCGGAAACTAAAAATGAAAATTTTTGTCAGGTCATTTCTGACGGCGTCAGGGGTTATAACCTGACGGCGTCAGATTTAATTTCCAGAAATTTTTGAAAGTTTTGTTTTCATAAAAAGTTTTTATTAAATCTCCAACTTATAATCTCCAGGAATCTGCAAAATTATCATTCCACAAGCATTATATCCTTATATATAGATTTTTCCCGCCGATGTTATGCAGGTTTTCGTGTTTGTTTTCTCAGGTTTAACAGGTTATTTTGGACAAGGAGATGTTTTTGGAATCAAGCTTATGGCGATGCATTAGTCATGGAGCTTCAACATTCTCTTTGGAGGAAGATTTAACCGTGTGTAATTTCACTATCCACCGAGCGAATCAGGGAGTATTTGATTTCATTCTTTTACTTTTATGCTTTTACATCTTGTTATTTGAACATTGGGGACAATGTTCATCTTAAGTGTAAGGGGAGGGTAAAAGTACGATATTAGAAAATGCTATTGCGCTTGATTTTTGTTTGTTTGATGGTAGATGTGTAATAAAACTGAGAGAAATACTTGTTAAGGTAATTTTAGTGCCAAATTTAAATTTTTTTACAACATATAGGAGTGAAACTTTGATCTTAATGAGCGTCTCACGGATAGGAGTTATATAACTAGCACAAAAACCGTACCACTAAAAAATTTTCCACCCCAAATATGTGAGGTTCGCCCCTAGAATTGGTAGGAAAAGCATTTATGCTATGATGTGTGTACCGGTAGCACTTAGATTCTAGAACTTGCGTTAGGACCATTCCGAGGCCACAAGTGAGACTACATTCGTGTAGTTAGATTTACTACATGATAAGAGGCATTAGGATTAACCCAATGTTTTACACCTGTGATTTTGTTATAATTACGTTGGCTACATTGGTCAAGTAATTCTCCCACACCCTTTGCGTTGTACTCATTTTTAGTGCACGATACCCCTAGTACACCCCTCAGAGCCTATCTTTTCGTTTCGACCTTTAAGCATTTTACTTAAAGGAAGAATTTGTTACACCCCACTTAAATGTACACCCAAATCGCCTTAGCCTACCTTGTATGCACTCATTTTTAGTGCATTATTGTGACAACATTTGTTTAAACCCAAGTTAATTATCTAGTTGATTACATGGTTGCTAAGTCGAGTCATATCCTTGTACATATTGTTTTGGGACGATTGGGACTCATGGGTAAAGTACTAGTATAATGGAGTAATGGGGAAGAACATCATTTATTACCCCCATATGTGCTAAATATTTTAAAAAAGTACTCCAAGTTTTTCAATTATCTTAATTCGAGTCATTAGATTAGTATTTGTAAAGTTATGTAAAAATTCAAGTGTAAGGGGAATGCAATGCCCCTATGATGTATTATTTTGGATGGTAGGGTAAAAGTGTATGCAAAAAAAAAAAAAAAAAAAAAAAAAAAAAAAAAAAAATATATATATATATATATATATATATATATATATATATATATATATATATCAAGAAAAACACAAAAAAATGAGAAAATGAAAAATAGAAAAAACATACGGACTACCATCCCGTTTCATTTTATGTTTGTTTTATGTTTTTGTTATTTTGTTATTTCGTTTCTAGCTTAAGATCGAGTCGAGTCTTGGCTTAGCAACATTGTATAGTACATGTAATTGATCAAGATCTTTAACTCGCCACCAGTAAAATATCCTTTATCCAACAAAACCGTGTTTTCCTTTTCCCTACACCTAACGTTATAACCCATTTAAAAGCCCTCTTTGATAGTTTATCTTAGGTGCTTACGCCTAGTGGAGGAGGTTTTCGATCCTTTCCCAAGCCTATGGTAATCTATTTGCTATGACAGGTAGTGAGAGATATTATCCGTTTTCATTTATGAGATTTATTTTGATGACACTTGAGAGATGTGAGTATCTAAACACTACTTGTGAGGTGCTAGTTTGTAATCTCCGTGCTTATTATGATTAAAGTGGAACGAATATTTGTTGTAATTACTTTTATGTTAGCATTAAATGACCCCTAACTTGTATTTTGATTAGAATAAAAGCGCATTTGCTTGAGGACAAGCAAATCTCAAGTGTAAGGGTATTTGATGAAGCGAAAAGTGTACCGCTTTTAAGGGGTCATTTAAGCCATAAATCGTATTTATTTGATCAAATATTGCCCTAAATCGTTCCTTTTGTCATTTTAGGTACTTTTGAGGAGAAATCTGGAAAAGGAGGCATTTTGGACGTTTTTGGAGCATTAAAGTGAAGAAAACGGCAAAGTCTCAAAAATCGGCTAAAAGTTACTCTTGACGGCGTCAGACTTTACTCTGGACGGCGTCATGCCTTGGCAAGAAAAGTTGGACGTGAAATTTACTCATGACGGGCCAGTGAAAATAGCATGTGAATTCTGACGGCGTCACGCTTTAACTTGATCAAGGGCGTCACGGCTTAAATCATAAGGGGACGGCGTCACGTTCATGGTTAGACGGCGTCAAGCCTTGATAAGCCAGAATGGATTTTTGAAGAGCTAAAGAGGGACGGCGTCAAGAAGGTCATCCGGGAACCCTAAAAGCGGCGAGGTGACGACGTCACACTCCATAAGGTGACGCCGTCAGATCCAAAAATCTATATATAGTTTTCTAATTTTTTGTCATGAAAGAGAGCTTAGTGTGTGGAATTTTGGGAGAAAACCCTAAGACGATTTTAGCTACTTTTTCAGGGCTTTTTGCCTTGAGATCTTTCATGTTTCATTGAAAGATAAGTTATCAATTAATCATTCAATATGTCTATGTGTTGTTTGATTCTATCTTATTCTTGTCTTTTGTTTAACATGTTAGGCTAATTTTATCTTGTGTTTGCTTAGATCTAATGAAACCTAGTTATTGATTATTGGTTGTTAGTGTGTTGTTAGTTGTATTGGATGATTGTTTATCTATGTTAGGCTTAAGAAAACTGGCTAACTTCCTATTCGGTAACTTGCTTGAACGTCTTAAGAAACATGAACCAAACGCGTACTAAAGGTTTTTATGGTTGTATTTAATGCACAAGCGAATTCTAGTGATCTCATGTTAGGAGCTTCCTAGCCGGCTCGACATAGGAGTGAAGTAGGAGCTTGTAGAGTTGGGGAAGTAAGTACGCCACCCCACGAATGGTATTAAGGAATACACCCGTCATCCACGCAACTAATACACACTAATTAACCGGTAAAAGATAGTTAGGGAGTAAGGAAATCTAAGTAAACACATTTCTCTACACATAAGTTTCTCACCACATTTTATTTTCAGTTATTTAATTTTATTGCATTCGTAGTAATTTGGGTTAGTTGACTAGCAACTAATTCCGCCCACTCTTTCAAACCCGAGATTTTACTTGCTTTCATAAAAACTATAAAAACATAAAAAGAATCTTCCTCAACCCTTAGACCTAATTAGAGTAGCCTTTCATACCTAACGAACACTATTCCCTGTGGAGAACGATCAATCCCCCGTACTTACCACTACACTATACTACATCGGTCAGGTACACTGCCTGATGGGGTTGTAAGCCTCTTGAGATCCCTCGAGAGGTAAAACCTGTTGTAAGGTTACAAAACCACGCAAAGGACCTCAGTAATGAAAAAAATAAGGTCAAATGAGCTGAAGCTTATAGGAAGCTTATTTGATCAGTTGAGGTTCTAGATTTTGCACAATCCACTCAAAGCTATAAAAACTATTAAATTAACTCTAAATTACTTGAAAACAACTTATGTAGACTATTTTAAGCAAGATCAAAGCTGAGCTTATGGCAAATGTACAGTGGAACACCAAAATTACCCATTTTGACCCATAGAACCAAACAGTCCTTATAAGGGGTCTGTTATGATTTTAAAACTAGAAATGCCAATATTAAGCTTAGGTTTCTAAATATAACTGATTCAATAACTTATTTAAACTATAATGAGCAACTTTTAATATGTAAATAAGCACTAGTACAGTAATATGGAAATAATGCAAAAATAGGAAAATAGCTTACAACTGATAGAGGCTATGAAACAAATGAAACTGATCAGAACTTAAACTTGGTTTGTCAATACCAAGCTAAAACACCACTCAGCTTATCCTTTCCAGCTTAACTCCACCAAATTGCTTATTTTGACCAATCTTTGACTTCAGTTGACTTTTCTTGACTTTTTCTTGATTTTCTTTGGAACAGAACTGAGTAAGCTAAAATAAACTCACAAAAAGCTATAAAGAGCTTAAATGAGCTTATATAAATAGAAAAGAAGCTTTTGCAAACAACAAAACACTTAATTCGAATTCAGAAAATTTTGAGATTTCATTAACTTAAGGAATTGATACAAAGTTAAAATACTAAAACACAAACAAGCTTAAAGGAACTTGAGAATACAATTAAAACTTAAATTGAAACTGAAATAAACATTAACTACTTTCTACACTACGAATGGTCTAAAAACTGGGACCCTTCTATCTTTATGTCTTCATTTCTTTTTATAGATATCCAAAAAGCCTCTCTCATCATTCCTGAGCAAATCCCACCCTTTGTTTGGCTTGAATATCATCTCAGCCGTTAACTCTAGTTTTGGCGCCAAAAAGTCACAAAGTGAGTTGGGGCAGTTTTGAGGTAATTAAAGAAAAATGGAGGTTTGTGGAGGTGGAGGGGACAATTTAGATAGTAGGTTATGGAGTGGGAGTGAGGTGTAAAGCAAAACAGGGGAGGTGGTATGGTTTGGTGGAAAAAATGGTGGGGAAGCATTAAATGCATAGTCGGTATATGATGAGGAGGGTGGATGAGGTGGAGAAGTAGAGTAGCCAGCTGGGGGGTGATGATGTGGTGGTGAAACCACCCTGGTATTGTTTTGCAGGTGTGTGTTACACCCGTATCCCGATGAGGTGAGCGATGTACAAGGGAATTGGTTTGGGAGGGAGTGGGTTTGACTGGGGGTTGACCCCGGTTTATATACAAATGTGTTTATTGGACTGGTGGATTGGGTTGTTTTGTTGGGTTTAGTAACTTAGGGTCTGGTTTGGTTTGTATAGGATTAAGCCCAAGGACCTTTAGTGTAATTTTTGGATTTTTGAGGGGTAGAAATGTAACTTATTCAAAGTTATAAGAAGGGTCATTCTTGCCATAGATGAATAGTACAAGGACCATAGATGTAAGCTTTCCACTTTTGAATACCAGGGACTATTTCTGCCAACGTATGAAACTTCAAGGACTGAAACTGCCAATTTTGTAAACTTTGCTTGTTTTTCACCTGTTTTCAATCCTTTTGTACCTGAATCATATAAAAACACATTCTATGGATATTTGTAGCATTATGTGACTTTTCAAAGTGTTTTTGGCTGTTTTTGCAGTTTAAATGGGAATAAAATGATGAGTATTTATGTAAAACCCTAAAATCTAAAATGAGCAAAAAGACCAAAATGCCCCTGCTAGTTTAAAATTTAATTAAAAGCTTATAATGTATCAAATAAATTCCAAACTTCTGGCAATGCACATGTTATAATCCCAAATAATTTTCACAACATCATTTGACATTTATACAAGTGGCAAAATGACTAAAATACCCCTAAGCTAACCGAATGGATAATAATTAGTGTTTTTAGAATTTAAAATGTATTAAAATGTGTAAAAGAGGAAAGGATCAATCAAATTAATTTGGCTAACCAATTTAGCCGAGATTTCTGGTCAACCCTCCCCTCCTATGACTCGGCATTCCCTATTAAACACCAATCCACATCTTGTTTCTCAAAAACCCTAATTGCCGAGTAGAAAGAAAAACACAAAGAAATTTCCATAGCCTCCATTCGATCCACTAAAATTACCAAAGCATTTTTCTGAGTTCAAACACAATTCAAGGAGTCCTAGAAAAATCGTGTTGAGTTCATTTGTTGCCCGATTCATTGGTGGTGGAATTATTTCTATCGCTAAACCATTTTTAAGGTAAAATTCGTATAAATTCAACAAAGCTTTGTAAAATTCGATTCTTATTTTTCCTGAGGTTCTTATATCATATGTGATCTGCGAAAAATGTGTACAAGGTGATTTGATCCCATTTGGAGTCGTGGTGAATTCTTCCCTTGTCGATTATCCATCCGAGAAGCAATAAATCGTGTGGCCTTATTCACTCGTTCTAAAAATCTTCTGGTATTTTTCCTAGCCTCTAATGATCGTATATATCCTAAGAAAAATAATAAAAATGATCCATGCATTGTATATAAATCGTATGGTAATTCATGTGTTATTAAACCCTAAAATCGAAATAAATCAAGATATCATGCATGCGATTTTTCCAGGCCTAGTGAATAATTTTCGTGGCCTCTATGATCATAGTACAACACCATAAAAATGCTCATTTGATTTATTGAGGCTTAAAACTATTTTTGGTGAATTATGTTGTAATCGGCTAAAAGGGAAAATAAGAACAAAAATACCTAGCGTGGAAACTAGGGTTCAAAAAGGATTAGATTTGATTAAAAGTGAATATAAATGATGTTGAAATGATTGCATAATGATGAGGTTCGATTAGGGTTTTATTTGGTTAAAAAATTGTATTTACCGATTTGTAATTAAATATAAAAGGGGGTGTTTTGTAAATATTAAAATTCATGGGTTATTTTTGTCATGTTCTATAGATCATGTAAGACTTGTAAAAATTATAAAATGAAGGGTCTATATGTAAAATTCATGAGAAAATGAATTTAGTTATATTTGTTAATTCGATTTGGAAATTTAATAAATACAAGGACTAAACATGTAATTTCTGAAAAGTTGAGGTCGATTTGTGTTATTAATGATATTTAGGGTCTAAGGTGAAAATTTGGATATTTATTGGGCTAATATGTAATTATTATTAATTAATGATTTAAATGTAAATTCTAAGGACTTAATATGTAATTTTACTAAATGGAGGGACCTAATGTGTAAATATGGAATAATTAAAGGTCTGATTGTATAACTCACCAAAATAAGTACTCATGATGTAAATGTGATAAACCAAGGGTTTAATGAGTAATTATACATGTTTGAAGGTTTAAAATGTAATTTTGGAAGTTCAGGGGTATAAAATGTAAATTGTGAAAACCTGAGGACCAAAGGTGTAAATATGATAAAGATACTTTATTTCCAGAAAATGTTGATCAAATTAAGCTATATACTAAATGTTTCTAAAAGAAGAAACCTTCTAATTATGGAAACTTTCTAAAAGTGGAAACTTACTAAAAAGGGAAAGTTACTTAAAATGGAAAGATGATTAATTAAGAATGATTTGTGATCCCCTTCTATTCCTCTAGGTGTGAAGAAGGAGAGACTGTGAGCTTTCCTCATTTCTGTGCTTGTTCTATTTTGCTTTCGACATAAGGTACGGATACTCTACCCTTTTTAAGAAAGGGTGTCTTATCACCTATGCTTCGATGTTGAGTTATGAACCTTTGCTATGACCCTTTTGCTATGAACCTTTTGATATGAACCTTTTCATATGACTTTGAGTTTCACTTTTGACATGACCTTGAGATATGCTTGATATGACTTTGAGATGAACCCGTTTGCATGACTTTGAGACCTGACTCTTAGTTTGATACCCGAGCCACCTTTTTGTTTCCTAGCCAGGAAGGTAACCTGGCCATGTCTGTGATGCACCACTGGCATGACTCCTGTGTGGGGGAGTGATTTCTCACGCCGTCCCCTTTTATATTATGATATGGCCATTATGATTCTGAGATTATGATTTTGAGATGACTTTGAGTGGGGGCGTATGGATTGCAATCCTAGGCATGTATGTTTAGTGGATTTAACTATGACTTTGAGTATGACTTTGAGGTGACTGGTGCATGTGTGCTATACACGCCTTTCACATTTATGGGAGCTGATCACTCCACCCCTTTTGATACATGAGGACACCCCTCATATTATCTGGTTGCCTAAGAGGTATCCCCTCTGATTGTGAGATCTTGACTTTGAGTATTATGATGTTGAGATATGACTTTGAGTATGGGCTCGTGGTGGATGACTATCCTATATATCTTCTATTTTCTTCTTGCATTGATTATACCTTATGACATTCCCCTTTGCTTCATTATATTTCTGTTTCGTTATCTTTGCTTGTTATTATGTATCTGTTCACTGGGCTTTGTAAGCTCAGCCGCACGTTTTCTTTTCCGTGTGCGGCAGGTATCTAGCTGGGTGATGGATTTATGCTTGGGATGAGAGTTAGTGGAGCTTTTGCCTTAGATGATGTCCTACCCTAGTCTTACCATTTATTTCAGCATTTTGATATTGGATCTATTTCGTTATGTATTTCCTTGGGATTATTGCTTCCTTTCATTTGGGACTTATGTATTGAATTCCAGTCGTGTTGACTTGGTTTATTTAATGATTATGTTTATTGGCTTCCGCTGTGAATATGTATGTATGCTTTGATTTGTCACCATAATGTGATGCTTCTACCCTTGCCGGGTTGGGGTGTTACAATTTAGACACTCATCACTTTTCCATTAGAATTTTGTATGTTCTTTTATTATTGTTATGACAAAACTTTTTGGGTTGTTGTTAGCAAACGATTATTGTTGGCAATCCTTTAATATATTGGTATGGCAAATTATTGGTTCAAGTATTTCTTTTAAGAGAGAATTACCAAAAGGGTACAAAAATCCAACTTTGATTAATTATATAGACACTTTTAACATCCTTTTCTCATTTTGATCATGCTCGACTGCTCAACTGCTCGACTCCACCCAATTTTTGACACGTGTCATTCATATGTACTTTTTCTAGTGCATATGTACCAGAAAAAGTACAAAAGAATGACATGTGTCAAAAATTTGATGGAGTCAAGCAGAAAAAAGTACAAAAATTATATTTTTTTGTACCTGAAAAAGTACAATGAAATGACACGTGTAAAAAATTGGGTGGAGTCGAGCAGTTGAGCAGTCGAGAATGACCAAAATGAGAAAAGGTTGAATTTTAAAAGTGTATTTTTTAGTAATTTTCTCTTCTTTTAATCATATATTTTGGCTTTAAAATCTACAATCATATCTAAGGCCTTGGCCCCCAAGCCCCAAGGGTGATTTAACCTTGGCCTATATAAAGCAGCTCTGAACCAAAACCGGGTCAACACAACTTAACCGACTCGTACAACTTCTTCTTCTTTTTTCTGTAAACAAACCAATCCCAAAAGAAGCAAAAAAAGATTATTACCAAAGATTATCATCACAACCAAAAAAAAAAAAGATCAAAAGTTGAAAATGAGATCATCATCATTATTATCATCGACAAAAGTGGTTGCAGAGAATAACAGAGGTTTAAATGGTCGTTTTTTTACTCTTCATAGCCGCCTTTATAATGCTCTTGGCCTTGGTTTCAGGTACTTTTAAATTTCTTCATGTTTTTTTCTAGTTTGATCAAACATAAGATTCTTGTTTTAGCTTATTTGAAATAGGTTGTGCTTATGATATAAGCTCTTTTAGATGATCACCTAATAGCATTGTTTGGATTAGTTTATTTTCTGGGCTTATTTAAACTTAGGAAATCTAATAAGCCCACCTTTTCTTTTTTACTTAGGAGCTTATCAAGTTAGGCTTGCGGACTTAAATAAGCCATAGCTCAAGTTGATAAGCTTATAACTTTATAAGTAACAAAACAGTGAGCTTATGAGCTTTTCCAATTTCAAATAAGCTTGTAAGTGCAGAAAACAAGCTAATCCAAACACCCCCTAACTAAGTTGTTAAGCTGGATACTAAAGATTGGTAATTGTATTTTGAGCTTTTAGTAAGCTATCAATCGATTTGAGGTGGTTTTATTTCCTATATTAAATACCAACTTCCTTTTTTATTTGTCCCGTTTAGTGTTTGTGGATTTTGTTTATTAGATCACTTTGCGTCATGTTATCATATCGTAACTCGTAAATGTGACCCGTTTAGTCATTGTAGATTTTACTTTACATTATATATAGATCTAACAATAATATACATAAAAGCGATTATGTTGTAAAGCGGGTTCTTTTTATAAAATGATTCAAATCGGACATGAAACCATCTTTTCACGACTCATATGTAAAACGAAGTACATTAGGTAACTAGCTTTGCAAAGAAAGTACAATGGCTAAAACGGACAAATAAAATTTGATTTAACATAAGATTATATTGCAATCAAGAGGAAAATGCTTATTGTCGAGTACTCTCGGGCTCTTCTACAGTTACAATTGTTAGTGTTTCATCATTATGTAGTTAAAGTAAATGATTGATATAATGAATAATGTACCTGCATTTATTTATAATATGCTGGAACTATTGATTCATATGATTGTTATGGAGTGCAGAAATGATGAGGGGGGGGGGGGGGGGGGGGGAGGGAAGTGGTCTTGTACAGATGCCGAGACACAAAGACATGTTGTTCGCTCAATTGACGCTTTTCTTGATTGTATATCGAGTGACACATCACACCATCCTTTAGTAAAGGTATTGTATATTATTTGACCATCTCAATAGTTACTATTTGCTACATATACTAGAAGTTTTGTTTCAAATTTTCAGGAATCGGTTACTGATATTGTACCAGCATTGGGAGCAACGTTACTTCAGAAAAATGAAGCAGTAATGAAGTTGGCTTCAAAGGTGTTTGTAAAAATGGTCAATGTTATACCTTATTCAATTATTGAACCTCTCGTGTTGGATATAGTCCGTCCCATATCATCTTCTTTATCTTCATGTCATGTACCAGTTGTTACTTCATGCGCCACTGCTTTGAACTTGATCCTGTCAAGTTTAACTTTTAAAACAGAAAAAGATGTAATTAAAGTTTTGGAACAAACAGAGACGATTAATAGTATCATTCAACATATACGATCTAGTGGGAGTAAGCCAGTTGAGTTCTTCTTGGAGACGCTCTCTCTTTTGAGTAAACTACTGTGGATTTGGCCCTCTTCTAGATATCCTATTTGGAGCGATAGTGGATTAATGGAAGTATTAGCTTCACTTAGTCGTGAGCCTGTTCTTTCTATCAAGGCTGCAGTTTTGCAGCTGTATTCAACCATAGGTATTTAGAATGAATTTGTGAATTAGTGTTTTATTTTCTTACGCGCGCTTTCTGAACAATTTCTAATTCTGGGTACCAGCCTTATGTAGACATGGAGCTAAGAAGCTTTTAGATAGTGGAAGCCCGCTTGTACAACTTATGATTGAATCCATGGACGATGGGAACCCTAGTTACTTACAGTTGGCTGGATTTACTCTGGCTGAACGCTTCGCGGTATTATTCATAACTAAAGGTGGCAAAATGGGTGGGTCGGGTAAGTTGGCCAATGAACCGGTGTATTTATGATTTCGAAAACCGACATAAAATAACAATATCTTCTCATTAAATAAATTAATTAAGGACGTTGCATGAATTTAAATACACGAATTTTGACCTGCTTTTAGCTATATTTTGGATTTCTTGTTAAACATTTCAATCTATAAAAAAAAAGTTATTTAACCTATAACCGGGATAAAGTTGCCACCTCTAGGCTCTAGTCATCACCTATTTTTTCGTGAAGTTATAAATATATATTTATATTGGCTTAACATGTACAAAATATCGTGTTAATTAGGTAAGTGAAGAAGGACGATTGAAAATGATTGAGTCGTATTGTGAGCCATTAGTTAAAGCTATCATAAACGGACTCAACAACTGGACCTTGTATTCAGGGAAGCTTACAAAAGACCAGATGTCATTGATTAGGGTTGCTTGTTGTGTGTCCAAGATCATTTGTTGGCCTGGGAAGCATCACGGTTACTTTTGGAAACTGGGAATTGAGAGTGTTCTCCTTCAACTACTTCTAGATGATTTGCATATCAAACAACTTCCTGACCAGTTTTCATCATCAGAGGAGATGATCTCCGTGGCACAGGATGGTTTAAGTGCTAACTTTTTACCTGTACTTAAGCCTCATGTTTGGGATATTCTTGGGGGTCTTGCAGCACATTGTGCAGAAGATTTCACTGCACATACGCTTAAGAGTGAACATCGCCTGAAATTCCTCATCACATGTGCCTGGTAATGTTCTTGGTCTTCTTGATATTTATTATTATTAAAAGTGGCAAGTTGGGCTTGTTGAGTAACGGGTCAAGTGGGCTGTGGATGAAAGGATTCTTTTTGGTTCAGGTCGGAATGAGCCGGGCAGGGTTGACCCGCAAACACTTTCCTGTCCATAATTTTTGGAGGTTGCTTTCATTGAAAATAGACTTTTGGCTACTTTTAGCCCCATATTTTTTGGGTTTGACCCTTTGAAATAAAATGCAACCCCGATGAACCAATATATAGGTAAATGGGTCAAAGTTGCCACTTTTGTTTATTTATGTATATGGAGACTACTGTTTTGTTGCATAGTTCTGAGATTTTTGGTTTGTTTGCTTATGTCTTTTGACAGCTTAGGGTTTGTGGATTCATTGCGTTCAACCCGTCAGAGTTGCGTAGATGTTGTAAATGAACCGGTGTCTAAAGCAGTTGTATTAATGATTTATTCTCCTTCCAAATATATAGCATCTCAGACCAAATCCATATTGTCGGGTATGTTAAAGCCAACTGCCAACGAGGATATCAAGTACCTATTGAATTCCCTTAATGCCACATCATCAGGTTTCAACAATACGTCTGATAAGCTTCAAGTAGTAAACTTGATAAGCCTAGCATGTTATTCGGGTCTACCTCAATATCGCAGGTATGTTATGAAGAATCAAGGGATAAAGATATTGTTATCTTTCTTGCAAGTATTGTCGAGTAACCACATTCATGCAGAACGGATGAATATGTCACTTCATTATTGTGACCATACAATGAAGACCTGTTGCTATGAGTGTGAAGAAGACTGGCAAGGTGATGAAACGTTTCTGCTTTTTGGTTTATTGGGGTTAGCTGAATTGATACATCATTGTAGTTCAGTAAAAGGACAGGTTTTTGAGTCTACCGAGGTTCAAATTGTTACTGAGGTAAACAAGATCTGTGTCAATTCACGTGCTTCAGGACCAAGATGGTACGGTGCTTATCTTCTTAGCTATTTTGGCTTGTATGGTTTTCCATCAAAACTTGGGAATAGGATCGGGAATGTTCTCAATGGGGATGAACATACAAATTTGACATTAGTTCTTGCTAATCACGAGCTTGTAAATGTTCATGGTGTCATTGTTAGAGTTCGTTGTCCATCGTTGTTGCCTTCTAAGGAATTAGTGGAAACTTATAACGGTAAATCTTTAAAGAAAGAAGTTCGGCTCTCTGCTCATGTCAATCACGAGGCGTTACTGAAGTTGTTGGAATATGTCTACTCGGGACATTTAAAGGCAGGAGAAGACCTTTTAAAGAGATTGAAAACATTAGCTAAACATTGTAATTTACAGCCTTTAGTGCAAATGCTTTGCAAAACTCGTCCGAAGTGGAGGACATGTTTTCCAAGCTTTGACCTTACCTCTGCTCTTGGACCTGACGGGTCCCATTTCTCGTAAGGATCTCTTTCTTTTAACTTAATCATAATTTACTAGTTTAAGTGCATCTTTTTTATGTTCCTCTGGTTTTTGCACTTGCTCATCATATTCACGTTTTGTGTTGTTTATAGTAGTTTGTTCACTATCGCAGGGACATCATCCTTGAAGCTAAGGGTAATACATCTGAGGACTGGATTTGTGAAACATGCTCGTCATTAAAGCCACACTTACATGCTCACAAGGCCATTTTATGTGCAAGTTGTGACCACATGCGTGCTTTACTTTGTTCAGGAATGCAAGAAAGGTATTTAGAGATTGTCTACATTCATTGTTATATATGATGTTATCGAATTTAGCCAAAAAAAAAGTAGATTCATTCAAATGTTTACTTACTTTGGTTTATCATTCCTTGCAGCCAGTCGGAAAGTATAAGAGTCGATCTTGGTTGGGAAGCTTTGGTTAAGCTAGTTAACTGGTTTTATTCTGGTAAACTAGTACCGAAGCCAAAATATGGCTGTGTATGGCATAATCTAGACCAACAACAAAAATTAAATGAAGTGATTCCGTATGTGGAGCTTTATTGCCTTTCTGATAGTTGGCTTCTCGAAGACATTCACAAGGAATGCTTAAATGTAATTGCAAGTTGCTTAGATTCGGCTAGCATGGCAATCAAAATAATCCAGATTGCGGCTGATTGTTTTCAGTGGGATTTGGTGGGGTTGGCAGCCAAATCTGTTGCGCCTTCATATCATCGTCTACGTAACTCTGGGGAGCTTCATGAACTTGATGAAGAGCTTGTTGATATAGTACGGGTTGCTTCTGTTGAATACTCTCAAGGTGGTGGGCGTATGTGATTTTAGAAAAAAAAAGTATATACCAGTTTAGGTGTTGCGCTAAAGTATAGTGGGTATAGATAAAAATGTTATAGTAGTTCAGCTGCTATATAGAGGAAGGTTATTGTTAGAAATGGTTAAATAATTAATACGTAAATGTTTAGTATCGAACCCGAGACCTCGGGATTGCACACATTACAAATGAGTATTAAGGAATAATAATAAATGTATTTTATAAATTTATTATTAATACGAGAACTTAACGACCGTTAGTGTTTTCCGTTAAATGACTAACGACCGTTAGACGAAAATAAGGAAAGTTGTGTTTGTATACAATTAGGAAACAAGAAAAGATTCTAGAACCCTTGTGAGTTGTGGATCGACCGGCCATAGGGTTGGATCGACCCATATCTTTGCTTTGTCTCCAAGTAAACTAATTGGTATATAAACAAACTCAAGGGTAATCGTTTTGGCTAATCTTTTGTGCACACAATTATCCCTAAAAGTTTTTCTTCTCCTTTGTCTTGGTCT
Organism: Artemisia tridentata subsp. tridentata; assembly: GCA_021014915.2. Lineage (NCBI taxonomy): Eukaryota > Viridiplantae > Streptophyta > Magnoliopsida > Asterales > Asteraceae > Artemisia > Artemisia tridentata. The sequence goes on from CP139509.1 coordinate 19,486,677, forward strand.
AACCGATCGTTCAACACCCTTTAGGGTTTGTGGATCGAAAATTTTGATTGTCAAAATAATTCTTGTGTTTTACTTGCATAACCTTAATACGGTTTAATTTGTGTGTACAAAAACGAGGTAACAACACACTACTGTTGTTATCAAGGGATCGATAAACAAAACGGTAAGGGGTTTATCATTGATCCATATTCATATTCATTCCATAATTGTTGAAGTGATTCTTGATTATCTTGAATCAAGAGGTACGTTTCTATTTATGTTTATGTTAATTATTTATGTGTTATACTTGATCCTACGCTTCCGCATATGTGTCTACTTGATATTATCTTGAATCAAGAAGTAACAGATTTTAGACAATGAATAAGTTAGGTATATGTCCCTGAGCTTCCCAGGTTTGTATAACAATCTGTATATTTCATGGAATTTCTAAGATAGGTTTTACAGTTTTCAAATATACAGCATCCTCTTAAGCTTCTGGAACTTGATAAATTACAACCATTAGAAATCATTAACTGGCAGAAATGTCATACGTTAACGTTACTAATAACTGTAACAATAAAACTACTTCACAGTTTTACTGTAAAACTTTTACATAACTAAATAGCTGATGTTTTATATATGCCATCTTTTAATCTGATCTTGTATCATAGTCAATCTCTTTAACCTCTTCCTTTTTACGTGTGATTTTGTGTGTGTGTGTGTGTGTTTGTGTGTGTGTGATCAATATCTATTGTGGTGTAACCTGATCTTTTTATATATATTTCAGAGTTTGAAGACAAAGAAGCTTGCGAGCAAGCATACTTCAAGGTATACATAATTTGTGCATCTTTTTCTTTATTATTGCATGATTTGTAAAGAAATTTCAATCTGCACAAATTGTAAGTGATTAGATTATGAATGTCATTCTGACATTATTTCCTACATATATCTCCATGACAGATGGATAATGCTCTAATCGATGATCGGAGGATACATGTGGATTTCAGTCAAAGTGTTTCAAAGTTGTGGAACCAATTCAGGAGTAAAGGCAAGCATGGTGGAACAGGTAAGTATAGGCGCTTAAGTGATTCACAATACTTATTATATTGAGGTGTTTTGTAAAATTTGTTGTTTGTTGTGTTGCAGCTGGTAAAGGTTGCTTCAAATGTGGTTCCCTTGATCATATTGCAAGGGACTGTACGGGAGCCCTGATGCCAAACGAGCTCCAAAATACACCTTGAAGGATGATAGTTTTGGAACATATTTAGTATGTTTAAGAAATGATGTTGGTTAAGTTTGGTGGGAAAATGAAATGGTATAAGTGGTTTTGTTGTGTAAACGGGTCAAAACGGGATTTTATGCATAACCCGTCATAATGTAAAGTACTACTCCGGGAGGTCAAATGGTAAATGTTTTTGTATGAAAAGGAGCCCAATAGTATACTAATTAAATTTGGAAAGTTTGGTACAATTTCGAGATCGGGTTTACAAGTTACGGACCTAAACGTGATTTCGGGAGATCAGCAGTCTCCATCCGATCGGATGGGCGGCTCGGTAAAATTTTTGGTAAACTTAGAAAAATCATATCTTTTGATCCGTAAGTTGTTAGAGGTCGTGCCACCCGACGTTTTGAAGGTAATTGAGTCTAGTTTCATTTAAAAATAGTCTCAAAGTCTGAATGTTCGTGGATGTTTGTAAATGGTCAAAAGAGTAACAAGATGTCCGTAAAAGTCAAGTGTTTCCGCGTAAAAAGTTTTAAATTTTGGTGTAAGCGGGCACGGGGTGTAACAACTGTAACTGTGATGCTATGGCAGTCGCGCCACAAGTATTCCATTCCGCTGCAAATCAGGTATTTTGGGGGTGTGACATCAAATCCTTGAATTTAAGCTTCAACCATTTCTCTGGTCCAATTCCTTCACAGATAGGCGACTGCACTCGTCTTCAATACTTGGACTTATCTGTCAACTCCCTTTCTTGTAACATTACAAACACCCTTTGTAAATGGCTCACTTTGAAAAATTTGAATCTTGCTGACAATTCACTTAACGGTTCCATTCCCGAATCCATCTTTCACATTCCCACTTTGGAGATTCTTACCCTCAGCTACAACCAACTCACTGGTTTCATTCCATCTAACTTGGGAAATGCAACCATGCTCCAAAAACTGGTTATCAACAACAATCAGTTTACTGGATCGTTGCTTTTTAGCATAAACAATCTTGAGTACCTTAGTTATTTAGATGCTAATAGTGCTGGTTTAGAGGGTCAAATTCCTTTGGGCTATGGCGGATGTAAGAAATTGAATTATTTAGATCTTTCTTTCAACCAGTTTGTCAGGCTTTCACCTCAGTTGGGAAACTGTACCAACCTTGGTCAATTTGCAGTTGTGGGAAGCGGGTTAACTGGTACGATACCCTCTTCTTTTGGTCAGCTCACTAAGGTGTCATTTGCTTTTTCAGAGCTTTTACCTCTTCATCTGCAAACCATGTCTGCAAAAGAAGAGGCACATTTAAAAGTCTTCATCTGCATGGTAGAAGACTGTTTGTTTTTTTTGCTATTCAAGTTGTTTTTTTTTTTTTTTTTTTTTTTTTTTAACTATTGTTTTGTGGTTCGAGAATATAAACCCTTTTGTCAAATGATACTAAAATGTTGAGTGTGAAACAAGCAATCGCTTAAAATACGGAGTGTCAAAGATAAGTTTTCGTCCGTTTTATACGTTATCATACGTTTTATACGTTTTTGTTCGTTTTTTTACGTTTTGGTACGTTTTCCACGCTTTCGACCACTTTTTTTACGTTTTTGTCTCTTTTTTTACGTTTTCGTCTCTTTTTCTACGTTGTCATCCGTTTTTTACGTTTTCGGCTTTTTTTTACGTTTTCATCTGTTTTTTTACGTTTTCGTCTTTTTTTATGTTTTCGTCTGTTTTTCTACGTTCTCATCCGTTTTTACGTTTTCGTATGTTTTTTTTACATTTTCGTCCGTTTTATTACATTTTCGTCTGTTTTTTTATGTTTTCGTCTGTTTTTTTATGTTTTCGTATGTTTTTTTACGTTTTCGTCCATTTTTTTATGTTTTCGACCATTTTTTACGTTTTCGTCTGTTTTTTTACGTTTTCGGCTGTTTTTTATGTTTCATGCGTTTTTTTACGTTTTTTACGTTTTTTTTACATTTTTGAAGTTTTTCGTCCGTTTTTTATGAGTTTTATTTTCGAAAATGAAAATGAAATTCATAAAAGTTAGTATTTTCTAAACCTCCTTTAAAAGATATATAAAAAGTCCAACGCTTTAATTCACCAAACAAACAAACAAAGTCACTAAAAACCAGAAAAGAAAATCCAGTAAGCCTTGAAAATAAAAAAGGGATGTCGGTGATGATAGTAACAAGTTTGGGGGAATTAGTCATCGATTTGCATACCAATCGCTGCCCTCTCACCTGCAAAAACTTCCTCAAACTCTGCAAGTAACTTTTTTTTTTTTTTTTTTTTTAATCTGCTTATTATTTAGGGCTTAATAACTTTTTTTCATTATATTGCTTATTATTTTGGTCGATTTATTTACATTTAGGGTTTAATAATTGTATTATTTGTTTTTTTGTTATAAGCTAGGACCACTAGTAGCTGTTTGTTTGTTTGTTTTATAATAAGTGTTTGGTAACATAGCTGTATTCGTAATTAAAATATACTAATAAACTCTTCTTTTACTATCGTTTTACAAATAGGAGCATTTAAACAAAATGCACTCAGCCAAATAGAGGAGTCATAGCCAAACAAGCATTATATTTAACCACTCAGTGGGCCGCCTAGTGACAAAAGGCTTATGACTATCATCAATCACTAAAATGTGAGAGGTCTTTACGCGGTTTGAGTTTGTGTGGAGGTGGGTTCAAACCCCGTGGATTAGTCGGAAACCATGGTTAACCCAGAAAAAAAATAAATAAGTAGTAGTAGCTGTTTGTTTTTTAAAGGCGTTTGGTAACGTAGTTGTATTCGTATTTAAAATGTGTTAAATGACGTAGAAGCTATAGGCTAAACGTTTCTTTTGCTAGCGTTTCAAATAGGAGCGTTTAAACACTCCAAAAAGCTCGATGCCAAACACAGCCGTAGTATAAGCTTAAGTTGTTAACATAAGAAATCCTAAACACTTCTTAATCCAATGATGGTCTGTATTATAGATTATGGACAATACCAATGCATTTATTATATGTGTCATTATATAATGTAGAGTTCAACCTGTAACTAGATGTATTTGTGATGGTTGATGCAGGACTAAATACTATAATGGCTGTCTGTTTCACACAGTGCAGAAGGATTTCACTGCACAAACCGGTGATCCTACCGGAACCGGTACCGGTGGTGATTCTATCTACAAGTAAGATAATACCACATGATATTGTATTTATTTACTTCTACCTTGTTTTTATTTTGTTATTTTATAAAGTGTGTCGCTAACATACATATAACTGATGTACTAACTCATAAGACAATGCAAATATGTAACTTTTAAAGAGGCTCTTTAATAGACGCTAGTAGAAACTGTTTTAGAACCAAAGAATATTGTACTCTTTTCTTTGCAAAAGAAGGACGCACTATTTCAACATAAAACTATTATACAGTTACTTGTGCACACACACATACATATACGCCTGTGTATAAAGTCGATGGAAGATGGCAGACTTAACCTGGCTCTTTTCATATTTTTACGTCTATCTGTATTAACAAGGCTATACTTGAATTTGAATTTAAATTGCTGTTTAGGCGCAAATACATGGCTTATGAAAAAGCACATGTGTAAATTTAAGATTGAGTGTGAATCAAACCACATTTCCATAGTTTGGTGTAAATTTGTGTTATTAAGTCCCAATACTCAAAGCTTGGGGTGAGTTGAATTCAGAACATTTACAAGCCTAAAAGTTTATTGCACTTGTTGCTGGGTTTAGAAACTAATTTATCAGTCAAACGATCGATGCTTCTGCTAATACCTGAGGACCTTTCCTTTTCAGATTCTTGTATGGTGATCAAGCTCGGTTTTTTGGTGATGAAATTCATTTGGATTTAAAGCATACAAAAATGGGTACGGTTGCCATGGCTAATGCAGGAGAGAACCTCAATGCTTCTCAGTTTTACATTACGCTGCGTGATGACCTCGATTACCTTGATGGCAAGAAAACTGTGTTTGGAGAGGTGGTTGAAGGGCTTGAAACCCTCACCAGGATAAATGAAGCTTATGTAGATGAGAAGAATAGACCTTACAAAAACATCCGGTTTGTTAACCTTTTATCATGCTTACTGTTTGAATTATATAATCTCACACCGGTATTTCTTTCTTGTACTAACTTGCATTTTTTTTGGCTACAGAATTAAGCACACTTATATCCTAGATGATCCTTTTGAGGACCCTCCACAACTAGCTGAGCATATTCCAGATGCTTCACCTGAAGGAAAGCCAAAAGATGAGGTAATGATCTTAGCTTTTTTTGGGTCTTGTAATAACATGCTATAATCCCTTCTTAGATATGACTTATTATATGCGGACTAGCCCAAAGAGAATCACACTGTTTTATTTAATTGTATAAATAACAAAAGCAGTTCACATTGAGATAGAACGGTCAGCATATGTGTATCTTTGAGCTTGTTATGCATAGAGTTCCTGTTAAGAGTTATTTACATATCCATGTAGGTTGATGATGAGGTGCGGCTTGAAGATGATTGGGTGCCGTTGGATGAGCAGTTAGATGCAAATGAACTTGAGGAGGTTATTCGTGCCAAAGAAGCACATTCCAGAGCAGTTGTGCTTGAAACTGTATGAACTCGGGACCTTGCTTTTTCTTTCTTATATACTCGTTATTGAAGATAATGAGCCGTTTTATTTGTAAATGGCACCTGATTTTGGTTACTTTTGTATTTCCAGATAGGGGACCTTCCTGAAGCTGAGGTAAAGCCTCCTGATAACGTGCTGTTCGTATGTAAACTAAATCCCGTAACTGAAGTAAGTCTTTAGGTTTATTTAGATTTATTATGTGATACTTTCTACGACTATTATTGTTATTTCTCATAATCTCCTCCTTTTGTTGACGATAGGATGATGATCTCAATACTATTTTCTCACGATTTGGAACTGTAACGTCGTAAGTTATTCAATATGGAACCTTGATTTAAAAGTTTTTTTATCTCCCATTTTAAGTTATTTGAAAAATAACTCGTATAATTTGTTTATCTGTGCAGAGCTGAAATTATCCGCGACTTCAAAACTGGCGACAGCCTGTGCTATGCCTTTATTGGTGAGTCCTAATGCTTCTAGCCTTCGATTCATTAATCTATATTATCACTCTTTGGGTAGTGAATCTATGACTACTGTTTTCTTTTCTGTGAAATCAATTTCTTTGTAATTTTTTTATTGATATTCTAATACATGTAGCAGACATGTCCACTTATGCTGTTGGTTTTGGCTTATAGAAGTAACAGATTTTAGTCAAGCTAACATGGAACCCTACTTATAAAATATTATAAGCTAGTATGTTAGACAATGAATAAATTAGGTATATGTCCCTGAACTTCCCAGGTTTGTATAACAATCTGTATATTTCATGGAATTTCTAAGATAGGTTTTACAGTTTTCAAATATACAGCATCCTCTTAAGCTTCTGGAACTTGATAAATTACAACCATTAGAAATCATTAACTGGCAGAAATGTCATAAGTTAACGTTACTAATAACTGTAACAATAAAACTACTTCACAGTTTTACATAACTAAATAGCTGATGTTTTATATATGCCATCTTTTTAATCTGATCTTGTATCATAATCAATCTCTTTAACCTCTTCCTTTTTACGTGTGATTTTGTGTGTGTGTGTTTGTGTGTGTGTGATCAATATCTATTGTGGTGTAACCTGATCTTTTTATATATATTTCAGAGTTTGAAGACAAAGAAGCTTGCGAGCAAGCATACTTCAAGGTATACATAATTTGTGCATCTTTTTCTTTATTATTGCATGATTTGTAAAGAAATTTCAATCTGCACAAATTGTAAGTGATTAGATTATGAATGTCATTCTGACATTATTTCCTACATATATCTCCATGACAGATGGATAATGCTCTAATCGATGATCGGAGGATACATGTGGATTTCAGTCAAAGTGTTTCGAAGTTGTGGAACCAATTCAGGAGTAAAGGCAAGCATGGTGGAACAGGTAAGTATAGGCGCTTAAGTGATTCACAATACTTATTATATTGAGGTGTTTTGTAAAATTTGTTGTTTGTTGTGTTGCAGCTGGTAAAGGTTGCTTCAAATGTGGTTCCCTTGATCATATTGCAAGGGACTGTACCGGGAGCCCTGATGCCAAACGAGCTCCAAAATACACCTTGAAGGATGATAGTTTTACAAGAAAAGGTGGCAATGATAGCTCAAGGTTAGTAGGTTTAGTAGACGTTGTAAGATGGGTGGGTCACGTGGGTTGGGTAATTGGTCAAAATAATCCGGGTTGAGGCATGTAATTTTTAGTACGGTCCAGGTTGACCCACAAACACTTTTTCCCACTATATAAATGATTAGTGCGTTAAGTATGTTTACTAAATTAATGTTATAACACTTTCAAGAATTCAGTTTCGTTTAAAACACAAATCGACCAATTCATAAATAAATGGGTTGAAATTGCCGACTGGTCCTGTGTCCCTCTCTCTCATAGGTCAAGGTTTTCGCATTTTTTACTAACAAGATGAAGTTGATAGGTATGACATGGTATTTGATGAGGAGACTGGTTCAAGCCCTCAAAGAAAGAAGCAGCCAAGACACCACGAGGCGGATGATCGCTATGAGCAAAGAAAAGGGAGTCATCGAGCCATTGATGAAAGAAAGCAAAATGATTACAAACGTAAAGATATGGGGGATGAAAGAAGAAAAGAGCATAATAGGTGAGATGATGATAGGTACCACAGATCTGGGGAGAGAAAAGATTACAAGAGAGACGAGCGGGATTATAGGTCAAGTAGGAATGATGATGGATATAGGAGCCGTGATGATGATAGGAGGCGAGATAGTAGAGATGATAGGAAAAGATACATTGATGAAGAGAATGATAGGAAAAAAGAAGGTCGAAGAGATGAGTCGTACAGCCGAAAAATACGTGAAGATGATGTTGGGCATAATAAGAGGAGTAGGGGTGAAGATAAAGACGGTGTAAAAAGCAGCAAAATGAGATATGATGATAGGGAGCAAAAGAGTAGGAGGTAATGGTTAATTTTGGTTTGACGAGGAAGGATATGAGTTGGATAAAGAATTTTGTAACCCGTCGTGTTGGAGTTTGGTCTTGGTATGTTTCATCAAATTTTGACTGATGTAGGTGCATTATGTCACACCATGGAAGTACTTACGGATCATTTACATTTACAACTGTTAGCATCTGGTGGGTTGTACTTGATGGATTTTTCCCATATGAGAAGTTATAATTTCTAATGTTGCTTCGGTATGTGTTTGTTTAGCAAAGAACACTAGCCGCAATTGATGTTATTGTCTTGTTTTTTTTAATGCGACTATTTACAGCATTTTCTCCTTCAGTTGCATTTGAGGAATTGTTAAGTGTTGAACAATTCATACTAAACCTAGAGAGAGTAAATTACATCGTTCTCCTTTGTGGTTTAACCAGATTTCATGTTTTGTCACTTGAACAATTCAACCAACTTACTTTTTGTTTACGTTATGCTGCACATGAAAGCGGCATGACGTTATGTTGTATATTGAATTCCTCTCTTTAACGACATGAATTCCTCTCTTTAACAATCCGCACACGAGGTGAACCAACAACCTCTTTCCGGAGTAAGAAAAGGCATTTTAATACAAGCCGATGCATCATGCATCTGTTTTGGAAAATGAGATCCTGGACTTCAGCATAATCCCTAATTACAATGTTGAAATGGACAAACTCAATGATCGTTATGACTTACCACTGAGTTGAAAACTCTGGAAACGGGGATGATGTCATCCTCTGACCTCTAGTGGGCAAGGTAGCAAACAGTCTACCGTCCTTGATGAGATGCAAAAGGGTCATTCGATGTTATCGTGCATTTTACCTCACTTTTAGATGGGCTAAAAGGTTAATTTTATATAAAAAGGTAAATAGATAAACCTTCACTGGTTAGTTATGCCGCCGGTCACTCTTAGCATTATTCCGTCACTGTGAGTAATCGTCGGAAAATAATACAAATAGTTAATAACAATAGTTTATATGAATTGTATCGCTAAGGTACAAAGGAGAAGAAAAAAAACACAAAAAGTTATTGACAATTATAGACATTATTTCCGAAGATGTAGGCTTGTGATATGATAATAATATTACCAAAAGCCTCTTACCACCGGAAATATCATCTATTGATCAGAACCTAAAACAAGAGCACTCACCTGAGTATAAAAACCAGCAATATTTGTTTTGCTTGACCGATGTGGGATTAAACTTTTATTTATTTATTTATTTTATTTTTTTTCTACATCTCCTTTCGAGGAAAAGTTGGAGGTGTACTTTAGCAAACAAATTGAAAACATCGGACATAATGATAATTCACGAGAACATGTTTTACCACTTGGAAAGTGCAATGGAAAATGCATGATGGCATAAAAGGCTCTGACAACCCAAGCAAGAACCACCGAAGTTTTCATGACTATGGAACACGTACGAAGGCAGGCCTTCCTTATAAAGCTTCCAGTTCCTACACACATTCGTTAACTCGATCTTAAGCAACAAGGATAGTATTATTTCATCTATAAAGCTGTAGAATTACTGTTTTCCTGCTTTAGCTTGAGCTATGTGAAACGTTAAACACATACATACATATTCTAATGAGAACTCGTTTAAAAAATCTTCCTTTATCAGCAAAGTATTACGTAGTATTCTAATGAGAACTCCCCATTCGCCACCTCCCTCAGTCCCTCTCCACCTCTTTCGCGTTGTCCTCCTCTCCTCACCTCCAATCATCATCCTCTCCTTCTCAATCTCATCTTGTCTCATAACCAAATTCAAAAATGGCTTTGCATTTCATCAATCTCAAACAACAATGTCTATATCTCTTGTACATGTGATTTCTGTCTAATCAATAACCAAATGCATTTCGTTATTCGGCAACTTTCTAGTTGGTGTTAATAGAAACGGAAAGCAGAATGATACTAGAACTGACTCGCGCTAAGGGCCGGTTTCATCTTTTAAATGGCACATATACTTGAGAAATTATTGATAGGATTAGATGCGACCGATCTTAGGTGATGTAAAAGCGTATGTAAGTCATGGCGTTGTTTTATGACTTTAGGTGCAACAATGAGCGCAAAAATAACAAATTTGGACTTAAAAGGATCCATATCATATGTCCAGCAATGGTAATAAAGTTGGAAATGGTTGCTACTTTTTGATAAAGAAAAAGGAAGGGGTGGTTTCATCCCACAAAGGTCAAGCAAAAGAAATGTGACTACTTTATATATTGAGGTGAGTGTTTTTTTAATTCAAGTTGAGACTAAGACACTGTTATCATTACATGTCCAAGTATGTAATGATTTTATTTGTGTTTAATGATTATAAAAAGAGTAAACTACATTTTTGGTCCTTGTAGTTGTATCAAAATTGCACTTTCAGTCCAATTTTCAAAATTCGTGATATATCAGTCCAAAAGTCCACGTGGCTTCCACTTTCAGTCCAATTTTCTAACTGAGTTAGTTTAGTCGTTAAGTAGTTGCAACATTAGTCCTTTAACCTAACGGTCATTTGCAACGTTCGTCCTTTATACCAAATATCGTTTGCAATGTTTGCACCGTTAGTCCTTTCAATGTTTGCACCGTTAGTCCTTTAACCACCACTTAAAACCGCCACCACCCACCACCACTTAACACCACCACCACCTAACACCGCCACCACCACCACCCAACACCGCCACCACCTAACACCCCGCCACCACCCACCACCACCTAACACCGCCACCACCCACCACCACTTAACACCACCGCCACCACCCAACACCACCACCACCTAACACCGCCACCACCACCACCCAACACCACCACCACCACTTAACACCACCACCACCCACCACCACTTAACACACCCGCCACACACCCACCACCACTTAACACCGCCGCCACCACCCAACACCACCACCACCTAACACCCGCCACCACCACCACCACCTAACACCACCACCACCACTTAACACCGCCACCACCACCACCACTTAACACCGCCGCACCACCCAACACCACCACCACCTAACACCGCCACCACCACCACCCAACACACCACCACCAACACTTAACACCGCCACCACCCACCACCACTTAACACCGCCACCACCCACCACCATTTAAAAAGTCGAAAAAAATTCTAAAAACAAAAAAATTTTACTCAAATTTTTTTTCCAAAAAAAAAAATTTGAAAAAAAAAAATTTTCTAATAAAATTTTTTCTTAAAAAAGTTGAAAAAAATTCTAAAAAAAAAAAATTTGACGATAAAATTTTTTCTTAAAATTTCTAATAAATTTTTTTTTCTTAAAATTTTTTGAAATATATATGTTCTAAAATTTTTTTTTGAAATATATATGTTCTAAAAAAAAATTTAAAAAATTTTTGACGAATTTTTTGGAAAAAAATTTTTCGTCAAAAAATTTTTTTTTTAGAATTTTTTTCGAATTTTCTAAGAAAAATTTTTATTAGAATTTTTTTTTCAAATTATTTTTTTTGGAAAAAAAAAATTTCGTCAATTTTTTTTTTATAATATTTTTCGACTTTTTAAGAAAAAATTTTATTAGAATTTTTTTTTAAATTATTTTTTTTGGAAAAAAAAATCATTTTTTTAGATTTTTTTCTAATTTTTTTCGATTTATTATTTTTTTTATTTTTTATTTATTTTTTTTTAAACTAACTAACTGAAAGGACTAACGGTGCAAACATTGCAAACGATATTTGGTATAAAGGACGAACGTTGCAAACGACCGTTAGGTTAAAGGACTAATGTTGCAACTTTACAATTAGATTTAACGGACTAAACTAACTCCGTTAGCGATTTGGACCAAAAGTGGAACCATGTTTGAAATTTGGACTGAAAGTGGAAGCCACGTAAGCATATTGGACTGATATATCACGAATTTTGAATTTTGGACTGAAAGTGCAATTTTGATACAACCACGAGGACCAAAAATGTAGTTTACTCTTATAAAAATAAATCATACATGTGTCATGGATGATAATTTGTACAAGTCATTGACTTTTTTGTGTTTTTTTTAAGGATACTGTATGCTCTGTGTTAATTTCGTGAATAGAAAGTATGAGTTCTTATTTAAGAAAAATGCATCATAATTTTTCAATGTAAAATGATAGACATTTTCAATTTGTATACATTCATCATATATAGTACCAGTGTCAATGTTTTGTTGCAGACTTATTGATTTCTGCATTTCGTTCAATCATCTAAGATGCTCATCTCATGTTTATCTGAATCCAAAGACGTGTTATTCAGTCTCTTGAAGTCACTCAATCTTGTGATTCTTCTAAAAGAGCCAGTGTGATGACTCATAGAGCTGATCATAGTGTTGATGACTTTTCTATTCAGCCCATGTTAGGCTCCGAGAGAGAGAGAGAGGAAGCTGCAGCAAGTATTATCGAGTCCATCAGAATCGAAGAATTCGGTTTGGACCTAAAGCTTTCAATCACAGAAAGTAGCAGTTTAAAGAAACAACACGCTCGTTTAGGAAGGGCACTTCATTGTCTTTCACAAGACTTATATTCCCAAGACTTGCACTTTGTCCTGGAGCCTGTAAGTTTCTATCTTTGTACTTTCATATGCTCCTTTTTAAGGTATTGAATAACGAGTAAAAGTGATGTTGTATTGAATAACGAGTATGGGTTTTCTGCTGAGAAGGTGAGAGCACCTTGTGATGTTGGAAATTCTACTAGGACGTCATCTAATGTTGCGCAGCGTACATTGGCTAGAAAGGCATTGGATTGAAATCCGTATCGGGTACAAAAAATATCTAATATTAGCCATATAAAATTTTTCCTAGTTAATTTCTATGATGTGCTGAACCATGATTAATTTTGATCATTATGCAGGTCACTGATGCTCCAAAAAATCATTCTAATGGATTCCATATCAAGTTTGACTTAACCGAAGGTCAAATTGGTTTTGTTATGCCAACAATCGTGTCTCCTTGTGATCTCAACTTGTTCACAAACATGGTCTCATTCGACACTATTGATCAAGTGAATACGCACCACTACATTACATGCATTGTCCTTCCCTTGAAGTCAAAGTCATCAAATCTATGTTTTCTGGTCTTAATCCATCTTTAGTACTTTTTCATCATGAGGCAACAAATCACTGTAAATGGATCACTTAATGTTTTAACTATCTTCTGCTTTGAGATACTCATCTCCTTCCATATATATGTGTAAAACTTCGACATTTCGGATATGCTCGTAATTGGAAATCATAAACCGTTAACAAACATGTTATATTGACCATTCACACACAAAAACGCATTGTCATCTTTATTTTAAAGTTACATTAGTAACTAATATTGTGTAAATGAAGTTTATTTTAATTAATATTGTGTATGCTTTATTTTATGTAAAAAAAAAAAAAAAAGTTTTCTAAATAATAAACAACGCGAGTCTGAATTTGAAACTGGTTATAAGAAGTTACTTGTTAAAGATAGGGAATTGCAACGTAAATTTGACACTCTTGAAGTCAATTCAATGAAAACCATTAAATCTTTAAAACAAGAAATTTCTGAATTAACAAACCAACTTTCAAAACAAAAATCAGCTTATTCCAATCTTGAAAAAGAAAGGGATGAGTTGAAAAAGGACTTTGCAAAGAAAGAAGATAAACTGTTGGAAGAAATCATAGAGTCAGAACATATGGTCAAAAAGCTTGAAAATTTGTTGGTAAAAACGGGACATTCGAGTCAAACAATTCATATGATCACAAATCAAACTGATCCGATTTACCACACAAAACACAAAATGGCTCTTGGTAACAAAACTCCTTGTAATCTCAAGAAAGCTCAGGAAGAACAGAATACTTTGTATAATGGTAATGTGATATATAATAAACATGATCCTCCTTATGTGCGTGATTATGATGAAACTATTGAACTTGCTGAAGTGAGTCAAAATAAAATGAAACAAAAGAATCCAGATTTGAAACCAATTGATTACGAAAAATGGAACAAGCTTCATGGAATTACTTTTGTCTCTCAAACCAAAACACCTGAGTTTTCCAAAAACCGACCATTTTCGAAACTAGTTTCTAAACCTGCAGTTGCATCCAAATCTCTTTCTAAAATAGAACAGATGTCTTCAAGCAACATTTTTAACACAAGTGCTGCTAGAGGACATCTCGATGATCTTAAAAGGAGAATTGGAATACTAAAAATGACTTTAGAAGCTAGAGCAAAATCGAATGAGATCAACTGGAATTCCACGGTTCATTTACAGTTGAAAAAGATTCTTGAAAGTGAATTTGCTCCTCAAGTTAATAACATAAATGCTAAATTGATTCATTTTGAAAATGCTTTTATAACTGAAACAGCTGACTTCGTTAAGGACCACAAATCCATAATAAAGAAAGCTAATGAATCTTTGGAACATATAAATGTTTTGGAAAATATGAACGACTCTCTCTTGCAAGATGTTATGTCTACTGATATTATGTCCATTATCTTACAAACATATTCTGTTGAAGACGATGAAAGACTGAGAGCTGAGACCTCCGCAATTGTTTCAAAATATGAAAATGCTCTTATTAAACTTGAAAAAGAAAATGTGTCATATTTTAAACAACTTGATCGGAAAAGTGAAGAATGCAAGTATGACAAATTGTCGTATGAGCGTGCCTTCAAAAACATGAAAGCGCAAAATGATCTTTTGAGGTCTCAGCTTGAAAGTCTAAAAGGAAAGGGTGTGGATACTAAGTTTGCAAAACCATCAACTTCGGAGAAACCAAATGTTTCAAATATGGTTGTAAAACCAAAAATGTCAATCTCCCGGTTTGCTCCAAAAGTTAATGAGAATATTGATTTGACAAAACCAGTCACTCCAACACCTTTGCCTAAGCAAAATGAAAAGCAGGTTGAGAAAGTTAAAGCGGTTGTCGAAACACCAAAAGTGATAGCCCTAGGTCTTTATAGGATTAGTCCCACTATTGCGTCTACCTCTAGGAAAGATGATAAGTGCGATAAGGATAATTCTAAAGAGTCTAAGGATGCTATAACTACTTCTAAGGACAACAACATAAATTCTAATGCGTGTGCCTTACCTTCTACAGGATTAGAAAGCACCTCTAGGAGCAGCAGACTAAAGCCTAGGAGCAATACAAGGAACAATAGAGTCTCGCCTGCATCTAAGAGTGATTGCAAGAATAAAGTGGAAGAAGTAGAAGAACACCCTAGGAATTTATCGCTTTTGAATAAGAGACATAGTTCATCTGAATGTAGTGTTGAAAGTACTGTTTCTAAGGCATGTAATGACTCTGTTTGTTTAATGCGCGAGAAATCTTTAATTAATGATGTTCAGGATGAATGTGTTTCTGAGAATGAGAATGTGTTGCCCGAACAGAAGGATGTTCCAAAAGGACCTAGTGCTAAATCTAGATATGCTGGTAAACTAATTAAAAGAATTAGGAATACCACTAATATCCTAACGCCTAGGGATTACCTTAAGTTTTGTGCATGGAAACCAACGGGTAGAAAATTCAGTCTTCAGGCTAGGAAATTGAAAGTAGTTCAAGTTGAACAAGCTGATGCTTTCTATGAATGTGATTCTGAGTTTACCTCTAACCCAATGGAACCTAATTCAAAACGGTTTCCAAATACAAACTCTTCTGTTCTTGGTAGGTTATCGAAATATGTCTTTGGATCGTCGACTCGGGTTGCTCCAAGCACATGACCGGGAACTTAAAGCTGCTGATCAACTTTGTCTGGAAGTTCATGGGAACTGTACGTTTTGGTAATGATCATGTAGCAGCTATTCTTGGTTATGGAGATCTTCAGTTTGGGAATATTTAATCACTCGAGTTTACTACGTCGAAGGGTTGGGACACAACTTGTTTTCAGTCGGGCAGTTTTGTGATGCAGATTTAGAGGTTGCTTTCAGGAGAAATACAGTTTTCGTTAGAAATTTGGCTGGCGATGATCTCCTAACTGGAAATCATGGCACAAACTTATATGCTATCGACATCAATCAAATGGCCTCTTCATCACCAATTTGTCTTATGGCAAGAGCAAGCGAAACAAAGTCCTGGCTGTGGCATCGAAGATTATCTCATCTCAACTTCGACACCATCAACAAATTAGCCAAAGACAACATCGTCACCGGACTTCCAAAGTTCAAATACACCAAAGAACACTTATGTCCATCATGTGAACAAGGAAAGAGCAAAAGAGCAACTTATAAACCCAAAACCGTACCTAGTTCGGAAGCAACGTTACACATGCTACACATGGACTTATGTGGCCCAATGAGAATCGAAAGTATCAATGGGAAGAAGTATATTCTTGTGATTGTCAATGATTACTCAAGATATACATGGGTAAGGTTTCTAAGATCAAAAGACGAAGCACCAGGCATCATCATCACCTTTCTGAAGCGTATTCAAGTCCTACTTCAAGCTCCAGTAAGGATAATCCGAACCGATAATGGCACAGAATTTGTGAATCAGGAGTTAAGAACTTATCTTGAAGATGTTGGTATTACACATCAAACATCAGCTGTTAGAACTCTACAGCAGAATGGGGTAGTTGAAAGAAGAAATCGAACTCTTGTGGAAGCTGCTCGCACGATGCTAATCTATTCTAGTGCACCGTTATTCTTATGGGCTGATGCTGTTGCTACTGCTTGTTTCACTCAAAACCGATCCCTAATCCACCCAAGATTCAATAAAACACCATATGATCTAGTCAACGACCGTAAACCTGATATCTCTTATCTTCACGTGTTTGGCGCTTTGTGCTATCCGACGAATGACAGAGAAGATCTAGGAAAGCTGAAAGCTAAGGGTGATATTGGAATCTTCATAGGATACTCAGAGAACTCGAGGGCATTCAGGGTGTACAATAGAAGACTAAAGAGGATAATGGAGACGATGAATGTGAAATTTGACGAGATTTCACAAATGGCTTCTGAGAGATACGCTCTAGAACCCGCGCTTAATCCAATGGCTTCTAATCAAACCAGATTAGGACCCGCACCAAACAGTCAGACTTCTGGACAAATCAGTTCAGGACTCGTACCTAATAGAGCTCAGTCAACTATACCAGATAAACCTACAGAACAAGAACTGGAAAATTTCTTTGAGTTAATGTTTGATGAATATTATGGTGGCACTTCGACAAATGCATCCACACATCATTCCGCTGCACCCACTCAAAACCGTCAACCACCACCACCACCAACTCCAGATGCATCTACAACAATCGAAGCTGAAGCACCAACTCCCTCAACATCATCAACATCTACTCCAGTAACTCCAGTTATTGAAATTGTTCTACCTAGAGTTGATGAGCAAGATCATAACACCACTTTTCAAGAAGTACCCACGGATAATTCAACCAATGCTGAGTTAGACGAAGAAGAAGAAGTATTTGAAAATCCGTTCGCTACGGAATCTGATGAATCATCTTCACGGAAAAACTGATTTGTTTCAATTATAGATCAAGGAAAACACACGTGGAAATATGTGTTAACCCGAGTCGTTTGTCCCGACGAAGATCGAATGGAATTTGTGTTCCCGGAACGTGATTCGTGTAGTGAATGAGTGTAAAAGTGAGAATTGTGATTTCTACACTATAAACAATGAAACAGCAATTAAAAACTACTAATAAAGCTATATGTACAAGTAATCTAAGCACGAGAATTTAAAACTAAAAACCGGAATTTAAAAACGTTACGTGACGAAATATAAAACGTGAATAAAAATGAAAAGCTAAATTTTAAAACCTAAAATTTTGAAAATAATTTTCCTATATTAAAACTGATAAAAGAAAATTTTTGGAAAGAAAAATATTTTTTTTTACTTTTTAATAATTTCTAATGAATTAAAAACTAATTTAACTAATTAAAAATCAAAAGAAAATGCAAATAAAGTGAGAAAAATGCAAATTAAATTTTGAAAATTATAAAATAACTAAAAAGTAATTTTAAAACTAAAAACTAATTTTTTTGGCTTTTTGTGATTTAAATTGAAATTAAAAATGATTTAAAATTCTAAAAACTATTTAAAAATGAAAAGAAATAGTAAATGATCGAGAAAAATTATGAAATTTTTAGGAGAATTCTAAAATATTATTTGAAATCTAGGAAAAATAAGAAAAATAGAAAAATAAGCTGAAAAGTGCTTTTTGGCTTAAAAACAGCTTATTACAAGTGCTTATTAATAAGCACTTGCAACAAAACTTAGTAAAATTCTTACAGAATGTTCACAGAACTTAATTAAAGACAAGCAAACTGAATTCAGATCATTAATTGCACAGAAACTCATAATTGGACAAATAAGCAATTTATGTTAAGCCAAATAATAAGCACATGCAAATCAGAACAAGCCAGGAACTCAGGGAACAAACAAAACACCTAAACAAGCTCTAAACTAATCAGATATATCAATCAAGCTCAGGTTACAAGTTCTTAAACTCAACTGCAGGCCTCTATTCCAAACAGCAAACATATTCTAAACCTCCTACTTTGCAGGCCTGATTAGCAGTCCAAATAAGCTGATAAGAATGAGCTAATGGGGGCAAAAGTTGCTTAGTACTACTGAGACACCAAATCCACTAGAAAATCACACCTCCAAACTAATTTGGTTACCTAAAATGCCCTGAGATCAGCAGCTGAAAATCCAAATCCTGCACTAAGCTAACTTGACAGCAGACTAAAAAAACGCAAAACCAGACCAAAACTACTCTTAATCAATTCAGCTTTTGCACACTACTTTAATACTCAAATACAACTAAAAAAATGCTAAAGTGGAATCTCCAATAAGCTCAGCTAATGCTGAGCTTATTGAGGCAGTTTAAGCTCCTAACACTACTGATGCAGATAACCTTAACTTACCTAAACTTCTGATGATAACAGCTGAAATATCCTTAACTAAGCTTAATCAAACTTGCAAACAAGACAAACGAAAAGTGCTACTTAGATTCTACCCAAACTGACCCATAAGCAGCTTTAAACCAAACACTCCCTACTGATCTGCTATGCTATAACAATGAACTTATTCAAGCTTAAAAACAATTTTCCATGAACCACAGGACTAGTTTTACTCTTAGAAAAGAAGTTTTCAAACCCAAAATAAGCTGAAAATCAGAATAAGCTAATTTGACTAAACTTGACTTTTAATTAAAACAGAAAATCTGAATACAAAATGACTGGAAATGAAATTACAAAATGAATTTAAAAGCTACACTACGAAAAAACAGTAAATTACAAAGAATTTAAAATGGTAACAATCTTTCTAAAGACATGAAAAATTGGACGATTTATTTGGAGGAGGAGGGGGCTATTTATAGCCATTCTCAGAACCTTCTGGGAATCCATGCTGGCAATCCGTGGCATCCTCAGCTGCTAACCACCCTTGGATCGTTTCTTTCTTCCCACGCTTCATTCTTGGCCCTTAGATCAAAATAGTGACGCGGCTCGACCAATCAACTGCCCACACGTGTCCCTTATGCTATCAGATGCTTCCAGAAGAACTAATGATTGGGTAATAATTATTTGTACGAGGTAATTTTGTGGCAGTCATTTTTTAGGGTTCATGTGGTGAAAAGAATTGGGGATAAAAGGGCGGGCGTGTTGTGAGAGAGATAGGGGGTGTGTTTTTTTATTTTGTTTTTGACCGAGTGGGAGTTAGTGAATTTGACCGGGTTTATCTTTTCTTATGGATCGGGTTAGGATTTAGAATTAGTGGGCTTGGGGATAGTGGGCTTGGGTAATATTTAGTTTGTGGATTGGATTTGGAATTTTTGTGGGTTTTTTATAATGTGTGATCCGGTTAAATATTTTTAAATGAATAGGGACTAAATGTGTATTTTCTGGATTCTCAAGGGACCATTACTGCCGTATTTTAAAAGATGATCCAAGGGCTCAATTTGACAACTTCTGATAGATGGAGGACCTCGGTTGACTTTTTGACCATAATTTCTTCCCGGCATCGGCTAAAAATAACACTTCCATATCTCGTGCTTGGTTTCCCGGTTCTTTGCTTGATTTTGTCCTTTTCTTCGATATCCGTGCCTGCATATGTAAAAACACAAAAACACAATATATTTGGCATTTTGGTCGGGTTTTTGGTTATTTTGGTCCGGTTTTGGTCAAGAAAAGGTATGTGTTTTCAGCACATACCAGTTACACGAACCATCTAACCAACATTTGTTAAACCCAAGGTACCCTTCAACACTCAAATGGACTAAAGACCATCCAATAGAACAAGTCATTGGTGAACCTTCTAGACCAGTTCAGACGAGGAGACAACTTGCCACTGATTTCGAAATGTGCATCTACATATGTTCAATCAGTTTGAAAGAACCTAAGAACATTCGAGACGCAATGGCAGACAATGCATGGATAGAAGCGATGCAGGAAGAAATTCTTCAATACCAATTACATGATAGTTGGGAACTTGTTGAACGACCACTTGACAAACGTGTCATTGATCTCAAATGGTTGTGGAAGAACAAAAAGGATGAAGAAATGACTGTAATTCGCAACAAAGCTCGTCTCGTGGCTAAAGGATTTTGGCAGGAAGAAGGGATAGACTTCGAAGAATCATTCGCGCCAGTAGCTAGACTTGAAGCAGTCCAGATTTTCTTAGCCTATGCAGCTTACAGAAACATCACGGTCTATCAGATGGACATCAAGACAGCTTTCTTGAATGGAACTCTGAAAGAGGAAACGTATGTGAGTCAGCCAGAAGGATTCATTGATAAGGAACATCCAGACTAGGTCTACAAGCTAAAGAAAGCCATTTATGGTTTGAAACAGGCTCCAAGGGCGTGGTATGACGAACTCTCATCTTTCTTACTTCAAAATAACTTCACCAAAGGTACTGTTGACCATACATTGTTTACAAGAAAATACAAAAATGATATTTTGATTCTTCAGATTTATGTGGACGACATCATATTTGGGTCCACTAATCCGAATCATTCAAAACATTTTGCAAATCTCATGAAAAGCAGATTTGAAATGTCCATGATGGGGGAACTAAAATTTTTTCTTGGATTACAAATACATCAATCCCCTCGTGGTATTTTTATAAATCAAGCTAAATATACAATTGAGATTTTGAAAAAACATGGTATGGAAAATTGTGATTCTGTTGGAACTCCAATGGTTACTTCACCAAAAATAGGTGCTGATTTGTATGGGAAACCTATTGATCTGAAGAAATATCGGAGCATGATTGGTTCTCTCATGTACTTAACTGCTAGTAGACCCGATATTCATTTTGCTGTATGCCTTTTAGCACGGTTTCAGGCAAGGCCTACCGAACTTCACCTCCAAGAGGTTAAACGGATCTTTCGGTACCTACGAAGAACCATTAACATGGGACTTTGGTACTCGAAGGATTCGGAATTTAAACTAACAGCCTTTGCAGATGCCGATCACGCCGGTGATCAAGTTACAGCAAAAAGTACATCAGGCGGAGCACAATTTTTGGGTGAAAAACTAGTAAGCTGGTCATCGAGGAAACAAGATTGCACTGCACTATCAACTGCAGAAGCCGAGTATGTGTCTCTATCTGCGTGTTGTGCCCAAGTTCTATGGATGAGGACTCAACTCACAGATTATGGCTTTCATTTCGATAAAATACCTTTGTATTATGACTCGAAAAGCGCCATAGCCATCTCGTGCAATCCCGTGCAACACTCTAAGACGAAGCATATTAGAGTCCGTTATCACTTCATCAAAGAGCACGTCGAAGAAGGTACTGTTGAATTACATTTCGTTAAGACTGATTATCAACTCGCCGATCTATTTACTAAAGCCCTTCCAAAAGAAAGGTTTGACAATTTAGTTCGACGAATTGGCATGCGAAGCCTAACCCCTCAGGAGTTAGAAAGTCTTCTCGAATCTTCTTGAAAAAGTATTCGAAATCGCTTCGCTGTAAATATTTTTGAAAAACAAAATACAAAATTTGAAAAACCAACAAAAACAAAATAAAAAATAGAAAAACCCTAAAAAATACAAAAACAATAAAAAATGAAAAAAATACAAAAATATTCTTCTCACGACATGTCTCTCGTATAAATCAATATTCTGTACGTATCTAGAAATGTCATTCAACAATGATACGGACATGTACAGATGCTTGAACGGGAGTTCTTTAAATTGCTTCTCTAAAACATGTCGTTTCTCAAATTTTCTTGATATATGACTTCTTAGCATGTCAGCTAAGGACTCGTTCTAAAAAGAAAGGAAAGTGCTTAATAAAAACTTTTTCGAGCACTTATCCTAAAAACATATGGCTTTCGTGCACTTCAGTACGAAACCCGGATTTAAATGATGACTCCAGATCATATCAGATCAGGACTCGTAATTAAATGTGATTCAAATCAAAAATGTCCAAATTTCATGCTAAATCAAAACCGTCTATCTCTCCAAATGCTTTTTCTTAATCAGTTGATATCAAAAATATCATTATATGCTATTTTTGAGGGGGAGAAGACGTGATTAAATTGATGGTAATCAAAAAGTTTGATGATTGTGGATGTATCTCATGCGAGCTAGACTCAGAATTGACCCAAGAATTGACGAAGCAAAAATGTTAGTAATCGAAAAGACTTATTCTCGACGGGTTATAACTTCAAGTTAGTTATTAGAGCTAGTTTTCACCTAAAAGCTGATGATGTATCTCTTTAACTAGCCACGTAAACGTGTCTCGAACAGGATAAGTCAGAGTAGAAAAGTACCAATTCGAGAAACTTTCTGTGAACTTGACCAGGCCGGGTAATAACTTCAAGCTAGCCTAACTAGTGATGTAAGCGTGTCTCGAATCGGTCAAGTACATTGAAAATGGATCAATTCAAAAAGTACTTACTCCTCCCGCATGTGAAAATTTCTTAAATATAATACATGAGCACATGTGAAGGGGGAGTCCTTCAAAAAGAATCAAAACCTCTCAAAGTGTTAAACAAATATGTTTCATTATCATGAAACACTTTGAGAGATTTTCAAATGTTTGGTTTAATGGCATGTGATCAACAATAGGATAGTCATGAAGATATAAGGTGACTAAAGTTAGGAAAAACCGTCCTATGATCCGCCAGAGCCGGAGGGATCTACCCAAGGACAATTCCATTAGATAGAATTAGA
Source organism: Artemisia tridentata subsp. tridentata (assembly GCA_021014915.2). Taxonomy (NCBI): domain Eukaryota; kingdom Viridiplantae; phylum Streptophyta; class Magnoliopsida; order Asterales; family Asteraceae; genus Artemisia; species Artemisia tridentata. Next base: position 19,509,991 of record CP139509.1, read on the forward strand.
AGTCCTTAGGTATGATTGAAAAAAAGGAGAAAATGAGAAAGGAGAAAGAAGGGGTTGAAGAATTAAAAAGAAAAACAAATGAAAGGGTGAAAAGAAATAGCCCTCCATATGTTCAACCTTAGGGCAGACACCGGGTTCAACTCATATGCTACTGGTTGTTACTAAGGTGACACCGGTATTGAAGACAAGACGTCATGGACCCAGTGACGCACTGCACTAAACCTTCTAGCCACTCAGATATCTCTTAAAAGGTATTTGTTTCATTCTCACGGGGAACCGATGTAATCTATCGACTAATCTCTTAGAGTTGGTTGATATTGAAGCAGGAGACCCTCTCCCTAGTCTCCGCATAGGAAAACCAAATGTGCACTTATTGAGTCTAGAGCCTCGAGATAACATCAAAAGATCTCATAGGAACACATAATAATTCTACACTGGTTGTTCTACATCAATGGACTCCAGATGTAAACTTTAGAGTCCTACGCAGGTCTTAGCAATCTGCCAGAACATTTATGAGAGGATTCACACTTGTGATTCTCAGTGATTGAATGGAAACTCCTGCCAGGGTCAACATCAAGCAGCCCTGACAGCAGGTCACTTCGGTAATTCTTTATGGGTTACGCTTAGTGTTCGTGGTGGTTTCAAACGGTCTACAGTCGTAGGGTGATCTCTAGCGACTCACCCGAATCATTGATGTACTTCGGTGGATCTTGTAAGCCCTTTCGGGGGTATCTGATTCAGGAACGGCCATGGCAAGGGTTAGAAGGAGTCTTCACACTATGCTGTTGACGATCTCTAATTCCGAACCTGTAAGTACCGGTTGTTTTATTACTAACTGTTTACTTGTTTTCTTGTTACTCACCTCTATGACGATGAATTCCACATGCTCATACATACATCACAAAGTCAAAGGAATGTTCTCACAAAGATCAAAGGATAGCAACAGTCAAAGAAAGATTCTACGCCAAAAAGAAGAATCTACAAAGTAAAAGTGACAAAGATCAAAGTGAAAGAACGGGAACAACAAATGTATGTATGATAAAGGCTAAAGACGTATGAGCATGTTGGAAAGGCGTTTAACCATCAACATAAAGAAGTGACGAAAGGCAGATGACACCGTCTAACAACCACAACAAAGAACAAAGATCGAAGAAAAGTCATTTATCAAAGATCACAAAGCATGAAGGAACAAAGATCAAAGACTATTCTACTACGACACACAAAGATCAAACCAAAGAAGAAAGAAGACCTAATCACGTGGAACTTCATTCGAATGATCACCCCTTAGGGGGAGATTGTTAGCATTAAAAATATGTATTTAGAAGTGATGGTCATTCTCATCATTGTAATGTTATAAAGTGTCATAGGTCCAGTCAAAAGTAAAGTCAATGGGCCATGGACTTGGTTGAGTATTTAGTAAAATGTAAAGGTTTCATAAGCCTAGAAACCAAGCCCATAAACCAAGGTCCATGGAAAAGCCCATCAATATCCTTCACCTATAAATAGCACCACACCCCTCACTTGTAAGGGTTGGGTGCTTGGGAGGTGATTAGAAGATACTAGGTGTTTTGTATGTGTGTTTAATAAAAGCTCTCATGTTTCTCTCTCTACTCACTTTCTCTCTCTAGAATCAAGCATCCATATTAAGTGTTTTAGTTAGTTCTTGGTTCCTACAATGATATCTAGAATGTGTTTTGTATGTGTTGTTGTTTGATTGTTCATGTTGTCTAGTTATGATTGTACTTTGTGTTTGAAGTTTCCTATAATAATAAAGGCCATTTTCTCTATTATTGTCATGCTCAACATATGGTTATTGGAGTCATATTGGACAAATAATATATAATGTTGTGGACTAACCCATGTTGGAAGTATCCAAGTGGTTATCTAACCCATTTTGGACTTTCACATGTGAAGCTTTCTTGTTTGTTGCATGTTGTGCATTTATATGTGTAGCTAGGCCACCACAAAGGTGAGGCTCTTGACCCATTTTCTCTATTATTTACAAGCTACTTTCCCATTTAATGGAAGTCCCGCCTTTTTGATTCGACAAAAGAGGGAGAAAGAAAGCAAGAGCGTGAAGACCAACTCAAGTTAAAGAAAATGGCTTCACCAAATTACAAGGCAAAGTTAAGAGCAAGCTACACCAAAGGCGCTACTTGTCTTCGCTACGTTTTGAAATTTTATGTGCTTTCGGAATTTATTTGTCATCATCAAAAAGGGAGAGATTGTTGGGGCAACATTGACCGAGATCTCCTTATGTTTGAATAATGACAAATAAACCTTCGAAACACATAAAATAACAAACGGTAGCCAAAATCCTCCGATCCCCATATCTGCTCCTGGCGCGCTGCCCGCGCATCGACGCGCCGGCGATGCGCCAGGCTACTGTATGGTTTTGGTGGAATTTTGAAAGTCGGCTTTACCCTTACCTGACAAATGTGGATCTTTCAATACAGGTATGAATATGTTATGTGCTTCATTGAGAACACTCGAAACGAGTTTTAGGATTAGAGAGATCCAACTTTCAAATACCCGTTTTCGGGAAAATGCCAACTCAAGTTTTCTATCACACGCCTCTAGCCAAGGCTTTTCTAAACTTAGGGAGTTTATATATTTCACGTAACATCAAGTGAAAGCATCCATATGCTCATAACCCGTGCTTACGTCTTCTCTAATCACGTAACGGGTTTACTCCCTTATTGGTCAAACTAAGCCAAAGGTCACTTTGCGTAAACGCATCCTTTCCCGCATGGGATATGCTTTACATCAAGGCAAAGCACTTAACTTGTTTGTACCAAGGTATTAGTTGAGAACGTCGAGTCGTGGAAAGTCACGAGTTATGAAACTATGGATTCTCGACGTTGAGTTACTTGAAACTATGAGTAACCTTTGATTTTCTAAATCATCTTCTCTAAACCATAATCATGTTTGTCAACTTCTTTCTTTCTTAATGACAACATGATTATCTTCTAATCACCTCTATACTTATTCTAAACACCAAACTAAACCTCCAAACCTTCCAAATCTTTCAAAAACATCCTCCTCCAACATTCTCTTATATTCCCTTACACATCCAAGTACTTGCATGTACTTCTTGTCTCCCACATTCCCACAACAAATCTTCAAAACATTCTCTTTACAACATTCTCATCCAACCACTAGGATTTCCACACACAACACCTTAACACACACAACACCTCACTTCATCCCTCTCATCCTAGCCATTGATTTCAAATTACACACACTTCCTCTCACAACCAATCCACACACATACTTGCTAACTAAGTGCAATCTCACACAATCCACCATATCTCACAAACTCCAACCTTCTCATTTCAAATTACAAACACTTCACTCACAAACCTCTCTTCACACACACTAGGCAAATCCAATCCTTTTCCTTCTTCTTACATAACCTTACAACTCACCCATACACACTTTGGCACACTTTGGCACACTCCCTACACACTCCAACCTCATGCTTGCACACTTTGGCACACTCCTTCCACACTCCAACCTCATGCTTGCACACTTTGGCACACTCCTTCCACACTCCTCTTTGCCAACTCATTGCCAACTGACACACACCCTTACACATCCAACTCATTGCCAACTCACATACAACTCACCATAGGCTCCTCTCAATCCTAGCCATCCAATTCAAACCAAAACCATCTCAACCCTTGATCACACCCTTTCCCCCCAAGGATGGAATATTCCCTTGGATATCCTTCTAAACCCAACCATGGTTTACTCTCTAACCCAACCATGGTTTATTCTCAACACCTAATCATGATCATTTCTAACCTAACCATGGTTTAGCCTACACACTCTCTTTTCCCTCTCACACAATTTGAATTTGAATTTTCAAATTCTTCCCTCTCTAACATCCACACTTCCTTTCCAAGCAAAGGAATATCCTCTTGGCATATTCTTCTCTTCTCTCTATGCCAAGTGAGGAATACCTATTCTACCCCTACACAATTATCTTTTCTTCTCTTCTCTCTTTGATAATTGGTGTTTCATAATCTACTTCACAAAATGTTTTTCAAATTGGCTATTTGAGTTGATAAACCTTAGAATGATTAATGTTAAGGTTCATGTGTGAAGTACAAATGGGGGTTTAGCAAGGTTAGGTATTTAGAAGGACCAACACCCAAAACTTGGGAAAATTCAACAGTGGTCCTGGCGCGCTGCCCACGCGTCGACGCGTGGGTGACGCGCCAGCCACGGTAAAATATTCCCAAGTTTGGGTCTTGGCCTATAAATACCCCACCTTGCCTCTTGTATTCCTCACCCCTTGCCATTATTCTTTCTCTCTATATTCTTTCTCTCTAATCCTCTAATTCCATATTGTGTTCTTAATCTATCACACTAACATCATTTGATTGAACACATATCTTGCAAGGGAAGAATCACAAGAACTTAATCCACTCTTGTGATTGTGTCGAGGGTCTTCTTATCTTTACCCTTTCTACTACAATCGAGTCTCTAGGTTAGGTTAGGGCTTGATTAAACAAACACTTATTCTTTCAACTTGTTTGTAAGGGAAGTCTTGTGTCTTTGTGACCAAGCCTAGATCATTGGGGATCTAGTTGGGGTTTGATACTTTCGTGGGAAGTTTTGGTTGTGGTCTTGGTGACCAAAGTGTAAGTCGAATCACGAGATTCTTTAGGGTGGTTTCCGAGGGCGGAATACCGTGGGAGTAACTCCTTCTTTGTGAGCATCGATATTGGCGAATATCGGTGGAGTGAATTGTAACGGTTTGTAGTCCACCGAAAGGATTATACTAGTGTAATAGTATCGGTGTCGTGGATTCGCAACTGGACGTACGGATGGTATAAACCCCCCATCCCGAACCAGTATATATCGTGGTGTCTCTTTATTGCTTTATATACTTTGGTTGTGTTTGTGGTTGTTGGATTGTGTGTACAACCACATATTGATCTTTGAGGCTTGAAGTCTTTAAACTTCGAAGAAGCCGAAACACATCACTGATCTAACTCCAACCGATCAAACACACACACACACAAACACTCACCCCCAAATAAACACACAAAGATCTAAACCCTGAGTCTATCACATAAACACACACAGTTCCTCCTCCCTAACACTGACACACAAACACACACAGATCCAAACCCTAACCCTAACACACAAACACATACAGATCGAAACGAATAACGTTAGATCGAAGGAACTGTGTTTTATTTCCAATCTAACCCTATAGAAATGTTGTGGGCTAGGGTAAGTTTTATCTGTTAGGTTTAAAACTGAAAAAGGGATTGCGGCATCAACAAGAGAAGGGTCTAAATGACTTTAGTTCTTGGAAAACTTTTTTGTACTGAGGTCTATCACTCATGAGACCCGAGGTCTTTTTATTGAAAACACTATCATGCAAACTTGTTTAGATGATTATTTGCTACATGTTTTTGCTTGTTTGATTATATGCGAAAATTGTGAAATTTGTTACATATTGAGATATATAAATGTTGAATCGTGAATTGTTAAATGGTGAATTGTGAACCGTGAAACATGAATCATTGGAACCGTTATACCGAACGGAATATTTCGAACCGTAGAACCGAAAGGAATATGAATAGTTGGTGTAAGATAAACATAAAGATCAAAACATGATAATATGTGTGATATGAGTGGCGTTAGTTTGTGTTTTAGAGAGAGAAAGTGGGAGCCTTTGTTTAGAGAGAGAAAGAGATGAAACTTATGTAATATTAGCTTGAAAGGTCCAACCCTCTCCACATGTGGAGAGGGGTATTTATAGTTGCTAACACTAGGTAGATATTTGCCTCCACGTGGGCTGAGGTTCGGGCTGACAGTACAGTCCTCGGGTAAGACCCGACCCGAACCACTACATTTATTCATTACTAATCTACTTACTATCTAACATTAATCTACCTATTAACTATAAAAGACAAATACTACGATAAATACAACGAGCTACAAGGTGCTAAACAATACTCGGGGTGACCGAGTCTTCCATAGGAAAAACGTATTCCTAACAATCTCCCCCTAAGGGAGGTCACCCCGACAATTAAATGATTAAGCTTCGAAGTCTGGCACTCATGTCTTTGTAGCTCGTTGCTTCAGATTCTTCATGTTGATGTGAACTTTGTGCAATCAACAGTGGACTCTGGATGACTTGGTAGATATGCAGGATGATCTTTGGCATAACTTCGGGTTTATCATCCAAATGAATAACTTCAAATCATCTTTGAGTAGAGACGTCTCTTTGTGTTTTGAACTCCTTTATGTTGGCATGCTCACACTTTGAGGATCATGATCTTCTGCATCAGAGTTGTGGAAGCACAGTAGAAGCCCATATTAATGATCATGATATCCTTGAATTATGAAGTTGGTGTGAGCATGAGGTGATGAGACAGCATCTTTTAAGCAGCAATCTTTGTCTCCTGTGGGTGAACGCCTTTCCAACATGCTCATACATCTTCGCTGAGTAAATCTTCACGGTTGTTGATCTGAAATCTCCTTTTAGATGTTGGTATGAGCATGTGAAATTAGAGTGATGGTGGTGAATGTGATAAGGTTGGTATGTTTCCCTGCATGAAAATTAGGTTAGTAAAAACATACCAGCACTTACAGGTTCGGACTTCGAGATTGTCAACAGCATAGTGTGAAGACTTTCTCTAATCCTTGCCAAGGCCGTTCCTAATCGGATACCCTCGAAAGGGCTTTCACTGACATACCGAAGTACATCAACGATTAGGTGAGTCGCTGGAGATCACCCCACGACTGTAGACCATAGGAACACCACCACGAACACTAAGCGTAATCCACAAGAGATTACCGAAGTGACCTGCTGTCAGGGCTGTTTGATGTTGACCCTGGCAGGCGTTTCCACTCAATCATTGGGAAATACATAAGTATATTCCCTCATAAGTGTTCTCGGCAGATTGCTAAGATCTGCGAAGGACTCAAAATATCACATCTGGTGTCCTTAAGGTTGAACAACCAGTGTAGAAAGATTAAGTGTACCTAAGAGATCTTTTGATGAATCTCGTGGCTCTAGACTCAATAGTGCATTTTGGTTATCTTATGCGGAGACTAGGGAGGGGTCTCCTGTTTCAATACCAACCATCTCTAAGAGATAGTCGATAGATTACACCGGTTCCCCGTGAGAATGAAACAAGCTCTTTTAAGAGAACTTGAGTGGTTGGAAGGTTTAGTGCAGTGCGTCACTGGGTCCATGACGTCTTGTCTTCAATACCGGTGTTACCTTAGTAACCACCAGTAGCATATGAATTGAACCCGGTTTCTGCCCTAAGGTTGAATAAATGGAGGGCTATTTCTTTTCACCCTTTCTCATTTCATTTCTTTTTCATTCTTCAACCCCTTCAATGCTTACCGAGACTTCATCACTAGAACCTTGTTGGGTTTGTTCCAGTCCTAGCTCTATCTCAGTCGGCACTTTACCCTTTCTCACTTTTCTCCTTTTTTCAATCATTCCTAAGGACTTCTAATCTATCTATTGGATTGTCCCTGGGAAGATCCCTCCGGTTCTGGTGGATCATGGGAACTTATACCTAACCTAGCCATCCTTATAACACCATGCAATAAATAAAATTGGTCGGTCTTTTGGTATATTTCCACCATCGCCATGTAACCAAATCATTGAAAATTCTCTCAAAGTGCTTATGATTAAGAAACTCGTTTTTCTAACACTTTGAGAGTTTTAGATATTTTCAAATGCTCCCCCTTAACATGTGCACATAGGTAAGAAAGAAATTTGCACATGTCGGGGTGAGTTGCACTTTTGAACTGATCCACCTCCAGTGAACATGACCAGGCATTCGAGACACGCTTACATCACTAGTTAGACTAGCTTGAAGTTATTACCCGACCTGATCACATCCATAGAAGGTTTCTCGAAACGGTACATTCTAATCAGACTAGTTCTCTTCGAGACACGCTTACATCACTGGTTAGACTAGCTTGAAATTATTACCCGGCCAGAACTAGTCCTTTCGATTCATGATAGCTTTGTTTCGTCAATTCATTGAGTCAAATCTGAGTCACGATCTCATAAGATGCCATCCATTATGTTCACCACGAGCCATTTGCTCCCCCTCAATATGTGCATCAATAGTTTCAAAAGATTTTTAGCATATACGGGAGAGCATACATTAAAGGTTCAAAATATCACATTTTTAATTAGATTTCATATTTAAATCACATTCTCTCCCCCGATCAAAAAATTTCAAATCATTTGAGATTTTGTGATCCCAATTGATTTAAATTAGTTTAGGAACATGGGAGAAAATGTGGTCAGATTTTAACGTGTACTGATTATGAGACGACACATTCACTACTGCTGGTGCACAAAGTTTTTGAAAGGTGCAGAAATTTTGAGTTAATACTCTCCCCCTCAATTAATGACCCATTTTCTATTTAAAGAGCTGTAGTCATTACATTGAGTGGTTAAGTATTAATGAAAATTTAAGTCCAATTGCCACCTTGTAAACCACAAAATCTCTCTTGAAGAATCACTTTACGAGAGAGATTTTGGGATGAAAGAAGCCTTCGCTTCTTTAGTAAGAAATGATGCACTGAAGCGTACATCAAGTCTATAAATCCGCAAACAGTGAAGTACATAAATAGTTCATAAATATTAATCAAAAATATCAAAGTTACATGTCCTACTTATTACATCACCATTAACAGATTATACAAAAACCATATGTTAAAGAGCAAGAGGATGTGAAGTTCCCATTCAGTTCTCTGCAGAAGTCTGTAGCCACCTTCACGAAGTCTGCCACCCACGTAACTTTCGAGACTGCGAAAGATCCTCCTCATCTTTAATCTGTGACGAATAGCGTTGAGGAATCTGTCGCTAAGCTTCAAGTCATGATCAGTCCAGTGGTTGGTGTATCTTCTAGCCCTGGTTGTGAAGACTCGATATTCCTTCACTCTGAAGTCCAAAGCCTCATCGACCAATTCCAAGGTACCATCACTGAACTTGTGCAATTCATCAAGACGCATACGTATGGGCGTGTTGTACCTGTCCCTGAATATCACAGCTCTTGGAGAATCAATCACAGTGAAGTCGGGTACCGGCTCCATATTACCGACTTCCCATCGAGGTATCGTAAGATTGAGCTGCCTTTGATAGCTTTCAATACCAAGTTGAAAGTCTTCGACCCGCTTCCGTATAACAAGACCACGAATCCACAGAAGAACAGCAAACACAAGCGTCTTCTTTTCATGAGATGGAAGGTGATGCAGCTTTCCTTGAAGATGGAGTAGGTACAAGCCTTCGAAGTCATTCGGTCTGAGATGCTTGAAATCACCTTCGGAGATCACGTAATCTTTGAGATCAGCTCGCTTGAGAACTATCGTCTTCAAGTAATCATACCCGTGGATGGAGTGAATCTTGACTTCGACAACAGTGATGATTTGAAGTGGAGACCTAACCGACTTCCTGTTACCTGCAGCTTGAAATCTTTCAATGTAGAACTGTTTCTTCTTAAACCACCAGTGAGAGATCCCAAGAGCAGCTGCTACATCATACTCGCACTCTTCATTGATCCACATCATGTCTGGCACAAGCTGTTCCAGTCCTTCATCCGTGTATCATGCAGCTTTCATCTTAGTGATTGATAGAGCGTAATTCCGCTGCTTACTGCCAAATCGGAGATAGTCAAGATCCTTGTTGAAGAAAAATTCAGCTTGAATGGTGACATGGCCTGGGGATCCACCCAACGGAAGAGGTTTGCAGTACTTGTAGTTCACAATCACGTCTTCCACTTGATCGTTAAACATCTTGTGGCATTCCTCCATCTGATACTGAAGGTGTGAAACATCAGGATGAAAGACCTTGACAATGTCGTAAGCAGGTCCTTCCAGATCCTTTTGTGTCAGTTTGGATATTCCCCGCTGCTTGCAGAACCATTTGATGAACGTACCCATATCCCCTGTTTGTGCAAGCAGTGAGTCTTCAGGTGGAGGTGCGTAACTGCTGGTAATAACCTCGACCCAATTGTTGTCAGCAACCTGTTCGATACCTGGAGATACAGACCAGATTGGTTCAGAAGTAATTGGGGGATCATCATCAGGCTTCAGGCAAGTTTGCAACGTTTCCTTGGACAGTGAGACTGAAGGCGTGTCATCGTCCCTGGTAAGTGACTTCCACCACTTTTCTTTCCTTAGGATGTGGGTAGTAGATGCATCATCCTCATCATCAGAAGATAGCTCGGGATTGGGTATGACCGATTCTTCATTCATCACCTGTTCACTACGAGCTGGAGAGGCCATAGAGGTGATTCCGGTATCAACGACGGTCCAAGCTTCATGAGTGACTTGCTTGGCTTGTTATGATGATGAAGACTTCTTGGAATGATCGGTGCTTTGCTTCTTTGATGATGGTGGTGGTGGTGGTGCTAAGGACTGAGACGGATGAGCCTTTGGTTGACCTGACGTACCAGTTGGTCCAGACCCTCCTGATTGTGGAAGTGGTGGAGGAGGATTTCGTGATGACTTAGGTGGAGGCCCAGAATGAGGTTGACGCTTTCTTTTCTTCTTCATCTCGGAATCGTGTTTCTCGTTGAGATCTTGCTGCATGGAGACTTCTAATGCATTGTAGAGTTTGACATGATCTTCATGCCCTTTGTATTGGCCATTTTCGAACAAGCGTTCGTGCAAGAATTCCTTCATGTCGTAAATGGGAAGATCTCTGAATCGTGATCTGAGTGGAGCGTTCAAGGCAAAGGTAACTGCCTCTTCGACTTGATCATTAATTGCGGCAGAAACACAACCCTCAATGTTGAAACGTTCCAGATTGTTCAGTCTCTTGTCGTGATTCTCGAGAGTCTTCGGCAGATTAAGCCTTTCCAACTTTATCAACTCTACGTCATGCTTAGACAGCTTCTCGTTGATGTTAGTGTTCTCGTCAACAATCCCAGCTACTATGTCTTGCAATTCCCCCAAACTAGGTAAAGGCTTGTCATCGGTGATGGGAGCAGTGGTGGTCTTGATGGTAGATACTGATGTAGCAGGTGTGGTGATGGCAGGTGTGATGATGACTGGAGAGGGTTCCGTTGTGGCAGTTGCGGCAATAGACCTTGGAATTGTCAATGTTGGAATAGTGGATGTGTCTTGCTGAACTGTGACATCAACCATGGACTCAACTTCTTCTTGAACATCATCTAACTTGTCCACTTCAATCTCTGCGGGCTTGTCTACCAGGAATTGGTCACCAAAAGCTTCCAGATTCTTGAAGGAAGCGAGAGTTCCTGTAGAGTAATATGGTTCCACCGTGAGCACTTGATGTTCATCAGACTTGAGTTTGGGGTTGTCATGTACTTCAGGATAGGCCGTGGACATGAAGTCATCCTGAGGTGATACTGTTTCATGAGGATGTGTTTCGACGCTTGCCTCCTTCTGCACCTCCTCCTGCTTCTCAACTAATGGTGACGAAGTCGTCTCAGCCGTTTCCTTCACTGTGTTAAGTTTGCCCAGATCTGAAGCGCTAGAGGATGCTGGTGATTGTGATTCAGTCTCTTGTGATGCAGTCTCATCAGATCTAGCTGTAGTTGTGAAGGGTTCAGGAGATCGTTTCTTGAAAATGTATTGAGAAGATGTAGATTTGGAAGGCTGCGGTGAGATCTTTGAAGGTTTAGACCTTGTAGGTGATGATATCTTCAGCAATGTATCCGCATCCTGTTCAACCGAGACAACTTCTTTGCCCTTACCCTCGACATGCTCAACTGGTTGTGACTTACCTGACTCAGGTTCTTGGATAGTGACACCTTTGACCGGTTGTGAAGGAGCATTAATGAGGCTTTCCTGTACTGCTTGTTGAATCATTGCAGCTTCCATAGGAGAAATGTTTTCGGATTCTGGCACAACGTCACTTTCAATCTCCTTTGTCTTAGCTTTCTTAGATCCTGACTTTTTACCTGCACTGCCATGCTTAACCTTCTTGGCTTGAGCAGAAGTAGCGGTTGAAGCAGATGCTCCTTTGCGTTTCTTGGAGGCAGTGGTGACAGATCTGGAGGAGACAGATTGCTCCATCGCAGGTGCATCTGGGCTTTCAGTCAACATCTTGATATACTCTTCATAGTAGGAAGCGGTAAGTATGGTGGGAGTGAGCAAGGCCTCGGGTACAGCCATACCAAAGACTATGTGAGAAGATCCTTTAGCGGTGTACTTGAGGAACCCGACCGCACTTTCGTCCTCAGTGTGATGCAGAGCAGATTCTTTTCTGGACGGAAAGTGAAGAGTTTCATGCAGCTTGTTAATGATCAACTTGGTGAAACGGATGCTTGGTATCAGAAGTTTATGATTTGGATTTTCGTTGCGTTTAGCTTTATCCACCAGAAATGAGTGAATGGAGTAAGAGAACTCTTCCCAGATACGTTCAGCATAGTCAATGTCTTTACCGTTGACAATTCCCCAGAGAATCTGAATTGAGGGGGCTCGAAGTCTCTCGTACCCGGAGATTTTCCCGGTGAGACATAGGTTGATGAGGGTCATGATGGCTCTCCAAGGCTGATACATGTTGTTGGTGATGACTGCAGACAATTTGAGCTCATCTGTCGGGTAACCCAGTTCCTTAACGAAATCCAGGAGGCCGGTGGTGTTGGGGGGAATAGTGTACTCTAAATTATTACCCGTTGGCAGTATACCAAGCGCACTGCCCAGAGTCTCTTTAGTGATACTCACCCACTGCTCATCAAGTTGACATTTGTAGGAGCCGGAAGCTTTGTCATAGTAAACGGTGTTCCAGAATTGCTGAATGTAGATGGATGGGATGGTTGAGGATGCGGTGAATGCTCCGAAGAAATTAGTTTGCTTGAGCAGATCCAATGCCAATTTGAATATTGCGTTTTTCTGGGGTTTATCTGCCTTTAGATAACAGTTGCTTTTACCAATAGCAATCCATTTATTGCGAGGTAGAATCTCATCATCAGAGCGAACTGGAGGGCCATACTCAGTATGAGACAATCCTTCGATATTGGTGTCAGTCATTGTATCTGCATATACCAAAGTTTCACAAAGAAGAGTAGATGTATGTATACGAGTCAGATATAAGTGCGACCCGATGGCAGAATATGATGATGAATTAGTTCGGGAAACATGAAACCTAAAATTAATGACACCATAGAGTGAAATGCACAAGCATCATACGGGGATCACACATTGGACAAGCAACATAATATCTAAGCAGACCAAAGGAAAATGCTTAATTGACTTAAACGCTTATCCAAGAAAAACGCTTAACACCATTAAACGCTTAACTGAGATAATCGCTCATCAGAGATGAACGCTTTGCAGAGTTAAGCGCTTCACAGAATTAAACGCTTCACGTAATTAAACTCTTATCAGAGACAAACGCTTAGCAGAGTTAACCGCTTCACAGAATTAAACGCTTCACAGAATTAAACGCTTCACAAAGATAAACGCTTCTTAAAGATAAACGCCTCACACACAGTTAAACGCTTCACAAGGTTAATCGCTTAACAGAGTTAAACGCTTAGCCAAGATAGTCGCTTAACAGAGTTAAACGCTTACTCAAACAAATCGCTTTCATAATTAAACGCTCTCAAGAAACGTCAATTAAACGCTCTCAAGAAATTAAGCATAATCGCTCTCAAGAACATTCAACCTAATCGCTCTCAAGAATATACAACCAACCCAGTCATAACATAGCTAGTGTGCAAAAACCCAAACAAACCATCCATTTAAACGTGGTCGAAAGACAAATACAATCTATCAATATCGTCCAAAACCACTCAGAATCAATTATAAAACACAACATCCAAAGAAACACTTTTAGCACACGAATAAAATTCCTAACCGCTCTCAAGAATACCACCGACAGCCTAATCGCTTTCAAGAACACTAAATTACCAACACTTAATGAGGGTCTAAAGCTGATTAATGGAGCAAGAATGCATGCATATAAGAGATTAAAAACAACACATATCACAAACATCACTAACCAAATCAAAGGAGAAGCAATAAACGCACCGCACCTATAAACAATTGAGCATGAAAGAGATTGGTTAGGCACACGTATGACACACAATGATAAAACGTGATCAAAGATATCACACTGACCAGGAAATCGAGCGATTAGTAACAAACGTGCTGATCGGAGCGATTAGTGAGAGAGTGTGAGAGAGTTTTCGTGTGAGTGAAAGAGGTTAATCGGGTGAGTGAGGTTCCAAATGAGATAATCGCCTAGCTTAAGTGATTAGTCTTTTGCAAAATGTCAAGAATGGTCCCTTAACTTAACAATTTGGTTTAATCGCTTAAAAATAGACCTTTAACTTAATAATCACCTAGCAATTCTAACACAAATTGTCAATTCACCACTAACACAACACATAGCACGAATGATGCATCACACATACTCCAACAGGCAGATAATGGGGCAACACAGAGCACACATCAGTATCAAACACCATTAATCACAACAACACACCAACCAGTTCATGCATCAAATAGCAATCATGATCAAATAACAATCTCTCCCCCTCAAGCAATGGCCTGATTCGAGAATCATAGTGCATTGATTGAAACGAAGGGAGAAAGCTGTAGAGATTAAAAAAATGATGTAGTCGGCCAGGATATAAAGTAATCCTTGAAAATAAATGAAACAAGACACACTGGTTACCATATGAAGTAATGATAAGCAAGACATGTTCAAATATTCTGTTCGAACTTCATTTAAAGAACTGTGTCATTATTGAATGACATTTCTAGTACCGTAAATGTTATCGATGCCAGAACAACATGTCTATACCAGAGTGTAAAAGGAACTTTATTATTCTATAAAGGCCCAAAGAATAATGTATTAAACATATTTACTTTAAAATGCATGTAATATAAACAAGGATACGGGAAGAGTAAACACCGGCGTTCACTCTAAAATTACCATAAGAAGTCTGAGTCCTGAATAGAGATAAACAGGAGTCCTGGTTAGATCACCTCAAGGATGAGGGATCTGAATTCCCACATTAGGAGATTTCAGCACCTTTTGTCGCCATACAAGAGGTTTTTGACCGGCGTACCTATATGGTGATCTAGCAAAATGCTGATGTTGATCTACACTGGGTTTACTGATGGGAGTGTGATCAAGATGGCTCTTAACTTCACAGGGTGGTGTATTGTCATTTATGTTCTTAGGTCTGGGTTTGCACACATGTGACCATTTGAGACCATTCATCGTGAATGTTCTCCCCGTAGGTACCCACTTAAGATAGAATCTAGACCTGTAGTGATGCTCATGGTGTGTGACACTGTTTCTGAATCCCCTTTGGGTCTGTCTAAATGGCACTGCAGGTTTGTAAGCATTTCTGGCCTTAGTAGATTGGGGTTCCCTAACATGAGTACCAACAGCCTTATCCTTTGGTTTGTGAGTGTTAGGCTTAGAGTGAGTGGTGACATACCGGGCATTAGATTTGGGTTGTGGAAAAACTGGTTTATCTTTAACTTGTTTCACATCAACTTGGGAGGCAAACCGTGTTTTTGATCGTTCAGTCTTAAAGGCCGTCAATTGTCTCACAACTGATTGGTTACTGTCATTATGTAACACTGGTTTCCCCAAGATTGAAGGTTTTGTTAACTTAGAATTTTCACTACTTGCAGTACCCTTACCTAGCTTGTTTTTTAATGCTGAAATCGTATAATCCTTACCCTGAACTAGTACTTTCAGGTACTCGTTTTCCTTATGTAAATCAGTCACCTTACGTTCTAGTTCAGTATTTTCAAAGGTGGCAGACTTACTTATATGATTAGCATTATCTTCATCACACATGTTACTCATCTCAGAAATGCGTAATTTCAGGTTTTGAATAGTCACATTCTTTGCTTCAAGCTGAGCCTTAAGGTCATTGATCATGAAGTACTCACAAATTTCAGGAAGTTCCTGATTTTTGCATGATTGATTAGTCTGAAGTATTTCATCCTTCTGTTGCATTGCAATTTCAAGAGAAATGCAATGTTTTTCCAGAAGTAAAAATCTGTTTAATAGTTCATTATAGACCTTTTTATCAATCGTATTGTTAGATTTAAATGACTCAGCCTTTAGCATAGAACTTGACATATCATCAGAATTAGCTACGGCATCCTGATCACTTTCTTCCCATTTAAGGTTCACATCTGTTGAATTAGAAGTGGTATTGCTAACACTCTTTTCCAACATATTTGATTCATAAATGAGGTTAGTTTGATCATCATGCTGTAGTTCATTATTGAGCACATTATGTTTAACACTTAGTGGTACCTCAGAACCTGACACCTGATCATGATCTGGTTTGACTTCAGCATCCATGTTAGTCAGAAATACTGAACAACTGGTCGAGTCAGGATAATCGGTTGTTGATCCACTGCACATCACGATGTCTGACCCCACTTCAACAGCATTTACTAAGTCTCCAATAGCATCACATAATTCTCCCTTGTTAGCATTAGCCCCGTCCCCATTCTTACTAATGTGGTGTGCCTTTTCATCAATGAAGTTCTTCACGTTGTTCAAGAGTAGTATGAGTGTATCTCTGAACGTGTCAACTTCAATTCCTGTGTGACCAGCAAAGCACTTCATCGTCACATGACAGTCATGGTCATATTCCAAGGTAAATTTTGAGTCGATGAACACTTGGAGATGCTTGTGGATAACAAACAGGGCGTTTATGGAACTAGAATTGGATGATACTCCTTGGTCAAGTTGTTGACGAAGCTGGTCTAAGTAAAGGATCATCGTGTCTGTGAAGGTCTGAACTTCCTGACCGAAGAGAGTTACAAATGCACGTTCAAATCCCATTTTGAATTCAGTTCCTTTCAAGAGTGCTGAGAGGTGTGACTGAAGTAGTCGAAAACATTCAATATTGCTGTTCATATTTGTGGTGTGTAACTCTTGTAACTTTTGTTGGAGGTTTGACTTTAGTTCATTAGTACATGAAGATTCCAATATTGATGTCTCAAAATCAGTTGAAGCAGAAGTGGACATGATGAGGTCTCAAACGGGATTTTACAAGTCTCGTGACTTAAACCGAGAAATCGATTCTTTCCCGGGATTTTACTAAAGTCAACAGATAAGACTGAGAGACTCAAACAATAAGACAATAAGATTCAAGAGTTAATCGCTAAGATGACTTAATCGCTAATCAAGGTAATCGCTTTCAAGAGACAAGCGCCTTCAATAGATAATCGCTTTCACAAGATAAACGCTTTCAAGAGAAAGTCGCCTTAGAAAGATAACCGCCTTCGATTAGTAATCGCCTTGAAGAGAAAACCGCTTCAGAAGGCTAAACGCTGAAATAAATTAATCGCCTTAGTGATGTAATCGCCTTTGGGAGTTAATCGCTTATCGCTACAGGACACAAGGAGCTAATCGCCTCCACAAGAAGACAATCCAGTCGCTTTCGAGCGTTTTTGTCCGGATGTCCCAAAATGGAAAAGAAAGAGGTAATCGCCTTTTTACACACCCAAATCGCTTCCAAGAAGCTGAAAACAGTAGACTTAATCGCTTCCAAGAAAAACACCTAAAACACCCTCGAATCTAATCACCAATGAATTCTAAGCCTATCCAACTGAAAAACTATGCAACTACAACACCACTAATCATGAAAGTACAACCAAGACACATCAAATAACCCAAACAAGATCAAACTAAGATGTTTCCTAAGAAAAACTAACTAACTAACTAAAACCACAAAACCACACCAAATCCAAAGAAACCAAGTCCTAAGATGAAACCATGGCTCTTGATACCAATTGTAAGATAAACATAAAGATCAAAACATGATAATATGTGTGATATGAGTGGCGTTAGTTTGTGTTTTAGAGAGAGAAAGTGGGAGCCTTTGTTTAGAGAGAGAAAGAGATGAAACTTATGTAATATTAGCTTGAAAGGTCCAACCCTCTCCACATGTGGAGAGGGGTATTTATAGTTGCTAACACTAGGTAGATATTTGCCTCCACGTGGGCTGAGGTTCGGGCTGACAGTACAGTCCTCGGGTAAGACCCGACCCGAACCACTACATTTATTCATTACTAATCTGCTTACTATCTAACATTAATCTACCTATTAACTATAAAAGACAAATACTACGATAAATACAACGAGCTACAAGGTGCTAAACAGTACTCGGGGTGACCGAGTCTTCCATAGGAAAAACGTATTCCTAACAGTTGGAACCGTTGAATAAAACAGAATATAAATAGTTGGAAGTTGGAACCATTGAATCGAACGGAAATATGAACTGTTGTAACCTTTGAACCGAATGAAAAAATGAATCGTTGGAACCATTGAACCGAACTGAAATATGAATCGTCGAGCCTTTGAAACCTAACGGGTATATATGAATTGTTGGAACTGTTGAATCGAACGAAATATGAATAGTTGGTATATGTTGTAACGTGATATAAGTTGACTCGTTGGTTTACATTAAATTGTTGCTATTTGAATTGAGTAAGAATATGTTGAAATTGAATATCACTTATATGATATTTGAACAAATTGTATGATCGTTTTATGAGTTTGATATTATTGGAAAAGTGTTTGATATTATATGAATTGTTTTGTACGTGAAAACCATGAATTCTCACTAGGCCTTTGGCTGTCCCAAAAACTCTTAAAATTTTTGCAACCGAGTTGAGCTACTTTAGGAATCAAGAGACTATTTGGGCCTGTCTAAGAGTAGACGCTTCCGCTGATATAAGGTAAATTAGAGGTTTTAACGCTCTGAAATTGCGGAGTGTTACAATTGGCATTAGAGCCATTGGTTTAAGTGAATTAGATTTTAGGAACCTAGTTTTAAACCTATATTTACTATTTAAGTTGAGAAATGACTAGCATTTTACTGGGAACAAAGTGACAGGGATGGGATTCGAACCCGAGTCAATTGACTCAAGAATGAAAGCCTCACCCACTGGACCAATGCCTATGACTCTGTCACGTGCTACCTCAAGTTGGGCGATGATATTTCAACTTGCATGGGGCATAAAGATGTAAACGTGAACTTAAAAGAATAAACGTCCCATAAACATCTTATATTTGAAAGCCAACGGTTCTTTGGTTCCGGAACAAATACCCGTGGTTTTGGACTGATCTAAACCGAGAACCGAAATTTCAATATTGAAGGACTGATAACCGAAACCACGGTTCTAAAATTCGGTTCCGGTTCAGTTCTCGGTCCATTTGCTCACCCCTAGTGTCGTTTATAAAAATTATTTTTAAGGTAAAATGCAAAATACATCCATGTGGTCAGTTTTCACACTAAACATCTATGCCCGACAACATTGCCTTGCAGGGAACAAATAAAAGAAGGGCTAATTACCTGAGAATGTATGCAACTTGACACTTTTTACCATTGTATGTAGCTATCTTTTTTTTTCCCAATCTGTCAATAAACTTGCTAAATTCGTCCATTGTGTGTAGCGGTGACTTGATTCACCTGCTGGAGCAGGTTAACCTAACGGTCGTTTGGTTTATCATTGCACCGTTAGTCCTTTAGACTAACGATCGTTAGCATGGCTACATACAATGACAAAAACTTACAAGTTAGATGACTTTTATTATTTTTAAAATTTATGTACGTTTTTTACACGTTTTTGCACATATTTTTATACACGTTTTTATACACACATTTCGTTAGTCTCTTTATGTTACCCTAAACCCTAAACCCTAAACCCTAACCCCTAAACCCTAAACCCTAACATTCGTCTTTTTACGTTTTCGTCCGATTTCTTACATTTTCGTCCGATTTTTACGTTTTCATCAGTTTTTTCACGTTTTCGTCCGTTTTTTTACATTTTCGTCCGTTTTTTACGTTTTCGTCATTTTTTTTACGTTTTCGTCAGTTTTTTTCACGCTTTCGTCCGGTTTTTCGCGTATTCGTCCGATTTTTCATTTTTCGTTCGATTTTTTTACGTTTTCATCAGTTTTTTTCACGCTTTCGTCCGTTTTTTCACGTTTTTGTCCTGTTTTTTACGTTTTCGTCAGTTTTTTTTACGTTTTCGTTACTTTTTTTACGTTCTTGTCAGATTTTTTACGTTTTCTCAGTTTTTTGATGTTTTCATTCGCTTTTTTTACGTTTTCGTCCGATTTTTCAATTTTTCGTCCGTTTTTTCACGTTTTCATCTGTTTTTTTACGTTTTCGTTCGTTTTTTACGTCTTCGCCAAAATTTTTATGTTTTCGTCTGTATTTTTACGTTTTCGTCCCTTATTTCACGCTTTCGGACAAAAAAGTAAAAAACCGACAAAAACGTAAAAAATACAGACTAAAACGTGAAAAATTTGATGAAAACGTAAAAAAACTGACGAAAACGTAAAAAACGGGACAAAAACGTGAAAAAAACGGACGAAAGCGTGAAAAAACTGATGAAAACGTAAAAAAAAAAAACGGACGAAAAATGAAAAATCGGACGAAAACGCAAAAAATCTGACGAAAATGCGAAAAATCGGACGAAAACGCAAAAAAACGGACGAATACGCGAAAAACCGGACGAAAGCGTGAAAAAACTAACGAAAACGTAAAAAAAATGACGAAAACTTAAAAAACGAACGAAAATGTAAAAAAACGGACGAAAACGTGAAAAAACTGATGAAAACGTAATAAATCGGACGAAAATGTAAGAAATCGGACGAAAACGTAAAAAGACGAACGTTAGGGTTTAGGGGTTAGGGTTTAGGGTTTAGGGGTTAGGGTTTAGGGTTTAGGGTTTAGGGGTTAGGGTTTAGGGTTTAGGGTTTGGGGTTTAGGGTTTATGGTTTAGGGGTTAGGGTTTAGGGGTTAGGGTTTAGAGTTTAGGGTTTAGGGTAACATAAAGAGACGAACGAAATGTGTGTATAAAAACGTGTATAAAATTGTGTGCAAAAACGTGTAAAAAACGTACATAAATTTTGAAAATAATAAAAGTCATATAACTTGTAAGTTTTTGTCATTGTATGTTGCCATGCTAACGATCGTTAGTCTAAAGGACTAACGGTGCAATGATAAACCTAACGACCGTTAGGTTAACCTGCTCCAGCAGGTGAATCAAGTCACCACTACACACAATGGACGAATTTAGCAAGTTTATTGACAGATTGGGAAAAAAAAAAAGATAGCTGCATACAAAGGTAAAAAGTGTCAAGTTGCATACATTTCCACGTAATTAGCCCATAAAAGAACATACAACTATTGAATACATGCTCAACAAATTCTGAAACTAACAGGACATCAACAACTGATTCATCTCTGATCACCAATACATTTTACCAAATGACTACATTTCCCACTAATCCTACTACAACTATATTATAAAGTTGCAACAATTACCTCACATCTAAACAATACAGTAGCATAATCAATAGGTATCATCATATGCAAATGTTCCATACATCACAATTGAATAATCTTATAGGGAAAACTACATTTCCCAAAAGACGAGGTTTAAGCTAAAGCCAAGACTTTGCCGACCTCCTCCTAAGTACAACTTAGCAAACACACAATTGAATGGATGGGCATCATCTTCTCTAAAGATTATATCAATTTTATCTACCATCCATTCATTTGGTAGTGTAATGCTAGAACAATAACTTAGTGCTATGTTCATGAATACATTGGTAATGTTATTTTGTATTATTTGCAGTTTGAGGGTGCTTGGAAGACGTGGTATGGTGTGCCGAGGGATGGATTGTGATATTTGAGGATGCCGTGAGAGTTAGTGGGTATGCTCGCTAGACTAATGGTAAGCTATAAATTTATCCCTGCATTTTTATTGTTGTTGCCTATATGATATGTTTAATTCGATTCTGTAGAACTTTGGTTTGTAAGGGACAGTTTACTTGCTGAAAAACATAATATGTCTCTGCTGAACTTTTAAAGTTGTTTAGAAGAGGATTTCTTATCTGCTTATATTAGGGTGAAACAAGCTGTTTTTGGTAGGCAGTTTGAGATTGCTTATTCCAAATAAAAATCACAAGTTTCCTCTGTAGCGCGTCTATCTATAGGCACAAGCACGGTATTTGGGATTGCTTATTAAAATGCAGATAAGGAGTTTTGTGTCTTTGAATAAAACAGTTTCTTTGCAGATGAGCACTGTAAAATAAGCAATTCCAAACACTCCCTTAAAGTGCTTATGGTGGATATGAAAGAGTTGTTTGCGGTTGCTTATTTTTAACTGTTCATCTTATTTACTCTAGAATTAGCGGATAAGAAGTTTTATGCAAACATTCCGTGTATTACTAATGTTTTAATTCAAAATCTTGGACAAAAGGTGTATCTGATCATCCTAACCTTGACACATTTTCCGTTTCAGTGACTACCAAAAACTGCCCATTTTTGACCGCTACCTAGCCAAGCAGACCTTCCCTTTTAACACGGGCCGTGGTTACAGGATGGTGACGATCGAAGTTTGGTTGATGTTAAGCCCTAGAATCGGAGACGAGTCTATGAAATGGCCACGCAATGACCGATAATTCAGCTGGAAAGGTATGTTTATTGGTATTGTTATATGTTTATAGTTTTAATTGTAAACTCTCGGCATTACAGATTTTAACCAAAAAATAACGCCTCTTTTAGGCCACCACCAATGTTGTGCCTCAGCTCCGGAACCAGCAAGTGGTATTTCGTGGAAAATGGCCTAACGGGTCGAAACATGTGAGAGAATTGTTTCTAAGATTCTTAGAAGTCTATCTACTGCATTTATCGGTCATTGGTTCATGTTTGCTACTGTTTAGAGGGTAGCTGGAATCGGTTATTTATGCCTGTAGCCATGCTGGATTAGTCGAAAAGGGTAAGTTTTATTTTGACTTGATGAAAGAATATGGGATTGAACCTGGCGATCAGCATTATGCTTCTATGGTGGACATATATGGACGAGCTAATAAACTACAAGAAGCACTCGCAATTATAAAAGAAATGCCAATGCAACCTACAGAATGTGTATGGGGAGCATTACTTACCGGATGTAGACTTCATGGAAATACAGAATTAGCAGCTTATGCTGCAGACAAGATATTTGAATTAGGACCAGTGGGTTCGGGTATGCACATTTTATTATCTAATGCGTATGCTGCTGCTGGGAGATATGAAGATGCAGCTAGAACCCGAAAGATGTTAAGGGACATTGGGGTAAAAAAGGAAACAGGATTAAGCTGGGTTGAGGAGGGTAATAAAGTCCATACTTTTGCTGCAGGGGATAGACGGCATTCTAAATCAAAAGAGATTTATGAAAAATTGGAGAATTTAGAAGATCAGATGGTGAAAGCTGGTTATGTTGCGGATACAAGTTATGTACTAAGAGAAGTGGGTGGTGAAGAGAAAAATATGGCGATTAGATATCATAGTGAGAGACTAGCGATTGCGTTTGCTTTAATTACGTTTTTAGATAATAGATCAATTAGAATTATGAAGAATTTGCGTATTTGTGGTGATTGTCATACTGCAATAAAGTTTATGTCCAAGTGTTCTGGAAGAGTAATTATCGTGAGGGATAACAACAGGTTTCATCGGTTTGAAGACGGAAAATGCTCTTGCAGTGATTATTGGTGATTAACCTTTACAGAATTATACTCATCTAAAACATATTAACCTTTACAGTATGTCATAATCGGTGAGCTAGAAACATCAATGCACAACTGTACTTGGAATATTTACCAGTTGTATTAGTCTAAATTTTTGTGACAATAGGTTTGCCAATGGTCAATATATCGCATGGTAATGGGTTATAATGATTAAACCGATGAATTTAAAAGTTGTATTCAAAAGAAATCAATGTGTCAACTTAACCCGAACACCTTTTTACCCGAAATACATGTATGATTCTTACGTGATGAACAAAGCGCGTGCATCGCACGGGCCATGATGTCTTGTGATTATGTAAGAGCAAACTACTGATTTCAAAGTTGCTTAATCAAACTGATTATCTAATTCTGATTATTTTACCTTAAGATTCATTTAATAATCAGCAATACCAAACACTATCACAATTAAAGGAGTCCTATAAGAAATCGCTCATCGCCTTTAAAAAAGAATTATTTCATATAGCCACTTTCTGAAACTCAAAATGACTTGACAAAATCAAATAACCATGTTTGGATAAGCAATCCCAATTCCCAAACACCCTCAAAACTATCTCAAAACATGTTAATGAGTTAATCAAGTATACAATCCCAAACATCCCCTGTTAGATGTTAACAGCTTTCATTAACCAAATATGTTAATAATAAGTTCAGTGCCATTACTTTTAGCCACATTCTTATAAACAATCTAGTGGATCTCATTACTATGATACATACAAGTATCCTACTGATGGCTTTTAATTCATTGAAAAAGAACCTGTTGGAACTTTCAAATCGCCATCTGATACCTTAATGATCTCATCTTCATTCTGCTCAATAATATTTTACGGGGCATTTTCATTTTCCAACAAAACTGTTAGAAAAATAACACAAGGCCCAACTCTTGTCATCTAAATAAGCATAGCTGAGAATGTGCATGTGGCAAGAGTTTCACCTGGGTTGAGGTCGGTGTTGAGATAGTCCTAACCGCGACTAATTATACTTTCCAAATTCTACATTTTTTATGATATGTAGCTCAACTGTATCATACAAACCTATGATACATGTTATGTAGCTTCCATTAATACCATTAAATACTATAATATATGTTCTTCTTCACATATATATATGAAAAACTCACAGAATTTGACCAAAGTCAACAATTTGAGTCAAACGCCATACATCATACTTAACCAAAATATATCCCAAATTTGAAGATATTCGTGTCAATCGTAACTATTCTATGATCTTACGCAGCTTATGTAGATCTTACTGAATATATTATTAAAACATGATCATCTCCAACCTCATCAAAGATCAAACGATTTTCATCAGGAATACAGTTTGACTTTATGACGAAGTCAACTGTAAAAAAAGAATACTACTACGTATGAACTAACTTATCTAACTTCAAAAATTAAACTGATTAAAAGTACATAGCTAGTACACCTTTGTGAGAAGCACATGTACTGGATTATTTCATCTAGTACAGTATCATTTTACGGTAACACAGTTTGTTATGTAAATTAACACAGCTTTTAACCCCTAAAAGTCAACTCTGCAGACTTCGTTGGGTTTGTCAAATAATGTATGAAATCCAGCTTTAGCTAAACATTATTGCATTTCATTTCATCATATATAAATTATGTTTCGACCAAAAATAGAATGTCAGAGTTTTTTAATAACTAATGTGAAAACACATTTTTGAAAGAAAGAAAAGAACAACCCGAATATCATACATTGACGTTGATACAATACAGCTATCTTACGGAAGACTAATGATCCGTCCAGTCTGCTGAAAAAGAAACTGCTGGACCTTGAAATCGGCTTCGATATTAATGTGCCACTGAGACCTGGTATCGGCAAGAGTATTTGGACACCATACAGATTGACTTGTGCGCAGTGGCGAAGCTTGGAAATTTTCTTTGGGGGGGCGGGATTTAATTTTTTTTTTCCATACGCTATTTTGGGGGGGCGAAACCGAATATACCGAAATTTTTCTACACGAAAACTATATACCCCCTATATCGCAAAAAAAATTTCGGGGGGGCGGCCGCCCCCGCCCCTTCTAAGCTGCGCCCCTGCTTGTGCGATGATACAAATACACATATAGTTGACGGAAGGTTTTGTGGATGAGCATTATGCCATGTGAAGGCACTATGATCGCTTCCCAATGAAGTGCAGAAATTCTGAGCCTAAGCATATGAAGACAATCAACAACATCAAAAAAGCATGTTGTAACAATAAGCATTTGGTAAGAAAAATAAGTAACATACTATAAATGTAACATATATGCATTTTTAAAGTAATTATATGACTAACAGAAAAGATAGAGTAAAAACTTCTTACAATAATTCATTGGGAATTGGCTACTTGGTGGTCTCTGTATTATTCACGTCTTTATGTACCAGACGTCATATTCTGAGGTTTCTGAAGATGTAACAATACACAGATCTTTCAACTGAAATATGCTCCATGGAAGATGACTTAAGCCTGTGCGTGATATATTCAACGTAAAGTCTCAATCCCAATACAAAAACGAAGACGTAAATGTTTTAGACTTCTTATGTTACAGATGCTGTTTGGAATATCTCGTAAAAGTATACACTCCATCAGAATTAATGTCTCTAAGCATTCTAATTGGCCAATATCCTCTGGTAACTTATAAAGATGCCAACAAGATATGATTTCCAGACGTTTGATACTCTTAAAAGTTTATATATTATACTTATGTACTTGAATGTGTTTTGACCAAATGAAGGAACCCAATTAAACATCTGACATTTGATTAAAAATTTCATACATAGGAATGGATTGAGCTGAAACCAAACCATTGTGGCAGGAGATGAAACATGTGTGAAGAGGGCATGATCCTTCTGTCAAATGAAGTTCCAAAATACAAAGACTAACTAATAAGAAATACAAATCATAAACATATCACTGAGTCTACGATTAACTGAGCTATTAATGACTGAATTTTGAGATTGAAATGTAAAGAGCCAAAATGGTACAAGAAATTGCATACTATTGGAGTCTAAAGATTGATTGAGTTACATTAACACGCAGCTGAGAACATCACCTTCTGTAACTAATTTGCGATTACTCCCCGCTCATTGGGACCTTCTTAATCTGTGAAATTATTCAAATGCAGAACTGTCATATAAAATTCAAACTTCTTAATAAGTAAGAGGATTAGTACAAAAACAGAGAAACTACCTGTTAAGTGTTAACATAGTTCTTTATGTATTGGTCCTTTGGGTGCCTGTGCTATTAATGGCTATAAGTCGCAGACCATCTCATCATCATCATCATCATCATCATCATCTCATCATTATCAGAAACTTCATCAGACATTCTTCGTCTCTTGGTTGTCAAACCACATGACTCGAGAAGCCATCTATCCCCAATGATACGCAGGCGACCTTTCAACCTAAAGATGCTCTGTGGAAAAAGACATATGTCTGTACCTTCAACATCCAACTCTTTCAAACATTCTAAATGTCCAAGTTCCTCAGGCAACTTCTCAAGTAGAATACAGTAAGGAAGACGTAAATATTCCAGACGTTTCATTTCACAGATGCTGTTTGGAATATCACGTAGAAGTATACATCCCATTAAAATTAGCCTCTCTAAACATTCTAACCTACCAATATCCTCAGGTAACATCTCAAGTAGATAACAAGATTTGATTTCAAGAGATTTTAAATGTTTCAACGCACAAATACTATCTGGAAGACTTTTAATATCTGTAGACCACAAACTTAGCTCCTCTAGACATTCTAACTTGTTAAGAACATTGGGTGCCTCTGGTATACTTCCTTCAATTGTAAACTTTCTTAAACACCGTAAACTACAAATGCTTCCAAAAAAAATCTCAAGGTTTGTGCAAGCAAAAAGACCTACAGATATAAGCCTCTCAAGATTTCCAAATGATGAAGCTGGACCTTCTTTGTAGTAACACGAAAATTTAAACTTCGGAAAATCATTGTCAGAGTGCAACGGGCATACATCTATTGGCTCTGCAATCAGATGTAACTCAGATAAAGAATCATGATGCATATCAAGCTGCATATCAAACCAAAAAGATTTAAACCTCCCACAACCACTCAAAACGGGAGCATTAATATTTACCAGATCACAACAATTTTCAAGATTTAACCTTCCGAGATTTGGAGTTAGCCCAAGGTTAAGAGTCCTCAACTTTGAATGACTGAGGTTGAGCTCTTCGAGCTTTAGACTTTCGGCAGGCATTTGAAATTCTACCAAATCATTACACCCTTCGAGTATTAGCTTCTTAAGACTTGGAGTATATCCGAGGCGAAGGGTCTTCAACTTTGAATGACTGGGGTTGAGCTCTTCCAGATTTACGAGATATTCATCTCCAACTTCATATCAAAATACCACCATTGTCATAAAAAAGACAGTTGACTTTCTGAAAGAGTCAAATACATTTTGACTGTACTCCACTAATTAACTACATTCAGGTTCAAACTCACTTCTACCAATATGATATCCAATTATAACTGTAAGAGTTCTTAAAAAGCTTCAAATTCTTATTTAGAAACACTAAATTAAGGTTTAAAATATGTTTATTAGTAAAAAGGGTACGTACTACAAGTCAAATTTTAAAAAGCTTCTGCTTAATTTCCTGTGCTTTCTGGTACCGAGCCGCCTCAGAAACTTGACCAACACTTCTGAAGCTACTAGTGTCAACTGTATTTGAACAATCCCATTCAGACTCTTAGCGTCTCAAGATGAGTATATACCAATCCCATATGTAAGACACAGTCAACACTCATTTCTTCTTGGTGGAAGTTAGTTTTCATCTCCTTTTTATTTTTAAATCCTCCTCCACTCTCCTGTCAAAACAGCAGATATTCTTCAATGTTAAAATCAGACTTGCTGAAGGACAAAAGCATCATTATTGAGCTCAGATCATATTTACACGCAAAAGTAAAAGTTTAAAATGAAGTTTGTCAGTTATAGAACAAAACAAGGTGAAAAAGTTAAGATATATATCTAAGCAGAAGTACCTTTTTATAGTGAATGTAAGCAGCTTTGCCAGTCATCTCTTGCCTGTTTATATCATACAACACATAAAGAGACGCCATCAAAAAGTGGGGGTGGCAATTCCTAACACGAAACATGACCCTGACACGGAAATAAACGGGTTAGGATCTGGTCTAAACAGTTTTCTGGCCATGGGTGTTAAAAAGGTTGACCCACCAACCCGGTTGAATTTTTATTTTATTTTTTTAGAAAAATTATGTTTATAACGGGTTAAACAGGTTAAACAAGTCGACCCACCCACCAGTTTAGAAAAATGGGTTGAATAGGAAATGTGCGTGTTATGACTAAACGGGTTAGGATTGACATAACTGACCTAACTACTTAAACATGCCGTGCTCGGGTTAAGGTGTTCGGACATGCCAATCCAAACCCAAACCCGACCTGAATTTGATTCTAGCAGTTTCTTAATTTCAAAATGACTACTATAACAAAGAATTCAAACTCAGAGAGATATCAGTTTCTTGATTTGAAATGATTACTATAACAGAACAAGAACTTTCCAACTTACCCTCTTCCCATTGCCATTTGTGAACCAATGCCCAGAACCTTGACCATCTTTTGTGATCCCTTTAGCAGGATTAGCTTTCGGATTCATGAAACCTTGTGACGTTTCTTGAGTCTTTGATTTTCTTGAATTTTTCCTTGATGAGCTTGTCTCAGCTTTATTAGTTCTAGCAGCTTGTTTTGTTTTGTTTTGTCGCCACTGCTAATTGACCCCTAGCAACACAAGAAGTGCAACACAAAACATGAATCATTATATGTAACTTTATGAAAAAAGAGCTAATCTTTGATGCAAATAACCCCTAATAAGGAAGCAGAATTAACTTACAATTAATCGATATTTGATGTACTGGGCAGCTCAGAACCTCTGTTTTCTGCATTTAACGGGAGAAAGTTGCACCAACGAGTTCGCACAAGCTCTGGACCCTCAAATCATTATGGAAAAAATACTGATGTGCTGGCGGGCGAGGGTCACCCGTAAATCTTTAATTTTTCCTTTCATGGAACTAAATATTCCTCACAGACCTCATCTAGTGCAGGTGTCGGGATATGGAAACTCTTCTCATGCCTAAAATCTTCCCATAAATCTTTTCTGGCTGAAGTATCGAGTGATTCACTTAATTTTCTCGGCTGATTTAAACCTACAGATTGCCCCCTATTCAAATAAGGTTCTGACTTAGTGCAGGTCTTGTTAGTAGCGACTTTACTGATAGAAGGAATATCAGAATCAGAGTCGGAATCAATCAGCTGAAACTTTCTAAGAGGACTGACAGTTAACTTTGGAAACGGTTGTGATTACGGATTCTGTCGCGTTTGAGAGATTTTGCTTTCTTTTTCCTGATCCTCTTGTCAAAACACCTAGTCCGGTAAGCGGGAATTTGGAACTGTTACTGACTGAATAGTGTTGTGTTGGAAGAGTCTCATCTGCATTTAGCAATAATTACAACCAGTGAATATGGGAATGATAAACAAGCGCACGTGACAGTAATTAGCACACTGGTTTAAGATACGTCTGACTGCAAATTAGTTTATGGAATCTTATAAATCATAAAACTAGCACAAATACCATCCCTTTTACGCAAAATTAATCAACGTGGATATCTTTGATTCTTTGTGATCTTTCTTGGATTACAAGGAATCACAAGTTGCTGCTAAATTGCTAATTTAAGTGTTCATGTCTGCGCTAAATACATTTCAATATTCAGATATGAAAAATCAATGGTAATGATTACATCTTTCTAGTCTATATTAAGACATAAGTAAGGGTGTATAATAACCGTCCAAAGGCGTTCTAACTTGTAAATTGTAGCCCAAGTGCCCAACAGCACCAATTCACTAAATACACCTGACATGCTACATTATCATAAAATTAACTAAATATTGTTAGGATTAGGGAGGGATAATCAAAGGGCAAAAGACCAGACCAGCAGCATCAGCACAAAGATCAGAACATGGGGCAAGAACAGGAACTAAAACTGGTATTTGTATTAGCAAAATTATGAAGTCAAAAGTCTAGTAGTAAGTTCTAATGTCTGCTTTTCTAATATATAAGTGACAAACCGACATACAAAAAAAAACAACCGACATACAAGTTCCTGATACATCTTAAGATACTATCAAAATGACCAAAATACCCTAACTACTAAAATTACCAAACCGCCCTTAGGAGGTCAAAGTCAAACCAACTAACAAATATTACACAATGAAGTTATCAATGGTTACTCGTAAGTCCTATCAGTCTACCACCCACAACATACAGATTAAC
This sequence comes from Artemisia tridentata subsp. tridentata, assembly GCA_021014915.2. Classification (NCBI taxonomy): domain Eukaryota; kingdom Viridiplantae; phylum Streptophyta; class Magnoliopsida; order Asterales; family Asteraceae; genus Artemisia; species Artemisia tridentata. The sequence goes on from CP139509.1 coordinate 19,540,854, forward strand.
GCCCAGTTTATTGTTATTATTAGAGTTCAAAATAATGTAATTGGCTGCCTCTGATAAGAAATACAGAATCACAAACTTTGTTTTACTCTTTATGAAATCAATTTGAACCTACTGAACCGGCACCGTTTTTGAGGTACCGGATTTTTTCCCGTGCAAAAGTGATAGTCCCGTTCCCGGAACCGATAAGTATGCCGGTGCCGGTAGGTACCGGGTTCGGGTAAAACGGTAACATACCGTGTTGAGCACCGTTTTTCTTTAAAATAAATTTGTTTGATTCTACGTCATTAGTATGGTCATTTTTAGCTAATACTCTTATAGGTGTATATATATGGTCAGTCATCATCTCTGTCTTTTTTAGATATGTTTTGGGAATTTGCATTTTCTGAGAAATGGAGAATTGTACATGAATGGATGAGAAATTTCTCCCGTATAGGTGCATATCTATGGTATTTTTAGCTAATACTCTTATAGATGTATTATGTATATAAAGGTTTTTATGGGGATGATAAATTTCTCCCGTATTTTTATTCTAACCCACAACAGTGGGTCTAAATGAGCATTCAGTATGAGGATGATATATTTCTAGAGTTATTTTGATCTAATTGAAAATAAAGAGGCAGTAAGGAAAAGTGTAAAACATATGACTTAAACATAGACAAGGCAAAGCTAAAAGAATTGTTTGAGAATTATGTAGCGTGTAAATGCAGTAAGTACGCATGACTAATTATAACTTAGAAACAGATCATTTCCTTAAGTTTAGTACTTGCATACACAGATTTTTCTCGACATATGGAACTCCCCACGAACATTCTTGGTATCCTTAAATCTATAGTTGTTGCACCTTTTTTCATTTATTTGGATATTCTAATAATCGCTTTTTTGTGTCTAGCTACTTGTTCGATCTTAGTTTTGACTTTATGGGATGGATTAGGAGTGTTTGGATCGAAACCATAATTAAGAAAAATTGGCCTTTTATATTCCGGTACCGGAACCGGGACTTCCCTTTTTTCTCCCATACCGATTTTGAATGGTACCGAATTTTTTTTGGGCTTGTTTCGTAGTACCGGTACCGTACCGTGTATTGTGAACCAGTACCGATTCGGGTCAGTACCGGTACGCATCCGGTGCCGTACCGTTTTTCCGGTACCCATGCTCATCCAAGCATTAGTGGTGTTTAGGATTGCTCTTAATATGTTTTGAAACAGCAAATAATCAGTTAATTTTAGTGTCTGGACGGATGTTAACTGATCATGATATCATTTTTAGACAAACTATTTCAAAGTTGCTTATTCATACTGACTTAAGGGCTGAGCATCGGGTCAAAACCGAGCCGAACCGAAAACCGATTTTGTGGAACCAAACCGAAACCAGTTTTGTGAAATATGGTTTAGTTGTGTTTTTCTCGGTTTTGGCACGAACCGAAACCGAAAATCATAAATATATACCCGTAGAGCTGAAAACCAAACCGAATATGGTCGGTTTGGTTTCAGTCGGACCGGTTCGGTTTTCAGTCTGATTCCGAGTACTTTACCATTAAACTTCATTGATAATCAGCATTACCAAAGTAACACTAGCACAACTTAAAGTTAACTACAAAAAACTGCTTATCAAATAAAAACTTGTATATTTGCTAGTAACTGACTCACGAAATCATAATATACTAAACAGTTTAGATAAGCAATCCCTGAAAACTATATCAAATTACAATAAGCAGATAACAAAGAGCAATGATAAAACAATCCCCTAATCATCAAATCAAATATCAAAAAACCAAAATTTTATAAACTTACAAAAATCAATCACCAAAATGAATGGAATAAATATTACCTTTAGAATTATTATCCTCGGGTGACGAAAAATCAACCCAAACCCACTGTACTCTTACACTTTCCGAAACCCGAAATCCCCCTATCCTCCGCACTACGCCCGCGCCTTAACCGCTTCAATCGCAGCCTTACTACCTCCTCATTCTCATCATCTGAATCAGCACAGTTAGCGTCTCAATCTCAAAATCATCATCATCATTACCATCAACAGCACTCTTCTCGTTAGCTACTGATGAAACCCGATTCGATGTGTTACGGTGTGATTTGAAACCTAATGAAAATGAGGTGCTTCAAAATCTAGCCAAGACAAACAAACCACATTTCCGGTGGCATATGTAACAATTATTTATTAACTCATTTCTAAACGACTTTCGATGAACCTTGTGGCCAAACCGCAAATAAATAAACCATTTATTTAGGTTTCGATTTATGTTTTATAAACCCGCCTTATTTTGAAAAAATAAGCTTAAATAAAATCACAAGTTTCAAAATAAACATAAAAATCAGCTAAAAAATAAGCTTATTCAACACCCTCTTAGCTTAGACAAATATAAGCCGAAATGATATAAACCTAAACCAACACCCCCTTAATACATGTAAACAAAGCCAACATTCGATAATAAACATACTTTATTATCCTGATAAAACAAGAACATGTGTGTAAGTTTGTAACAACAAATCACACTATTTAAGAAACTAAATCAAACAAAATACATCAAAACCCAATTTTTAACCAAAACATACATACAAAATGTTAAAAGACCCATTTTTTTCACCTAACCATGCATTAATGATATCCAGAGACGGACCTGCATGGATGCATTCAAAAATTGTAATTTTTGGTATGTGCAACCCCCGATATTTGCGTTATTTTTAGGGGTGGAAACGAGCCGAGCCGAGCTCGAGCCTGCCAAAGCTCGAGCTCGGCTCGTTTATATTCTAGAAAGCTCGAGCTCGTTTCGAGCCTAATATTTGAGCTCGAGCTCGGCTCGTGAAAATTTTCACAAGCTCGGGCTCGACTAATTTGTATGATTTTTAAAGAAAACAAAGTTAAAATGGAGCTCGGCTCGTTAATTACATAAGGCTCGAGCTCGTTTACTACTTTTAAGCTCGTTTATACGTATAGACAATATATATACGTATATATTTCTAGGGCTCGTTTAGGCTCGCGAGCCTATTCGAGCTTTTTTTATAGAGCTCGAGCTCGAGCTCGATTATTAAATGAGCCCAAACTTAGGCTCGAGCTCGTTTAGGCTCGGCTCGTTCGAGCTTTTTACCGATCCGATCTCGAGCTTTTCACGAGCGGCTCGGCTCGTTTCCACCCCTAGTTATTTTCTTTATAGTGCAACTTTAGCTTAGCTAAAAATTTCTTTATGATAGGGAAAAAAAATTGTGCAACACCCTCCCTAAAATCCCATGTCCGTCCGTGACGATATTAAAATCAAAACCGTAACACACTAAACCAAGCAACAATCACTAAAACAAAGAAACTAGAATAAAAATCATATCTTTAAGCCCTATGTTACTCAAAATCCTAACTTTTATAAAAAAAACACGAACCTCATCTTCATCACATTCTCATCGTCAGAATCAAAATCCTAACTGCTTAAACATTCGTTCTCTGGTTAAGGTGTTCTGAAATGCCAATCTGAACCCACAGTTGACCCATATTTGGTTCTAACAGTTTCTTGATATGAAATGGCTACAATAGCAGAACAAGAACTTTCCAACTTACCCTCTTCCCATCGCCATTACTAAAACCAATGCCCCGTCCCTTGACCATCTGCTTGAACCCTTCTTTTGCCAGCATCTTTTGTGATCCCTTTTGCAGTATTAACCTAGGGATTCATGAAACCTTGTGACGTTTCTTGAGTTTTTAATTTTCTTGAATTTTTCCTTGATGAGCTTGTCTCAGCTTTATTACTTCTAGCAGCTTGTTTAGTTTTAACACCATTGCTGAATTGGCCCCTAGAAACACAAGAAATACAGCATAATAAATGATATCGGACTTTAATGAGCCATTTGCATACAACCATCTTTTATGAAATTAATCCTGCGAAAAACTATCAGCAATATAGCAGAATTAACTTACATGTAATCGATATTTGACATAATCATTGCCTCTGATACACGCCATTTAACATTCCTATGTCTATCACATACCTTTCCAACTAGCCCCTTTTTACTTTCTCGTCAATGGACTATTTGTCACTTGAACATTGCATACCCTTTTTCACTTTTTATAAGTCGGTTATTCGTTAACTTTTTACTTTTATCGCAATCTTACCACTAACTCATTGTCATTTTACTATACGTTACATTTGCCTTTACTTTCCTTCTCAAAGTTTCATAGAGCTTTTAATCCATATTAGCGTTTATTGGCCTTCATTATCACACATTTTCCTTTAGTTCATATTGCAACAAGCATATCGTTTCAAACTTTAATCGTTTTAACTCACACCTAAACACCTAAGTCCTATACTTCACTTGACGTTTCCCACCTAGGGTCGCCATTCAACTCATTGTCTATCCACCTATCTTAGCTCCTTAAGACTTCTAATCATCCTAGACTCCTTCTTCTACCCTTCCACTCTACTCATGCCATGTCGGGAATACATAAGCCCACTCATTTGTACTTCCTCATTTACATGGAGAGGCATCCCAAACGATGTAAATCAAGAAATACAAACTCATGGTTCGGTGATATACGACTTCTTTGTTCAAATGAAAAGGCGTCCCAATCCATTTAAATAAAGAAACCATAAACCATCCTACTTATACACTTCCGACATAACACTCGCATTATTATTATTTTACGTTTTAACCTTTCATTTTCATTTTCATTCCATTTATTATTTAAACTTTTCATTTCCTAGCTTGGATCCACTTTACTTTAACATTTTTCCCCGGAGGGAACATTACACATGCCAAGGATGTAGGCAATCTTTGCCGGTGAAGGCAATACGTTTTATCCCGGAGGATCTTTAACACATCCCGAAGGATTCCTTAACATTCCTTTACTTGGTCATTCCGATGGATACCACATTTAACATTCATCCCGAAGGATCTTTATCATTCAAACTTTATTACTTTCACATTATCACATTGGATCCAAGCTATTAATCATTTTACATACATCATTACATTCGTTTATTATAGTAATTACCGCTAATCGCTTTAGCAGTAATATGATAATTTCAGGACAACGCCTTTATCTCATACACATTCCTTACATTCTTAATCCGCTTTAGTTATTTTCACATTCTTGCTTTACTCTTTTAGTCCACCCGATTCTTTCCACTTTTAAACCTTGCATAGGTTAACTTTCGTTCGTTCATTAGTATCATTCATTTTTCTTTCGCGTTTTAGTTACTTACACATTTTCCACGTCGTTACACTTTTCACTCTAGCTTACATTATTTAACCCGTGCTAACCATTTCCACCTATTTACATTGCAAGTTAGTCTACTCGACTCTTTTACACAAGACTTTACACATATCGTTATTTGCAACACATGCTTTCATTATAATAACTACAGCTAATCGCCTTAGCCGTAACATAATGATTTTAAGACAATACCTTAACCTCATGCATACTCATTTCGTTCTTTCTTACATTCTTAACTTCTCGCATTCTTGTTCTTATACCTTAACGTATTCTTAACCCGTCTCTATACCACATTATCGTCAATCATCAGGCATATACATATGTTTATATCACAAGACCATATGTTGGTCACATTAATATCCTACGGATCACAAGGATTACATGCCGTTATTCTTTTAGCCTCATTCTTTACCCTTCATATTTCTTAACACTGCATCATTAGTACATTTGTTTCATTTTATCGTTTCATGTTATATCTTAGCACATTTATAATGTTCCATTCTTTAAACATCAACATTTAGGTTTACTTATTAGCCCATCTCTAATACCGAATACCATTCCTATTCTTATTTCATCACCGTTTTCAAACATACGTTCATATAATCACCGACACCAACCAAGGTGCATGGTTAACTAATCATTTAAATGCCTCAAGTCTTCCATATACAAAATAACACATAAAACACATTCATCAAACTTACTAACTTAAGTTCACATGGCACATAACACATTTCTCCTTCTAGCTTAACATTTACTTTCCGTATTCTTCCACCTACGTCCAACATTTCTACGAGTGGTTTAAGTCTAGGCAACCTAAAGGAAACTTAATTCACTTAAACCGAAGCTCTGATACCAATTTGTAACACCCCGTGCCCGCTTTGACCAAAAACTTAAAACTTTTGACGCGGAAACATTTGAACCAAAACATACATACATTCACCCTTCGTTCAAAGACAACACTCTATATCATTTAACCCTTTAATTATACTTGCAATAACATATATTTGAAAACTCTTCAAAACATTTCACATAAAACATTTATAACTCAACCAGACAATCCTTCAGACCAGAGATACGCCGCATTCCTTTTGAGGGATACGCCGTATCAGACCATGCGCCGTATCCACCTAAAGTGATACGCAGCATCACCTTAAACTTCGGATGCGTCGCATCTAATTTATTAGATGCGCCGCATCGACTACTTGAGACCGAAACTTGAAACCGAAATTGACCATACGCCGTATCACCTAAAGTGATACGCCGTATCACCTAAAGTGATACGCCGTATCTATATATTAGATACGCCGCATCTACCAAATTACACAGAACATCAGCAGGAAATCCTGCTGAAGCTCAACACACCACTTGAGCCACTTTGACACCTCAAACTACCCATCCGAGTTCCGTTTTACACCAAACTTTAACCACTTCATTTATTTGACATAACTAACACGTTCCGACGACATTTGACCCGTTTATCACCCAAAATGGGTACAAACACACCTACATCCAAACGACCCTTTAACTTTCATTACTGTTGGGAATAAAATGATCAAAGTCAAAGAGCCTGCCAAGTCGATGAAGAGCCTGCTAGTTGATTTTGTTATGTACGAAGATGTTCTACCAGTACCTTCTGGGTAGAAGGTACTGCTAGCTAATGAAGAGCCTGCCAAGCTTATGTCAAGTCGATTAGATATTTTGTAATAGATATTTAGTTGAATTATTAGTCTTTGTACATTGTTATACGTTATGTAGAAGTAGAATAGTCTTCTGTGGTGACAGAAGAATATATCAGAGTGTACATGGGTAGTTGTATTTAATTGTAGGCGGCCAATATAGTCAAAGTATAGTATTATATTCATCTACTTGACAACATGTAATAAGATATCCTTATCTTATAAAAGGATATCTTAGTCACTTCTTCATGCATGCATCTTTTACAACAATAACCACGAACCAAACTATCTCTCAAGTAACTTAGTTACTTCGAATCACAAATCCTTTCTACAATCATAGATTCAAGATTACTTTGTAATCCCGGTGATACTTAGATCATCCGTATTATTTCATCAATAATATTGAATCGTTTTGTATTAACCTAAGTTGTGTTATTTGTTCATTGCATTCACTCATTTACTCAAACTCACCACCTTGTGTTCTTTTAAAGTGTGTTGTAGTAGATTCCGCATGCTAAACACATTCAATACATAAATATCTCTCAAACACATTACTAAGATTCATATCCCAAGTGTTTGAACTTCAAGAACATAAAACAAAATCGTTCCACAAGTGGTATCAGAGCTAGGCTTGATATTTACTAATTTAAAAGAAAAATGGATGTTGAACATATTCAAACCAATGTTGCAGCTAAACTTCCATTACTCAAGCAAAACGAGTTTGAAATGTGGAGACTAAGGGTTGAACAATACTTTCAAGTGCAGGACTATGCACTTTGGGAGATCATTGAACAAGGCAATTCCTTCAAACCCCAAATCACCACTACAACAGTAAATGATGCTCTTGTAACAAGAATACAAGATCAACCATCAAATGCAGATGAAAAAGTTCAGAAGAGGAATGATCTAAAGGCAAGGAGTATGTTACTGATGACTATTCCAAATGATCAACTTCTGATCTTCAACAAATACAAAGATGCCAAAACCCTTTTTGAAGCAATTGTGGCTAGGTTTGGTGGTAATGATGCTACCAAGAAAACACAGAAAACCCTTCTCAAACAACAATTTGAGAACTTCACAGCCACAACCAATGAGTCTTTGGACAGTATGTTCAATAGACTTCAGAAGCTTGCAAGTCAGTTAGCCATCCATGAAGTGATGATAACTCAAGAAGACCTAAACTCTAAATTTCTTAGAAGTTTACCTTCAGAATGGTCTATGCATGTCATTGTATGGAAGAACAAGTCAGATATTGACCAGATGAGTCTCAATGATCTCTACAACAATTTCAAAATAGTAGAGCATGAAGTAAAGAAGACTACTGGGTCAAGTTCAGGAAATATGGCTTTTGTTTCATCCCCAAGCATGTCAAAGGTTGATAATGAAGAACAAGGTAGCAGAGAAGAAGGTACTGCTAATACAACCTTTGGTACTGCTAGTACTTCTGGTAGTACCAAATCCATATTAGATGAAACAATTGGGTGTGCTTTTCTTACATCTCAGCACAATGGGTCTGTATTATCATTTGAAGACCTTCAAGAGATTCATCCTGATGATCTTGAAGAAATGGACATAAAGTGGCAACTTTCACTTTTAAGCATTAGAGCCAAGAAGTTGATGATGAGGACTGGCAAGAAGATTCTGATAGATGGAAATGAGCCTGCTGGCTATGATAAGTCAAAGGTGGAGTGTTACAACTGCCACATGAAAGGTCACTACTCTAGAGAGTGTAGAAGACCTAAGAAGCAGGATGACAAGGGTAGAGGGTTTGACAACAGAAATAAAGGAAGCTTTGAGAAGAAAGGAAGCTTTGAAAGCAAGAGTAAGGTTGTTGAAGTTGCAGAGCCAAAAGCAATGGTTGCTATTGATGGCATGGGTTTTGATTGGAGTTTCATGGGTGAAGATGAGTCAACTTCTGATGAATTGGCTTTGATGGCATTCTCCACCCCTGAGGTACAAATTATCAAATGTTCTAATGATTGTGAATCTTTTAAAGAATTAAAAATCATAAGTAAAGCTTATGATACAGAAGTATTAGAACATAGAAAAACCCAACAAACCTTATTTAACCATCAGTGTGGTATGTCCAAGCTAGAAAAACAAATCATTCACTATAGAGAAAATGAACTCACATTTTCTGATGCTAAAGGTGCTCTTAATAGACAAATATATTTGAAAGATACTGAAATAGAAATGTTAAGGACTGAATGCACTAAAGTGACATTAGCCAGAGACAATATTCAACTGACTGTTACTAAATTAGAAAATGCTTCTGAGTGTACTAAGAACATAGTAGAGAATCAGTTGAATAAGAAAATAAAATCAGGGATAGGATATAATGAATGTCCACCTCCTTATAGAGGAATTCCATGTCCCCAGGGTAGTGATCTTGCTGTATCAGGTTTACATGAATTTGTTAACAAACCATTAGATAAACCTGTAGTGATAAGTGAACCTTCTGAGAGTGCTAAGAATGTTCCACTCTCTAAGGTGCTCACTGATAAGAGACCAGATGTCCTAATTATTGAGGATTGGGTATCTGATGATGATGAAGATCAGACTATTCCTATCAAAGGAATCAAAGTAGGACCAACCAGTCCTAAGAAAGTAGAAGTTAAAGCTAAGGCCAAAACTGTTTTGAAGACAGTTGAAAGTTGTAAAAATTGTAATAACAAACCTAGGGGAAGCCAAAGAAATTGGAACAACCTAAAGTCACAACAACTAGGTGATGACTTTGTTATGTTTAATAAGGCTTGTTATTATTGTGGAAGCTTTAATCATCTTCATGCTTATTGTAATAAATGGGTTTCTGGGAGTAAATCAAAAGCTAAAACAAATGTTACTCACCCCAGAAAAAGTTTTGTTAAGTCTAACATCACAAATGATAAACATACTGTTAGACAACATAAGCCTGTTATTACAAAACCAACTAAAAAGGGTACAAGAAACACTTTCAAAAGTGTACCAAAAGTTGAGAAGAATCCTATTCAAAAGATAAATGTGGTCAAAACAAAAGTTTGGAGTCCAAAAACCAAAGGTCCTGCTAGACCAAAAGGTCCTGCTAGACCACATGGTACTGCCAAAGTTGGTATTGCCAAAATTGGTACTGATAGACCAAAGACCACACAATGGATTAAAAGGGAAAGTGCTGTTAAGTCCTCAGCATGTTGGATTTGGAAACCAATCCAATCTAAAGGTGCATCAACAATCCTGAAAAGGTTTGACTTCATTGATGCAAGAGGCAAACCCAAGTCTGTCATGGCTTGGGTACCCCAAGGAAACTAATATGTTTATTCATGTGCAGGAACATTCAACTGATATTGAAGATCAAGGATATGTTGATAGTGGGTGTTCAAGGCACATGACAGGCAACATGTCATTCCTCTCAGACTTCAAAACTTTAGATGGAGGATATGTTACCTTTGGGGGAGGAATAAAAGGAAAGATCACTGGTAAAGGTACTATCAAAACCAGTAAAATAGATTTTGAAAATGTGTATTTTGTGAAAGAACTTCAGTTTAATCTTCTTAGTGTCTCACAAATGTGTGACAAAAAGAACAATGTTCTATTCACTGACAATGAATGTATGGTTCTTTCTTCTGATTTTAAGATGCCTGATGAGAGTCAGATCCTTCTTAAAATTCCAAAAAGGAACAATATGTATGTTGTCAATTTAAAGAACATTGATCCCAAGGAAGGTTTAACTTGTTTGGTAGCAAAGGCCTCATTGGATGAATCTATGTATTGGCATAGAAGGCTTGGTCATGTAAACTTTAAAACAATCAACACTATTGCAAAATATGATTTAGTAAGAGGTTTACCCAAAAAGATTTTCCAAAACGACCAAACTTGTGTTGACTGTCTAAAAGGCAAACAACATAGAGCTTCTTGTAAGCCCAAGACCCAAAACTCTATTACTCAGGCTTTACATATGCTTCATATGGATCTCTTTGGTCCTACTAATGTGTGCAGCTTGAATGGAAAGAAATATTGTCTGGTTGTTACTGATGACTATAGCAGATTTTCATGGGTTTTCTTCTTAAGATCTAAACATGAAACTAGTGAGATACTTAAAACCTATATCACTGAGGTAGAAAACCAATCTGATAAGAAAGTCAAAATCATCAGGTGTGACAATGGGACAGAGTTCAAGAATAGAGTTATGGATGACTTTTGCAAGGAAAAAGGCATAAAAAGAGAGTTTAGTGTAGCTAGAACACCTCAGCAAAATGGAGTAGCAGAAAGAAAGAATAGAACACTTATAGAGGCTGCTAGAACTATGTTAGTAGACTCTAAGTTGCCTATTTCATTTTGGGCTGAAGCAGTTGGTACTGCTTGTTATGTACAAAACAGGGTTCTTGTGACAAAACCACATAGAAAAACACCTTATGAACTTTTCTTTGGTAGAAAACCATCTTTAAGTTTTATGAGACCTTTTGGTTGTCAAGTCACTATTCTCAATACCAAAGATCATTTAGGCAAATTTGATGGAAAAGCAGATGTTGGCTTTTTGATAGGGTATTCCTTGCAGAGTAAGGCCTATAGAGTGTTCAACACTTGCACTAGGCTAGTAGAAGAGAATCTTCACATAGAGTTTCAAGAGAAACTAGCAAATGTGAAAGGAGTTGGACCAGATTGGATGTTTGATGTTGATAGGCTTTCAGAATCTATGAATTATGTGCCTGTTACAGGTACAAATGCTAATGAATATGCAGGTTCTGAAGACAATGTTGACTCTCCTAAAAATCAAGATTACATCTGGATGCCAATTTGGAAAAGTATGGATCTATCTTCAAGTGAAGAAGGACCTTCAGACACAACAATTGAAGGCAATGAAGAAGATCAAGGAACTCAGAATCAAGAGAATCAAGAAAGTGGTGCTAATGACAATGGTACTGCCAGTTCTTCAGATGGTCCTGCTAGTACAAATATTGTTACTGCTGAGCCATTGAATGTTCAAATAGATGATTCTTTTCAAGAAGAAGTTGGGATTAGCAATCTTCCAACTACATATGAAGTTCCTAAAACACCAAACACTAGAATTCTCAAAGATCACTCAACTGATGATGTGATTGGTAGCATGACTTCTGGTGTTAGAACAAGATCTCAAGTTGGTTTATCTCAAGTCTTATCCTCAAATGAAGAAGGGTTAATCTCCTCTATGTATGAAGAAAAGAATAATGATAATTCCAATATATGCCTGTTTTCATGTTTTCTATCTCAGGCTGAACCCAAAAACATAAACAAAGCTTTAGATGATGCAAGTTGGGTGGAAGCTATGCAAGAAGAGCTTCTCCAATTCAAGATTCAGAAGGTTTGGATATTGGTTGATTTGCCAAGAGGTCATAGGGCAATTGGAACCAAATGGGTGTTCAGAAACAAGAAAGATGAAAGGGGTATAGTGATCAGAAACAAGGCTAGATTGGTAGCACAAGGATATACTCAAGAGGAAGGGGTAGATTATGAAGAAGTGTTTGCTCCAGTTGCAAGACTTGAAGCAATTAGGCTTTTCTTAGCCTATGCTTCATTCATAGGCTTCACTGTCTATCAAATGGATGTTAAGAGTGCATTTTTGTATGGTGAAATTGAAGAACCAGTTTATGTATCTCAACCTCCAGGCTTCATTGATGCTGAGTATCCAGATAAAGTTTACAAAGTTACCAAGGCTTTGTATGGTCTACACCAAGCTCCAAGGGCATGGTATGAAACATTGGCTTGTTTTCTACTAGAAAGTGGATTCCAAAGAGGCAGGATTGATCCAACTTTGTTCATCAAAAGGACAAAGAAAGACATCTTGTTAGTGCAGATTTATGTTGATGACATAATCTTTGGATCAACAAACCAAGACTTGTGTGTAGAATTTGAAAAACTTATGCACAGTAAGTTTGAAATGAGTTCCATGGGGGAACTTACTTTCTTTTTAGGTCTCCAAGTGAAACAATCAAAAGAAGGCATATTTATCAGCCAAGATAAATATGTAGCTGAGATCTTAAGGAAATTTAATTTTGCTGATTCTAAGGTTGCAAGTACACCAATGGATCCAGACAAAGGGCTACTCAAGGATGCTGAAGGAGAAGATATGGATTTACACAATTATAGATCTATGATTGGGTCCTTGATGTATCTTACATCATCAAGACCAGATATCATGTTCTCAGTATGTGTATGTGCAAGGTTTCAAATACATCCCAAGATCTCTCATCTCACAGCAGTCAAAAGAATCTTTAGATATCTTAAGGGTCAACCTAGGTTGGGTCTTTGGTATCCAAGGGAATCATCTTTTGAATTGATGGCTTATTCGGATAGTGACTATGCTGGTGCAACACTAGACAGAAAATCCACAACTGGTGGATGTCAATTTCTTGGTTGCAGACTAATCTCTTGGCAATGCAAGAAACAAACAATGGTGGCCAATTCTACAACTGAAGCAGAATATGTTGCTGGTGCAAGTTGTTGTGGGCAAGTTCTTTGGATCCAAAATCAATTGCTTGACTATGGGTACAATTTTCTTAACACCATTATTTATATTGACAATAGCAGTACTATTTGTATCATTAAAAACCCAGTTCAACACTCAAAAACAAAACATATTGAAATCAGACACCATTTCATAAGGGATTGCAATGAGAAGAGGTTAATTCAAGTAGTTAAAATTGATTCTGAAAAGAATTATGCAGACCTTCTCACCAAAGCTTTTGATTTAGGTAGATTCAAATATCTTGTAGGAGGTATTGGAATGATAAATCTTTGAAAAACATGTGTTTTTGTTCATAAAATTAACTGGTATTGGATTTTTAAACATGGTACTGCTAGTTAGTCAAAAGGTACTGTTAGTTCATAATTGGTCCTGCTGATACAAAATTGCTATGTTTTGTTCATATAAATGCTTGAATGTTTTACAATTATATAGATCAAGTGTTCTACACTTTGTTCTTTTGGTTTGCAACTAACATATTTCAGGTTGATAACAAAACAAGAGTTCTTTCAAACAAAAGGGGCAACAAAAGTTATATTCACTTCAGGAGAAATAACAATCTCAGGGGAGGAATTAATAGCCCAGAATGGAAGAAAGACCAATTTATGAATGAAAAGACAGAGCATACAAGATGATGCAGAGTTGAAATAGAGAGAGTTAGCTCATATATCTAGAAGGGATGAAGCATTTCTCAAAGGAGAAAGTTCTATCTAGATCAAACTAAGAAAGGTTTCAACTCAAAGGCATGACATTAGATGATTTCACTTGTTGAACTAATCATCAAACTAAGAAAGGTTTCAACTCAAAGGCATTACAAACACTCAAAACTCACTTTAACATACAAAACGACTAACCGTTTCATCATACCAACTCATACACACGTTTGACACTTGAAAACACGTTACAAACCAACACTTGACTCGCGGGGGTACAAACTTGTACACTTGAGCTCGGTATTCTACCTAGCTCTACTTTCTTACCAATTCCTTCTACCAATCGCATATCCGACCTTAGTCTTTATCCAAGCCTTCATCTCATTACTTTCACCTACAAAACATTAAACACTTAAACCGTAAGCACGAATGCTTAGTAAGTAAAACGGGTATAACATATCATTATACTTCATTCAACACATTACATATTACACAACCATCAATCCATAACATTGAGCATAACCACATACCTTGATTACTTAGGCCATAACCATCTCTCTTTCCTTAAGTCACTCTTAACTAACACATCCACTAGTCCTATATCCTCTTACACAATTCTACCATTATGCTAAACAACCAACATCTTAACACATTAGCCACATAACACATAATGTATGGAAATCATTATAACTTTACATTATACCGGTTTACTTACCTTAATCCAAGCTATATCATCACAAGGACATCATCATCATCATACTCTTTCATCATCATCATCATCATCATCATAATAACCAAAACCTAACAACATAACAATAATTAACATAACAAGGGTTAACCAAACCCATTAAACATACATATCTTTCATTCTTCATCATCATATGATCATATCTTAATCATATGATGAAAACCCACTTAATCACAAATCTTAACCTTTATAATCATCACTAGAAATACTTACCTTGAGTCCAAGCCAAGACTATCACTAACATCATCTTCATCATCTCATCTTTCATCACTATCTCACTTTCCCTCTCTTCTTTCTCTCTCTATATATCCGGCCTTCTCAAAATGCCAGAATAATGTGGATCTCTCTAGATCCCAACACATATAAACCAGCTGGGAGGGCATTTCTGTCATTTCTGCTTATTTAAGGTCGATGCGCCGCATCTATGTATTAGATGCGCCGCATCCATGCTATCCCTTGAATACGCCGTATCTCTTTCTCTAATACGGCGCATGGACTATAACATATCGATTCTACTTTCCCTTCTTACCATACGCCGCATGTACTTCCTAGATGCGCCGCATCTAGGCTATAACAGACTAACACTTAGCAGTTAACACTATAACTCATTGCCCTTAAACAACTACATACTCTTAGTCAAACATACTTAGGCTCGGGTCAACTTCATCTAGGGTGGGGTCCCACTACCCGGGAAACGGGTGTAACAAGTTTAGCATAACATAGCCATGCACTATGTCACACTAAACTTGGGGGGCTTGTGGACGTATAGTCTGGACTGGACCAGGAATGGGCCAGGCCCGGCAGACAGCGGCCCACTCTACGCCTAAACCCTAATCCATGCCCTATAAATATAGGGCTGGAATCCTCTTCTTTTGGAGGGAGGAACGGAGAAGGACAGGTTATTCTAAACCTAACACTCGTAAGCTATATCACATCGATACTAACTTGACCGTTGGAGGTGGATCCCGGGGCTACGGCCTCGGGTCCACTCCTAACGGGTTCTCTTTGTTGAACAGGTCTACTTAGGGCTCGAGAAGACGACGAACGGCCAATGGAGAGTCGTCGAATCCAGCCCGCGCCAGATTATGTATCAACACCCGTGATTTGACTTGTCATGTTCCTACATCCCAAAATAACTCTATGTGGCAGCCTAATAATTGGGAGGTCTCGTCTAATGGTTTTAATGGTGTTGGTTTGTTCGTATAACACTTTGCATGGGAATACTAGACCAATTGTCTCTTCTTCGGATATGGGACAGGCTAAATTTTTAGCCATGCTTCTGGCCCAACAGAAAATGATTTGAGACTATGGGTCAACAACTTGGACAGGCCCAATGCTCACCAGTGGCCCTACAGACTCCTCAGTAGGGGTGTTCATGGGTCGGGTAATATCCGCAGTAACCGAAAACCGAAACCGAACCGAACCGAAAATAACCGAACCGAATTCTTAACCGAACCGAATTGGTCAAAACCGAACCGAACCGAACATTTTATTCGGTTTATGGTTCGGTTATGGGTTTAGGATATTGACCCGAGAACCGAACCGAAAACCGAATTATAATTAATATTTAATATTTTTTATATATTAATTAAAAAAATATAACTTGACTAACCCTAGGTCCTATGATGTTAGGGTATTTTGTGTTCAATAGATGTTAAAACTTGTCTAGGTATGTCGTTTTGCATATATTTTGGCATACCGTAATGGGGACATGTGCTATGATTAGTTATTTTTTGGGAAAATTTCGGTTTTCGGTTTTGACCCATAACCGAACCGAACTTCGGTTCGGTTCTCGGTTCGGTTCGGTCACAAATAATTTCGGTTCGGTTCGGTTTTCGGTTATGACCCAAAAAAAAAATTTAACCGAACAACCCGAACCGAATAAACCGAATACCCGAGAACCGAACCGATGAACACCCCTACTCCTCAGACTCACCCGGTTTTGCACCCAATTCTCATATCGTTGGTATGGAAAGAATCAAAGAAATGTATCACCAATTATCTCACTACTAAAATTATACATGATAGATATACATCTCACGTGAAAAACGTTTTTTAATTCTAGATATTGATTTGAAACCAGAAGCGTACGTGTATTAACACTTTATAGGTTTGAGTTAAGATACCCGCTAGAGAAATTAATTAAGATATGGATAACACAATTTTAACCTTACAGTCAAAGCAACTTGGCTTAGCTTCGGGTTATATACTTATACTCAAGAAATAAAAGACAAGACATTCCATAATTAAGGACAAGCAAAAAGAGAGTCTGAATCCGTAATAGAAGTCTAAACACGCACCACAATATAACTCAAACAAGATAAACAAAAGCAATCAAGAAACCATAGTTTGCAAGGAAAACAATCCATAACAAGCTAAATCCCTTAGTATTATTTAATGAAACATGTATTAACACTTTATAGGTTCTAAACGTTGTTGATCGGTAAAAGCTTGACTTTCAAACCATATTTCATTTGTAGTATGATTGAATCACTTGGACAAACCTTATGACCCTCAACCAATTCCACATGGTAACGAGAAATGATCGAAGCCGCCACCATTTTTATCTGAATGAAACCCATATCTTTGCCCAAACATGTCCTCGGCCCCGCATGAAACGCCGTAAATTTATACGACGGTTCATGTTTTATCCCTCCATCTTTTGTAAACCATCTTTCCGGCTTAAACTCCATACAATCCTCACCCCATATATCTTCCATTCGTCCCATTGAATAAAAACACAAAATAATCCTCGTGTTCGCATCAATAACATGACCGCTTGGAAGCACGTCTGCCTTCAATGGAGCCTTATGCTCAAAAGCAACAGGTGGATATAACCTTAATGCTTCACATATACCTCCATGAAGATATTTGAGTCTATCTAGCTCTTTTACACCCCATTTCTCACCAATCTCAGCACGGATCTTTGATTCTACACTCGGGTTTTTGGCAAGAAGATAAAAGAACCACGAAAGAGCCGTGCTCGTGGTGTCTCTCCCCGCTATCATTAAACTAAGTATTGTGTCCCTTGAAAACTTTCTAACGTCTCTTGGCATCCCACTCTTTCCTTCAAAACCTCTAACTAAGGATGTTAACAAACCAGTCTCTTTATCATGCACCATTCCAACCCTGTCTTGTATTCGAGACAGACAGTCGTATATGAATTCATCAAAGGCCTTTGTCGCTTCATTCATCTTCTTCTCTTTCCCTAGTCCAAATCTATTTTGCAACTTCCAAACTTTTTCTGGCAAGACATGTCTCCATAAAAGAGCTTCTTCAGCAACCGTAAATGCCTTTTCGCATGGAATGAATGGTAAGTCTATAGACAGGCTTTCAGGATTATAATCTAGAAGCAATAGACATATCACATCAAAAGTAAACCTTTGAAATATCTCTTGCAGGTCTATTTCTTGATTACGCGTGGACACGAACTCAAGGATAGGAAGAAGCCCATTCTCGACTTTGTTTACAATAGTTGTTTCTAAAAGAGATTGAAAGTCGGGGTGTTTAAGTAGAGACATGGTTGTTCTCCTGTGGATTTCCCATAACTCGTGATCCGAGTTAAAGATGCCATCTCCAAGGAGATCAAACATGTTACGAAACTCAGGACCTTTAGGATAGTTTGGGAAGTTTTTGCTTAACATGTAGTGAATATTGAAAGGGTCAGAAGTTAAGAGCATGTTTATATTGGCAAACCAAGGACCTTTAAGCATGAAAGTAGCATTACTAAGTTTGACAACATCAGTCGCAAAATCATGGATACGATGACTATTTAAGAGGATATCGGGTGTCATGCCAAGAACGGGCCAATTAGTAACAGGGAGACGCCTCCGGTAAACAAACACGACACCGGATATCAAGAAGAGAATGAAAAGGAGAAGCATATCCGAGTAGTAGAGTGAAGCCATGTGATTATTCAGAGAAATTATCTAGCTAGGTGGAAGATAAACTTCTATAGATAGTACAAGATCGATTTGATAAATAAACGAGATAAGGTTTTGTATTTTTGTTTTGATAGCTAATAATGGAAGGGACATAAGGCCACGCCGCTAGCTCTAACTCATTACCTTCCAAACAAACAAATATAAATATCTTTTCTTGTTTCCAAAGGAACGTTGTGAATGTAAACTATGCATGCCATTATTAGTTATTACTTGTTCCTATATATGTATGGACTTGGATTGTTTTTATCTAAACGTACTCTAAGTACTCGAAATTCAACTGATGTTGTTCATATATTTGCTATTGGTTAAGTAGCTAAGCCATTGTTTTATCAAAAGGTATAAACTATAAACATATAAACAAATACACGGTTATGTACTCATATATAATGTTAATCACAAAATTATTACGTTATTTCATTATTATCCGTAATAAATATTAATTATTAATCGGTAAGAAAATTATCAGTGTCAACTGCGACTCTCTTTTATTTCATCCACATGCATGAACGTAGCGCCACAATCAAGAGGGATTGAAAATTACGTTTCACCGGCCATATATTAATGATGATCGTTATCTACTTAATTTCGTGTATGTAGTAGCTTCTTTGACGTGATCGACTTGGAAGTGAACAGGGTCACCATTCACCTCTCGATCGATCAACATCATTTCGAACCATGGCGACCATGAACTAACTAATGAATTTAGAGCCTAAAATAGCATGCATGATTCTGTATTTGCTTCGTTATTATATACCAACTCGTCAAATTTAGTTTTCAAAGTGTTAACCTCTTGCAATTAGTTATCAGTTTCCTTTCCGACATTGCTTTTCTATTTATTGGCTCCAAATTAACAGCGGTCCCGGTTCATTTTAGTGGTTTGGGTTCATGCAGCAGGCACAACTGTTTATCATTATATACATGTTGTAACTTTTTAATATTAAGTTTTTATGGAGGACGACGTTTATTTAATTTAAGGGGAAAAAAAAGGTTGAGACGGGTTGAGCGGAGTATCGATGGGACATTTTAGGAAAAAGCCAAATAAACATAAAGTCCAAAGTATACGACGACTAATATAGTTGATTATATAGGTGCAATATTTTGCACCCGACCCGTGATATGCGGGAGAAATTCGGGTTTTTAAGAATGTTCGGATTGATTGACATGATCCGAACTTTGAGGAACTTCGTACCTCTAAGTCTTGAGCTGCGATGAGACAGGCAACACACGTTAGCTTCACATCGGATGTTTAGTCTGAGACCCAACTCCGGTGTGAGAATGAGTATTAGTAATATGAATGAAGTATGAAGTAAGTATGACAATACAAGTGCTCATTTGGTTCAGAGTAATTCCTCCCGAGGATGTGATGCCTCTTAACTGTCAATAGTTGGGGCTATTTATACTACTCACATGTTCCAATAATTAAGCACAGGATCGATGGGCTTGTCCGTACAACCCAATGGTTAGGACGGCCATTTTGGAATGACGTGGAGCTTGTCAGCTAGTGACGAACCTTCAGTTCGTCCTTTTGGTTCGTGAATTGATATCGTCCTTTTGAATGTCAGTTTTACCCGTTAGTGGATCTCACTTTGGTTCGCTAGTGAATCTCATTATAACTATAGTATAAAAGCCGTGTACTATTCACCATACACTTCTTAGCCCTTTAGGTTTAGGTAAGCCCAAACCCGCCAAAAATAATATCAACGTACTCTCTCATTTGCCCTAACTCCGACTGATAAACTGACACCGGAAAAACTCCGACTGATAAACGGGTCTAACAATTCTACCCCCTTATTTAGATTTCGTCCCCGAAGTCTATCGTCTATTACTAACCAATATTTAGTCACATTATACTTCTCATTCCTAGCACCTTTAATTCTTGGTTCATTTTACAACGATCTAGGTGATCTTGCAACTCTAAACATACTACAACCTAATATATGTCCTTAATCCACATTACTTCCCGCCTACTTCTATAACTATATAACTCTTACACAATTCATTACGTAATACGAGACATAATCACTATAACTAGTTATCATTCTAATCCATTCTATTATCGTTACATCACATTCTCACTTGCTTTATCCTATTTTCTCATTCTTTGACTACATGTTACTTGAGAAAATCATACTATTTGACTTTACATAAATACACTTGGCTAATACTTTCACTTTCTATCAACACCACTTAACCATTTCTTTTACATCTCTACAATTACCTCATTTCTTCTACTTCTTTCTTCATGTCATTTTCATTTACATTTATAAGTCTTATAGAATTATTACATGAATTGACTTTATAACATCATACTTTAACATTTGCTATCACATTACACATGAGACTTATCATCAATTATTTTCATTACTCACATTTTGTACCACACCACAAATGCGTATTATAACATTTTTAAGCATCATTACAATTCTTTAATTCCTTCAACTTATACTTAACACTCAAAACATAGGTTTCTCATAAGTCAAAAAAATAAAAATAAAAATTGACAAATTATTTTTTAATTTTTTTGTCCGAATTTGTCAAAAAAAATTTGAATTTTCTTTTTTTTTTTTTTTTTTTGACAAATTCAAAAAATAATGAATTTAAAAAAAATATATATAAAAAAAAAAAAAAATTCCGAATTTAAAAGTTCAAAAAAAATAAAATTTTTTGAATTCAAAAAAATAAAAAAAGTTCAAAATTTTGAATTCAAAAAAATATAAAAAAATTTTAAATTTTTTTTTTTTTTAATTCGGACAAAAAAATTTTAACTTTTTTTATTTTTTTAAATTCGGACAAAAAATGGGAAAAAAAACGAATAAAACTTACGAAAACGGAAAAAAAAACGTATGAGAAATGAACCAAAACGGACAAAAACTAAAGAAAAACGGACGAAAACGGACAAAAACTAAAGAAAAACGGACGAAAACATATAAAAAAGAATGAAAACGGGCGAAAACGTATAAAAACGGACAAAAACGTATGAAAACGGAAAAAATGTAAGAATAACGGACGAAAACTTAAGAAAACGGGAAAAAAAAACCGTAAGAAAAACGGATAAAAACGCAAGAAAACGTAAAAAAATGAAAGAAAACGTAAAAACGTAAGAAAATAAAATAAGAAATAATAATAATTTTGGATTGTTTTAGTGGTCGGGATGGTTTGCGTGCCCAACACCTTTTGGATTGTTTTAGTGGTGCTGCTGTGGCTATTTCTGATGAGTTGATCACTTCTATCACCCAAGTGGTGAATCTTTTCCTTGATGGTAAATGCCCCAGGGCGTTGGGTGAGTATATTGCTAGTGCTCCTCTCACGCCGCTGGTCAAGCCGGGTGGTGGTATTCGTCCTATTGCTGTGGGGACCATTTGGAGGCGCTTAGTTTCCAAAGTTAGTGCCGCTATGATTGGCCATTCTTTGGACGGTTATCTAAATGATCTACAGTTTGGTGTTGGGGTATCTGGAGGAGGAGAGGCTATTCTTCATGCCGTGAATCGGGTGATTGAAGAGCGTGGAGATGATGTGGGTCTTTCGATGTTGTTGGTAGATTTCAAAAACGCCTTCAACTTGGTGGATCGTGAGGTTATGCTTCATGAGGTTCGTCTTCGTTGTCCTGCTATTTCACGTTGGGTGGAGTTTTGTTACTCAAGCCCAGCTAGATTATATTATGGAGAACACACATTATGGTCACATCAAGGTGTACAACAAGGTGATCCACTTGGGCCTTTGCTTTTTTCTTTAGTGTTACATCCTTTGGTATGTAAGATTAGAGACTCTTTTAGCCTTTCCCTTCATGCTTGGTACCTGGATGATGGCACTATTATTGGAGATACTTTGGTTGTGGGGGAGGTTTTAGAGCTTATCATGGTGGATGGACCTCGTTGTGGTTTGCACCTCAATGTTGATAAAACTGAGATTTTTTGGCCTAAGGAAGATCCCAGAAGCAGGCTTGTGGGTGTTTTCCCACCTAATATTGCTCGACCTTTGCATGGTGTTAAATTACTGGGTGGGCCCGCAAGTGTGGACTTTGATTTTAGTAGTGAGCTTGTTATGAAAAGAGTTGCAAAAACCATTGAGCTTATGGATGCTACTGCTAAGATTAATGATCCCCAGTGTGAGTTATTACTCCTTCGTGCTTGTGCTGGTATTTCCAAATTATATTTTGCTATGCGCACTTGCTCTCCTCGGGTCTTTGAACGTGCTCAGATTTCTTTTGATGGGGCTCTTCGCTCTACTCTAGAACGTATTGTTACTGCTTCTGGGCCTGGTTTTGGTGATTGGCAATGGAGACTTGCTACATTACCCTTTGCGTTCGGGGGGCTTGGTGTGTATTCTGCAGGTGATGTCTTGAACTATGCATTTCTTGCGTCTAGACTTCAATCTGCTAGCCTGCAGACTAGGTTGCTTCGACATTCTGGTATCGTAACCCCTGGGCCTTCATTTGATGATGCCTTGTGTGCTTTTAATGTGAAAATGGAGATTGATCTTTTGAGTAATCCGTGTGAGATCGCTGCCCCCAAACTCATGAAGAAACTGGCAGATATATATTTCACACGTGTTACCCGAACTGCTGAATCTACATTTTCTTTATCTATTCGACAGATGGCGTTGTGGAAATCGCAAATGGAGGATTACACTTCGGACTGGCTTAGGGTAGTTCCGATATCGGGGTTGGGACAGACTATGAACGCCAGGACTTATCGTTGCGTGTTATGTTATCGGCTTGGTGTCCCCCTATTTTCTGTTCAGATGCCGTGCTCAGCCTGTTCCAGGGTCTTTGCTGGTGATATTTATGGGGACCATGCTGTATCTTGTGCTGGTATGATTGGTATTAAACATCGGCATAACATGGTTCGTGATGTTCTTGCTGACATATGTTCTCGATCTGGGGTTTCGGCTCGTAAAGAGGTTGACATTGGACTTTGTGGTGAACGGGACAAATCTTTACGCCCTGCTGATGTGTTGCTCTACTCGTGGGATGGAGGACTTGATGTATGCGTTGATTTGACTGGATCATCGCCCTTGACTCAAACTGGTATGGTTGATTTCGTGCCGGGTCGTGCGGTGATTGAGGCTGCACAACGTAAACGCGTCAAGTATGAGACCAAGTGCGCAGGTATGGGATATGGGTTCCTCCCCTTCTCTTTCTCTTCTTTTGGGGAACTTGAGAAGGATGCTGTGACTCTATTGAAGCGTATTCGAAAGTTTTCGATCACTCAAGACATTGGAGCACGTGCTGCTGCTCATATTTTTAATAGGATTAGCTTTTCTATAGCTAGAGGAGTGGGGGCCCAATTAGTATCCCGGCTCCCTTCTAACTTCTTGTAAATCCTATTTGTTTCTAATAAAGTGATGATTATAATAAAAAAAAAAATAAAAAAAAAAAATAAAAAAAATAAAAAAAAAAAAATAATAATAATAATAATAATAATAGTAGTAGTAGTGATAATAATAATAATTATTATTATTATTACTCAAGCCCTGCTAGATTATATTATGGGGAACAAACATTATGGTCACATCAAGGCGTACAACAAGGTGATCCACTTGGGCCTTTGCTTTTTTCTTTAGTTTTACATCCTTTGGTATGTAAGATTAGAGACTCTTTTAGCCTTTCCCTTCATGCTTGGTATCTGGATGATGGCACTATTATTGGAGATACTTTGGTTGTGGGGGAGGTTGTAGAGCTTATCATGGTGGATGGACCTCGTTGTGGTTTGCACCTCAATGTTGATAAAACTAAGGTTTTTTTGCCTAGGGAAAACCCCAGAAGCAGGCTTGTGGGTGTTTTTCCACCTAATATTGCCCGACCTTTGCATGGTGTTAAATTACTAGGTGGGCCTGCTAGTGTGGACTTTGATTTTAGTAGTGAGCTTGTTATGAAAAGAGTTGCAAAAACCATTGAGCTTATGGATGCTATTGCTAAGATTAATGATCCTCATTGTGAGTTATTACTCCTTCGTGCTTGTGCTGGTATTTCCAAATTATATTTTGCTATGCGCACTTGCTCTCCCCGGGTCTTTGAACGTGCTCAGATTTCTTTTGATGGGGCTCTTCGCTCTACTCTAGAGCGTATTGTTACTGCTTCTGGGCCTGGTTTTGGTGACTGGAAATGGAGACTTGCTACATTACCCTTTGCGTTCGGGGGGCTTGGTGTATATTCTGCAGGTGATGTCTTGAACTATGCATTTCTTGCGTCTAGACTTCAATCTGCTAGCCTGCAAAATAGGTTGCTTCGACATTCTGGTATCGTAACCCCTGGGACTTCTTTTGATGATGTCTTGTGTGATTTTAATGTGAAAATGGAGATTGATCTTTTGAGTAATCCGTGTGAGATCGCTGCCCCCAAACTCATGAAGAAACTGGCAGATATATATTTCACACGTGTTACCCGAACTGCTGAATCTACATTTTCTTTATCTACTCGACAGATGGCATTATGGAAATCGCAAATGGAGGATCACACTTCTGACTGGCTTAGGGTTGTTCCGATATCGGGGTTGGGGCAGACTATGAACGCCAGGACCTATCGTTGTGTGTTATGTTATCGGCTTGGTGTCCCCCTATTTTCTGTTCAGATGCCGTGCTCAACCTGTTCCAAGGTCTTTGCTGGTGATATTTATGGGGACCACGCTGTATCTTGTGCTGGTATGATTGGTATTAAACATCGGCATAACATGGTACGTGATGTTCTTGTTGACTTATGTTCTCGATCTGGGGTTTCGGCTCGTAAAGAGGTTGACATTGGACTTTGTGGTGAAAGGGACAAATCTTTACGACCTGCTGATGTGTTGCTCTACTCGTGGGATGGAGGACTTGATGTATGTGTTGATTTGACTGGATCATCGCCCTTGACGCAAACTGGTATGGTTGATTTCGTGCCGGGTCGTGTGGTGATTGAGGCTGCACAACGTAAACGCGTCAAGTATGAGACTAAGTGCGCAGGTATGGGATATGGGTTCCTTCCCTTCTCTTTCTCTTCTTTTGGGGAACTTGAAAAGGACGCTGTGACTTTATTGAAGCGTATTCGAAAGTTTTCGATGACTCAAGACATTGGAGCACGTGCCGCTGCTCATATTTTTAGTAGGATTAGCTTTTCTATAGCTAGAGGAGTGGGAGCCCAATTAGTATCTCGGCTCCCTACTAACTTCTTGTAAATCCTATTTGTTTCTAATAAAGTGATGTTATAATAAAAAAATACAAAAATAAATAAAATAATAATAATAATAATAATAATAATAATAATAATAATAATAATAATAATAATAATAATAATAATAATAATAATAATAATAATTAAAAAAAAAAGTAAAGTATAAAAGTCATTTGCAAAATACATCCCTCTTAGAAGTAGGTAAAGTCATTTGCAAAATACATCCCTCTTATAGGTAAAAAGACATTAATACCCCTCATTTTTTCCCACTTAACGTCAGTTAGGACTAAACACTAACGAAGTTAGGGACTAAGGATGTAATGTGGCAAACGTTTGCCTAACGGGGGATGTATATTGCCAATAGTTTCTGACAGGGATGTAAAGTGCCAAAAGATGTAAACCACAGGGATGTATTTTGGAGTTTACTCTTTAAATTTCCTTTTATCATAACATACCATAACATCGTTTGTCGCTATTATACATTCATGTTCATACTTAGACATCATATACCTTAACCTACCGTCAACCCACCTTTATAACACCTTAACATCAATCATTAGCCACTAATATAGTAAGACCATATGTTGGTCATCAATACCTTATCAACCCAAGCGTTACATGACATTATTCCTTAATCTCATCCCATAATCTTCATGTCAACAAGTCCTTAACAATTAGAGTATAAGTTATTATCTTATCTTCATACATTATATTTTAACACACGTTTCATCACTACGTTCCAATCTTAAAGCGTCAATACTTTAATTTACTTACTAACCCATCTCTAATACCATTTAGTATCTCTATTCACATCTTGCTATTGTTATCCTTCTATAACACACAATCTCGTATCATTTACCATTACGTTGATCCATTTACTTACACACATCAAGCCCACTATAGGTTCACATCACATTCACCTCCTTACCATAAACATGTACGTCTCTTATCATCTTAAGTCATATAGAGCATATTACTTGAACCATCGGTAACTTACACATATGCATTAGAACACTTTTATATTATATGGACCTATCATTCATGTCATTATTAAACGGTCACAACCCTATCGATATGTAAGATAATCTTTTTACTTACACATCTATAATCCAATCATGAACTTATTCTTACATTCGTCAAACAACTCACTACGTGTCATCATCAATCAGTCGCTTCTAATTTACTAATTCTATGTTCACTAATTATTCATTATTCAAGCATTTCTTAGGCTAACACTCTTCCGTTTTCTTTTCTCCTTGCCTTACACATTTTTAATTACTCGCCTATCATCTTTCATTACTTTGACACCATCTTAGTAATACTCATCTTTTTCATACTTTCGTACATATGAATATACACATTATATTTCATCTGAGTTGTCACATTACACTTATCATTTTCTTGTCAACTTCATGTTATCCTCTTACTCCATTTTACACATGTTCATTCTTTTAATGTTATCTATTTCAATCCCGATTGACTCACCTTAATCTTGACATGGCTTAAACCAACATTAAACGTGAATTATTTTCTATACCATATATTGGTCTTACGTTGTAACCTAAAACTCGTTCATCTACCCAGCTTCTAACACTTCATGTCACGACAAGAATTCTAGTCATGACTCATCTAATTCAGGTTCCCTTGCAGTTTACTTTTTTCAACTTATTCTATACATCACATTATAACACGCTTTCATAATCACCTTGCCTATGACAAAATAACACCTTACACATAAACGACAAACACATTAGTACATACTTAATCTCATTCATACTTAAAGTCCACATTCGATCATTCTTTCCATAAAAGATAAACGTCACTAAACACTTATACTTCATTAGTCTATTATCAAATTATGATTTAAAACATTTGAACATGTCTATGTCATACCATTTGTCTATTATCATTGAGGTACTTACTACTTTACTTTATCAATTTATGCAATGGCTACTTCATGTATCCTTCATTACCTATACATTTCTTTAATATCTTACAGTTACACATTTCATCCATACATCTTACCCGAACATCTAAATCTTCGTCACATACACATACTTATATATCCTTAACATTCATATAAAAACAAGTTTTACCCAATCCTATAACCCTTACTAGGTCATTATCCTTCTAAGCGCATTACATACAAATCATTCGTCAAACCACTATTATTGCAATCTAAGTAAATCTTGCTCTTTTACGTATTATACTATAACACACTTCTCGCCTTTACCATTAATCACAATATCACCTTACCAATAAACACCTTCTAGTAACTTCACCTACAACTCATAACCTTTAAGGCCTCGATCCACGTAATTAAAACTTTAGTCTATCCGACACAAGAACTATCATTCGCTTACTTAACACTTAGCACAATATATTCCAAAATAGAATTTCTTCACATATACATTGACACCATAAAACACATACCACACTTATCGACTTAAATACATATACCACGTCTTGCATTCCATCACATAGTTTAGGCAATCTATAATTCGTGTCTAACTCATTACTTCTATAACCACTAGATCCACATTGCAATGATTGCTTTACATCTAAGCCGTAGTCTAATCTCATTGTTACTATAAGCGCTTCTACGTTATACCACAAAGGCATCTATTATCCGCATTACTTAAACTTATGCTCAACGCGTCCACGAGTGGTTTAAGTCTAGGCAACCTAAGTGAAAACCTAATTCACTAAAACCGAAGCTCTGATACCAAGTTGTTACACCCCATGCCCGCTTTAACCAAAAATACTCATATTTAAACTTTTTGCGCGGAAACGACCCACTTTACGGACATCCTGTTACTCTTTTGACCATTTACAAAAATCCATAAACAGTCAGGCCTTGAAACCATTTTCAAATGAAACTAGACTCAATTACCTTCGAAACGCCGGGTGGCACGACCCGTGACGACTTACGGTTTAAAAGATATGATTTTTCGAAAATCGAACAAAATCTGAAAATACCTCCCGAACCGCCGGTTGGGCTTCACAGAAAGTCCCAGCCGCCCCGGCTGGGAGTCTGCAGACCCCAAAAACTTGCCATTTGACCCATTTTCATGATATACAACCCATACCACATCCGTATTACGTCAAACTTAACCAAAATCATTAACTTTACATATCAAATCTGTTTCATAATTAATTAACCCGTTTGTTATCCAAAATGGGCATAAACACACTTGATCCAAACACCCCTTTTATTCTTACCCAAAAATACTTAAAACCGTTTATACATCAAACCGTTGGACGTACTTTACCATAACCGACAAGGACATAACTAGACACTCGACTATACGTTCCAAATCAATAAAAGACCAACGGGGTATAACATGACCTTGAGCTCAGTATCTACCTGAGCTCCTAACGCTTACTATCTTTCAAACCGCTTTTCAATCCGTAAGCTATGATCCAAGCCAAGTTATCTTCATCGCAATTAACCTACAAAACGTTAACAACTAAAAAGGGTAAGCTTACGCTTAGTAAGTAACCCGACATAAAACATATCTCATACACATATTTCCACAAAAGCATCATAATCACTTTAAGGCTTCCAAGCTACAACATTCAATCCATATCACATATAACTTCATAACATAACTACATCTATTCATCACAACCATAATCAACTACATACCTTAATTAGTCCAAAGTCAACAAGCTAACATATTCTTAGTCGAAATCACTAGCAATCCATCCTTAACTTACAACCATTCTAAATCCAAATCTTATGCTCTTATACAACCATAATACATATATGATAAATACACATATAACACATGTTTTAGTGAGAGTTACTTACCTCATATCCAAGCTAATCTACCATTCATGATTTCACTATCATCATCCTCATCACCATCATCATCTTCTTCAACACCATCATCCTTTGAGGGAGATCATGTCCTAGCTTAATCCCTTTACAAAGAACCCATCTCCTCTTCCACTTCCTCCTCCAATCTTCACCTTTCCCTCCTCTTTCTCTCTTCATATCCGGACCATAAACACACCCATAGAAAATGGTGGAATTGTGTAGAAACTAGGTATTTATCTAGTTAATACTACTAGTTTGGACCCTTGGCACATTTGGTCCTCCAAGTCTCTTTTCTCTTATTTAGGCCACGCTACATAATATAACACTTTCAACTCTTGGCAATATAAACCCTCGAAGTCTATTTCTTTTCTAGATGTGGCACAACCTACTTTATATAGCCCTTATATACATACTTTGACTATCGGGTTTGACCATTACGTAACTTCCGTTGACGAACCAATCACATTAAGCCTTATTCAACTCATTTAGATTGGGGTCTAGTTGTGTCCGGGAAACGGGTCTAACACAATTTCTCAATAAATGGGAGTCCAAGGAGTTACATAGTACTATTGATCTTGCAGAAATGTGAGTATATAATATATTCTTCTTTTTTCTTTATTATGTGTTGTGTATCTTATACACTTTGCTGATATTAAACCATTTTATTTAACTTGGTTTATTCATTTAACTGGATTTACAGTTTAGGATACGCAAGATTTACGCAGCATCTGCTTTTGGCTATGTTCGCTCGAGTGGGTTGTGGTAGTGGTTTGAAGTGGGCCCCTACAAACACTGATCGACACAAATCAAGGCCCGCAACGCCTTCGCCGAAACCAGAAACATCTGCCCTTGCATCTGTTAATTGCCGTAAAAGCAATAACGCGCTTGCCGA
The DNA here is from genome assembly GCA_021014915.2 of Artemisia tridentata subsp. tridentata. Taxonomy (NCBI): domain Eukaryota; kingdom Viridiplantae; phylum Streptophyta; class Magnoliopsida; order Asterales; family Asteraceae; genus Artemisia; species Artemisia tridentata. The sequence continues at coordinate 19,571,423 of CP139509.1, forward strand.
TGGTAACAAAGGTATTTCTGGATTAATCTACTTTTGTGAAACAATCACATGTGTTTCATAATTTGTTTGCATGCCGAGTCATTAACACCGATATTTGATCAGCTCATAACATAGATTTGTATATGTGATGTAGGTTTATATGTTGGCTCCAACTTATACTAGAGATGGCTCGGTGGTCTTGAGTTATCTTACTAACGGGATGTTGTAGAGAACGGGTTGTGGGTAGTACAGGAAAGATGCAGCAGTAGGGATTGCAACTGCGGGTGGGCGGGGGCTTTCGTCAGCTTTAAAATCCTCAATGTGAGTAATTACCAGATTAGGCTTGCAAACCCGCAGTGATGATATAGTCGCAGCAGGATCCTCCTACCTCATCCATGTTAGTTTTCCAAATTTTTTTGATGCTTCTATGTTTGGTACAATGTGACAACTAACTTGACAATGTTGCCTGTTAAAGTAGTTGAATAGGTTAGTTTATGGTTCTGTAAGATGATTAACATGTAGTTCCAAATACGTCCATTTTAAAGCCTCTGATTTGTAACCAACTAAAACTGAGCATAGATACACATCAGCCTACTATATAGATCACTATGCTTGCATACTGACTTCAGAAAATCAACGTCTTAATCAAAGGGTATTGCATAAGTCTTTGAAAATGGGTATGGCTGAAATTACACATGAATATGATTCTTGATAAAGGGTATAGAAAAGTTTTGAGGTTTATGTAATTTGATGATGTTTCGTAATGGTAGTGATTAGTTAAATCTGATTATTTGTTATGATTTTGGGTTTATTGTTGATTTTCGGATACAATTTCAAGTCGTGGCATTGTCGTTGTTGTGGCAGAGTCGATGGAGTAGTGTTGACAGGTTCTTCGACATATTGTTGATCGAAACTTCATTCCGGTCATGGTGGTGTACTGGTGTGAGAATGCCACAACTGTCGCGACAACAGCTGGACCAGCATGTTCGTCCTCGCATAAGCATGTGATGCCTGAACAGTTATACTGTGCCCGTATGTGTAAGTAATGTTGCTGTTAGTCTTTAAAAGTAGGTTTTTTCGCCAGCCTGATGATAATTTGAAATGATGGAAGATTGACAGGGAGACTGGACTAAAGGCTGTTGCAAGGACTGATGAACGAAATGAGTTTGACTTGCACATGTTTTTTAGCAAGGGGAGGTGATAGTCTTTAGAAACTGGAACTTGGTTGGGCTATGTTACTATGTAGGTCGTTTTTAACCGCTATGTTCATCTTTTGCAGCTGAAGATCATTCAATCTTTCTTTGTTTAGATCATGTACTTGATAGTATATTTCTCGATAAGCAGGGTATGTGCTTTCAATTTCATTGTTTTAGATTGTGTCTTTTAGAATGTTGTTTAGTACATCTTTTCTAGAAATGTAAAGGGGGCATGATGGGTAGGTCGGAAGGGTTTGTAACGGGTCACAATGGGCCAGGCCTGGGCAAGACTCCACACATATGCCCTGATAAAAACGGAATTTGAGCATTGAATTAAAATTTAAACAGTTGTTATTCTGATGCATCCTCTAAACGGTTTGTTATGATAGTGCATGCCCTGATAAAAAAAAAATACCACATCTGCGTTGATGTACCATGACAATTCATGTGGCCCGTAGTCATGCTACTTTTAAAAAAAATACTGGCGCACACATATTTACAGATTCTTGATTGTGCTTCACTGTCATCTCCAAAAGGCCCCTTCAAGGTTTGTTACAGACCGAGTGGTTAAGAGGTGGTTGTGTGGACAAGTTAGATTACCACGTTGTGTAGTTTGACCCGCACAGTTGTTTTGCCTCAAAACCTTTTAAATATGATAACTTGATATATTATTGCAATAATAGTCAAATTTATTCTAATAAAGTACATGCATTAACAATACAGAGTTGAATGACCTTTAACCTCATTGACTCTTTGGTGTTATTTTATCTTTGGGGGGTCTGTTGTTTTATGTGCTTCCATGTTGGGGATCCCTTCTTTGTACTTTGTCGTTGAAGTAATATAAAGCTTATCTTTGCCTTAAAAAAAAAAAAAAAAAAAAAAAAACTCATTTGAGCCATTTAAAAAATAAGAAAGCCTAAATCGATCCATCCGTAGGTTGATGGGTCGAGATTGTCACCTCTAACATGAGTTTTTTTACTCCTGGAGATGTTGTTCCCTAACATCTTTAACCATAACCACCTCCAAGTCCTCTTAATCTTGGAATTCGGATCTTTGTTGGTTGTGTTTTACATCTTTTTTCCTGGTGCTTTGTCCAGTGTGTGCACCCTTTTGGTACTACATTCGGCGCTCATTTTAGGCCAGGATAGGCATTACTACAATAACTGTTTTATATTATATTTATACTATATACAATGTAGCTTTTTTCAGGGTATGCACATGTAAGACCAATCTTACACAATAAAGAGGTGGGCCATGAAATTTTGCATTTTACCATGCTGTATTGAATATGATAAGATTATAATCTAATTGTTATGAACCCTTCTTTTGTATGAAACTTTAGGGCTCCTGGCGTATCAGTAATGGTAATATCATGGGTGGTAACTCTATATACATTATGGCAAATGGTTGAGACATACATTATGGCAAATGGTTGAGACATACATTATGGCAAATGGTTGAGATGCACGAGATGGTACCTGGAAAACGATTTGATAGATACCACAAGCTCGACCAGCATGACCACCGCAGCAGGATATTGTTAGATGCCCATTTTTTAAAAACATTAATGGACCAGCTAACTTCCCTTTTTCATCCATGGCTTTCCCATTGCTTGTAAGTTTATTGCTTCGCGTATCGAATTCACTTTAGAGGTAGCTTATGACACAATGTATATGAACTAATTTCTTTATTTTTTTTTTATCAGGCCCGGGCCAAAGGTCCTATATTTGAGGATAATCCCAATTTTAATTATGGCATTTAGGCTTTTTCATGGGCAGAATGGTATGGTCCTACTTTCTGAGGGTTCATTGCAATTTTCTCAAAAGCTGAGGCTTAACCCAGTGCCACAACAGTTTCATCCTTTGGCATCAAAGGCTGCTACATTCAGTCTCTCGGGTCTTGGAGGTCCCTTTTGCTTCAACATGCTGAATGAGATGTTTAAGAATTAACAAAGAAGGCAAAAATCATCCAAGAAAGACACCTCTCAGGTATGGTAATTACAGATTTACATATGTTTGTAAATATGGCAAAATGGGCGGGTTTGGGTACCTAAGCAAATTGAACATACTCTTACTTACGGGCTGCGCGGATCTGAAAGTGTTGAAATATTCATGTCCAAATATTACCGCTTTTTCATTATATAATTAGTGTGTCATTTATATGCTAAACTGCGCTATCAAAAGACTAAAAAATATTTAGAGGCCAATAATCAGTTTAAGAGCATATGCAAGATAACCGAGTTTCAGTTATGTGATAATTTAGAATGTTATGTGATCATAGGTTGGTATCCTGTGTCATACTATAAAAGTTACGGACACATCATAATAAGACGGATATTAAGCTAACACAAACACCCCTCTAATAATTATGTTTTTTAATTTCTAAGTAGTATTAGATAGTGAAATTAGTAGCTTACGTCTCACTTAAGTGCCTATGTGTTATACTTACCAAACATGTAGGTTAGTGTGCGTTCAGGGATCGCTTATTAAAGCTGTTGATCTGCTTATCACATTTTGATACAAACATGTGTGAAGATGTGTGCCTGTTGTATCAAACTCTCTTTGAATTTCAGTAGATGCAATACGAAGATGTGTGAAGCTGGATTTCTAAGCTCACATATACGCTATACGGTGAATAATGTTCGTTATATGTCTCGGCTTCTCATACACACACACACTATACTAACATTGCTATAGGAAAAGGGCAGCGAATGTAGGCTTTAACAGAATCAATTAGGAAGTTTTATGCAGTAAAAAAAGGCTCTTTTGGCGTAGTTCGGCCCATTTGACCTGCTTTTATTAGTTGTTTCTCAATCCACCCGGTTAGCTCAGTAGAAAGAACACGTGGCCTGAATTGAATAACATAAGTTAATGTCTGGCTATTAATGTTGTCTTTATAGTTGTTTGTGAGTGCATACTATCTGAAAACATCTCCAAAAGACTAAACGTCAGGTGCACATTCCGATAGGTAAGTTTGGATGGATTAGGGATGACCATTTTTGTTGACAAACCCCCCAAGTGGGAGGACCCTGTTTGTGCTAATGGGGGAAAGTGGACTAGACATTTCAAAAGTCACACGGTGACAATACGGTACTTGCCGCCTTTTATTTTTTTTCTAACGGTCTTGCTACTTCATGCTACCCGTCTAACATCTATCCATATGTAACACAGTTGCCGGCAATGATTGGAGGAGTTTTAACTGACATTTTTCATTGCTTTTCAGCATGTGTGCAAATTGATTTCAACAACTAGAGAACAGGTTGCGGCTGATTGTAGATGTGTGTGATGTAGCAAAAGTACTAATTTTAAAAAACCCGAGCCAGATGGAAGATACATATGTACGTCCCATGAGATCTAGGGCATGTTTGGCCTGAAGCTTTTTGGAGCTTTTTTGGGCAATGAGCGGTGAAAATGAGCTTTTTTATTTTTGATGTTCGTTTGGTAATATAACAATGAGTTGTAGCAACTTTTTAGGAAAGCTTTTTTCCCAATGCTTCCTTTTGAAGCTTTGGAAATTTACAAGAGCTTTGTTATATTCAATGACTAAAATACCCCCTACCCCATCCTAATAAAAACCCTAATATGTTGGAATTTAGTAATCATGACAATCATATATATTAAACCCATAATCAAAGTACACAAGAATGCGGAAGCGAGTAAACAAGTATAACACATATTAATTAGCTTAAACATAAATAAAGAACGTACCTTTGTGATTCTAGCCCGAACAAGAATCAAAAGCAATTGTCTTGAACAATATGAAGAACCCTAATTAGGGTTTATATGGATCAATGATTAACCCCTTACCGTTTTGTTAATCGATCCCTTGATAATTACTATAGTGAGTAATTACCTCGTTCTTGTACACACAAATTAAACCGTATTAAGGTTATGCAAGTAAAACACAAGATATGATTTTTGATTAACAAAAATCGATCCCACAAACCCTAAGAGGGTGTTGTACGATCGGCAAGACCAAAGAAAGAACAAGAGAAAACTTAGGGATAATTGTGTGCACAAAAGATTAGCCAAACAATTACCCTTGAGTTTGTTTATATACTAATTAGAAAACTTGGAGGAAAAGCAAAGCATGGGTCGATCCAACCCATATGGCCGGTCGATCTTTAACCCAAAAGAGGGTTCTAGATCTTTTCCTTGTTTCCTAATTATACACAAACACTTCTTTCCTTATTTGCGTTTAACGGTCGTTAGTCATTTAACGGAAAACACTAACGGTCGTTAAGTTCTTGTGTTAATAATAAATATATAAAATACATTTAATTATTATTCCTTAATACTCATTTGTAATGTGTGCAATCCCGAGGTCTCGGGTTCGATACTAGACATACGACTATTAATATTTATCCACAACTCCAACAGCTCCCACTTGGATATCTATTAATAGCATAATGACATTGGTTAGCGTCTTGCAACACTCCAATGCCCCTAGTTCAACTCGAGCTAGGTTTCCTGGAAAAACCTTTAATGATTCATCATTATTATTATCCTTTTGTTACTAATACCACGTTAATAAAGATATGGATCTCAGTCATTCTTTAATTAACAATTCTGTTTCTCGTTGTTTATGATTGAACAAGATTACCAAAACATCTGAACATATTCCAGATAGACTTTGGGCGTGCGCACGCAAACACCTTGTCAACCCTAAGAGGGGCCCAGCAGTATTAAACTTCAAAACAAATTTGAAGGAACAAATTCTCTCTTGACTACAAGAATAACCCATGAACTTTGCAACACTTCTGAAAACAATCCTTATAACTTCCAGTTACGGTAAGCGGTAGATTGCTTTACAAAAATGCACTACATCCATGACTCTTATCTGGTATCTCAAGTCTGAGGATAACTATTTCATGAATTACTTGATGACAAGATCCATAAGTAATCTCATGCTTAGTTGGGATAAGTCCTATACTCTACACTTAGAATATCATGTGAATTTGGTATGACTACGCATCAATATACTTTCAAGTATATTCTCACCAACATTCACATTTGTCTTAATTCAATGATATTCCCATATCATTAACCGACAATGGACAAATTTAGAATAACATAAGTTATTCATGGATTTAAACATGCAAATATAGGACACAATTTATTATTAATGAAAACAAACGTACCTAGTACTTTAATTCATTATGAATAATAATTGCTTAATGTCCTTTATCCAAACACTAATTAGATCAATGCATGATATTTCTTGTTAATGAATTATGCCTCAAGTCATGTCTATCATACTTGTTGACAAGGCATAAATCAACTAACTTTGATCTATAAAATTTTGAGAATACTTATTTCAAGAATTATTTAAATTCTTGTATGTGTGTATCCAACTATCTTGATATAGTCACACAATCTTTCATAAATGATGTGATATCCTCAACCATCAATTTATGACAATCAAACTTTCAAACATTTTAAAGTTTAAAGTATTCTAACCTTTTAATGTATAATGCAACTATGCTTCTTAGTTAAGCATAACTAGTTTACATGGCCATTATCAAGGATCAAATCCTACCATGACTAGTATTGAGTGTCATCTCAATCAAACAAACACTATTGTATAAAACTACAATATGCTTTTAACTATTCCGTAAACTTAATATCCATTGTGTAATTCGATGCCTTATAATCTTTCAAGATTTGTTGGCCATAACAATTACGCAACAATTTTGCCATATTGTTTATACTTAGAATTTAGGAGCAATTCCAGGTTGAGGATCATTATTCTAAGTTCAAACATATTCGATCAGAATATTACACAATTTATCAAATATCTTTTATTAGATATCAAATGTTGTCAAATCATTTTGCATTCAAACATGATACAACAATAACATACGTGAAAATCCTAGAATCAATCATAGATTTTATTTATGTTCTAACTTATCAAAAGATATATTTTTCATTTAGACTTTCTAAATGATATGCTATGTCTTATTAGATTTAATTACCACACATGTTTATAATAATAAACATATATCTCAAGGTTGTATGTTTTACTTCTTAAATTCTTCAAGTAAAGTTTCATTCCAAGTTAAGACTTAACATTTTAACTTACATGGAATGTTACTTCCCATATGTTTTACAACATACATTATTTAAGAAATTTAAACATAATACTCCCACTAGCTTTTAGGAATACTTAGAAATTGTCTTATTTCAATTATAAATCAAACAATGTATTTAATAATTAAACATAAGAATATTTCATAGATGCATGCATTAATCCATTCATGGATTATTACACTTTGTTCACTTCCAAAATAATTTGAATTCAAAAATCCTTTCGATTACTTACCGTCCTCGCTCAAGTAATCACTCAAGAAAGAGTTTTGATATTCTATTGTCATCTTTCATATAAATGAAAATAGATATGACAATTATTATCTTAATATATTTAATGTGCTTATGAAAGAGTATTCAATCATAGTTAATTACTTAAGTATGATTAATAATCTTGTCACAAGACATACATTAAATATGTGTACAATATTGTCCATATGATTTCTACATAAAGATTTAAACCACTAGGGTTTTCTATCTTTAAATAAACTCATCATCATTCTCTAACTATTAAGAATTAAGATAAACCAAATTTGTAAAATTTGAATATCTTTATGAACAGCATCTATAACATTCATAGTATGAGTAATTTTACCCAATTCATTATTTGGTAATACTTCATCATATAATCCTCAGCATATTAATCAAATATCTGAGATATCCAAGTGGATCTATGAATGAGAATTCTATCATCTTTGAGATCCAACATTTACATGTCTAATCTCATCATGATATTTGCTAGTGTATTTTAGAAGATTATGTATCTTGTAACTTTATCTCTACAAGATAAAACTCCCACTTGCTTTTTGTAATTTATAGACTATCTATAAATAATTAGCAAGTTAAGCAACACCAATTTGTTCTTATTTGGGACATTACAAATACACTTTGATAGTTCCTGACATTCGTTTGTTAATATCTAGCTTCATCAGAAGTTTAACAAATTCAGAACTTCAATTAAAGACTTAATGTGATTCATCACATTCCATAATAAATGATGTCTTATAAATCTTCTAGGAGTCTAATTGAGTATATTCAATCCATACTCAATTTCCTAACCTTGATAACTTTTGGAAGAGAAGAAGTTATAGTTATCTTTAACCAAACAATACAAATAAAGTTTGATTTTCCTAACTGAACACACCACAAATATGTGGTATTTCATTAGAACTCATATTGTGAGATAATCTAACAATATGAAAGATAACTTTGTATTCCTTTTGGCTTACCTATTTCCCAACTAAGTCATCTTAATGGTGAAATAGAATTTCAAGCCTCTTGCATGCATTATAACTCAAGTACTTATTAAATAAGTCACTTTATGTTCATGTCTCAATCACAAACCGTTATAATCTCACTACACGTTATAAATCATTAATCAACTCAATGACTTCTTGTATATGTCTTTTAATAAAGAGGACATAACAATTTAACGTCTTACTTTAGATTATACTAAGTCTTAAAGACTTCATATTTATAACTTTACAATAAAGTATAAATTTTTATAACTAAAGTAATCATGAACACCATCATTTGGTTTCAATAGTATTTTCAAGTTAACTTATTACTTCATTTATTTATGTCATTCAAAGAATACATGATTATTGAAGTAGTATTACATTACTTCATGCATTTATGTCATTCCAATAATACATAAATATTAAAGTTGAAGTAATCTTGTTATCACATTTGACACAAGTTCTAATAAGTATCTAATTTAGAAACTGTGAATTTTCCATGTATGGTCTCACGCATACTTGGAAATTTACCTTGTCATTAATTTTGATCCAGGTCTCACGCATACCCAAAATTAACTCCAAGTGTTTTTAAGAATAGATATGTATAATCATATTAGAACAAGAATCTCTTACCTTGCGGTTAGGAGAATCTACTAAATCATATTCTCATATGTTGTACCTTGCACATAATAAAGATTTCTCCCACTTGTGCATGGAACAACATCATGTACCACATAGACAATACTACACGCGTTTGTTTAATGTGATCAATATGATTTGCGTCATTAGCATAACTAGTAGATATAGAATTACTCAATCAATCAAGGAAATGCACATGACTATCCTTGAAAATATTAGTATCTATATTTGGAAAGTAATTATCTTGAGGCATTCAAAAGATAATCTAAGTTACAATCAAGACAATAAATCTTGTAACTCCCACTGAATTAGAGAACTTACAATAATCCCTTATTCAGTACTAAGAACACATTACTCCCACTGAATTCGACACCATAATAAGTGTTTCATAAACCAGTGAAAGGAAAGAGTGTCCTTGTTACTTTCCTACATCTTTGACAAAGCCTATTCGTAACAATTACTTAGGTTCTAAAAGATTTGTATTCTACTACGTAACTGATGGACTATCCACATTTACATCAAATGTGATTCATCACATTGCTTACTATTAACTTGAAAAACTGGCATGCAATTTCTTCCATAGTAGGTCTACAATTCCAACAATTGTATGTAGTACTTTAAATGGTCAAAACAAAACAACTAGTTATACTAGCTTGTCCTTTACCATTATGCGGTAATTAGTCTAGCTTCTAATTTAATAACTCATAAATTCGCAACAACCTTAACGATTAAAACTTGCTATGAGTTATGTATTTAGAATTTAGACAATTCTAATTTTTCCCATCATACCTTTCTCATTCATGAAAAGGAATAGGATTTAGTCTCACGCTTCTCATATGAAAGGAGACTTGGTTTATTCTTTTTTTATGAAATTGACTCTAACCAAAACCCCTACGGGTGTAGATCAATTTACTTATAAAGAATAACCCTTGTTTACGGTTTATCGTTGCATTAATACAATTAAAGAATTTGCAAAATTCAGTTTAGTATTTTCGATAATTACTCTTTAAGAAAATAAAATACCCATTGGTAAATATTCATACTAACCATAGTATTTTCTTAAAGCTAGGATCCTAATTGTCATAGTACCATTACATCAGTTGATCTGCTAGTAATGATAGTATTCAACTAGGTAATCTGTCGAACAATAATTGGCAAACAATTTTCCAATTCCTAGATCATTATGGGATTTACATCAAATTGATTCATCAATTTGCAATGTAAGCATGTTTCATCCCATCTCATGCCTTAAGCTCTAGGTCTCACGCATCAGCTTAATTAAGTCGTCTAACTTAGAAACTGTAAATTCATCCATGTGTGGTCTCACGCACACTCGGAAATTTACCTTGTCATTAATTTTGGTCCAGGTCTCACGCATACCCAAAATTAACTTCAAGTGTTCCTTATAGTTAGGTGGCATGTAACTTAAATTTAGGGTATTTAGTTTTTGATGTGACAAAAACATGTACAAAGATGCATGCACTCATCTTTGTATCATTAGTTTTCAAAACAATTTTTATTAACCAATTAGTTAAGAGTAAATCAAAACTATGTACTTGAGGTATTGGGTTCACCAATTAAAGAAGTACCAACAATTATCGCCCACATATCCTACTCTTACATGTTATTCGGATATTTGCCACAAAGATGGCGCGTGGAATTGAGGTAAATCACCCTTAAGATGATAGTGTACGTAAATAGTGATATAGGTAAGTCGCAGTTGACGCACAAGCGGGCCCGGAGAGCCGGTAGGAGCGGATCTCTTAAAACACCCCTCTCCAGATAAACCCACCACACAGTTTGTCAAATTTGGTCCGCCTTTTACACACTATTGTACAAAAACATCAATCAAGCAAAAGTTTATGATCTTAGTCATAAAAATTAAGTGACAATGTTTAGATCTTGCTAGTCTCGCCTGGGAGCAAATTACCGTGCGAAGCGAACCACTGTCGGCACATAAGACACCGCAAGATCGATACTTTATCACTTTATGTTTCACCATTATTAGTCCAATTTAATTTTTCTTTGAAAATTACCCTTTTTATTGCTTACTTTAACATAACACATTTATAAAAAAAACAATAAACAAGTAATTTAAAAGAAAACAACAATCAACTAATAAGAAAACAATTAATTGTTAGTGAAACATCTAGCCACATGCAACCTTTTAAACAAATCCTATTAATAATCTATATGTGAGTTATTATGTATAGAATCAATAAAACTCCCATTGGTTTTCGAGCTCATTGTACCCAATGGACCACAGTCGCCAACAATTGGCCGCGTAAGTTTTAATGATAATATACCACGTTGCACATAACCGATTCATTAATTTAATATATTAGGTCTTCCCTAATTTTTTTTAGATTTATCTAAACATGTAGCAAACATATAAACAATTTAATTCAAGTAATTATCCGTGACTAACATGCATGTTTTGTCACGGATTCATGCATATCACATAGCAATTAGGTCACAAGATACATAACACAACAATTGTTTAAAGACCTAGGGTTTCTAATTAATCACAATTAATTATGAAAACTACAAACCCTAATTAGGGTTCATGGAGTAAATCGACACCCCCCCCAAATTAGGGTTAGGGTTCGACTTTTATTAAAAAAAAAAACAAATTTTTAATAATTAAAACCCTAGAAAAAAAACATGAATAATCTAAACAATTTAAAGATACGTTTTTTATTGTTTAAGTAATTAATTACATGTTATACATGGCTCTTGATGCCACTGTTGGAATTTAGTAATCATGACAATCATATATATTAAACCCATAATCAAAGTACACAAGAATGCGGAAGCGAGTAAACAAGTATAACACATATTAATTAGCTTAAACATAAATAAAGAACGTACCTTTGTGATTCTAGCCCGAACAAGAATCAAAAGCAATTGTCTTGAACAATATGAAGAACCCTAATTAGGGTTTATATGGATCAATGATTAACCCCTTACCGTTTTGTTAATCGATCCCTTGATAATTACTATAGTGAGTAATTACCTCGTTCTTGTACACACAAATTAAACCGTATTAAGGTTATGCAAGTAAAACACAAGATATGATTTTTGATTAACAAAAATCGATCCCACAAACCCTAAGAGGGTGTTGTACGATCGGCAAGACCAAAGAAAGAACAAGAGAAAACTTAGGGATAATTGTGTGCACAAAAGATTAGCCAAACAATTACCCTTGAGTTTGTTTATATACTAATTAGAAAACTTGGAGGAAAAGCAAAGCATGGGTCGATCCAACCCATATGGCCGGTTGATCTTTAACCCAAAAGAGGGTTCTAGATCTTTTCCTTGTTTCCTAATTATACACAAACACTTCTTTCCTTATTTGCGTTTAACGGTCGTTAGTCATTTAACGGAAAACACTAACGGTCGTTAAGTTCTTGTGTTAATAATAAATATATAAAATACATTTAATTATTATTCCTTAATACTCATTTGTAATGTGTGCAATCCCGAGGTCTCGGGTTCGATACTAGACATACGACTATTAATATTTATCCACAACTCCAACATAATATACATCACAAGCCTAAGACCAGTCCATCTCACGTCTGTGGCTTTTTTTTTTTCCTCTCATCAATTGTTGTCATCACATTCACATCTTTCAAGGTTAGTGCATGCTACTTATTTAATTGCTTAGTTGTTGTTTCTGTGATTCAGTAGCATCCTCGTATATGTTTTTGTTCTTCCTTGTTGATACATAAAACAACTTATTAATCCAACTTTACAAATTCTAGTGTTTACTACTAAGAGCCTTCTTTATTAAATGGAGCTGATAGATGCAATGCCGAATATGTTTCTACAATAAGTTAAATTCTAAGAATCACTAGATATGCCGAATATGTTTCTACAATAAGTTAAATTCTACATGGCTTTGCATGTTGGGGTCAGTTTCCATTGTGTTTGATTCAAGTTTTCTACTAT